>JADLZK010003713.1:0-161662 GCA_015847255.1 Hyparrhenia diplandra
AGGTGGCCCGATCTTCACGGCAGTAGGTTTAGAAAAAGATAACTTGATACGAGGGCAGCGGAGATAACTTGTGGAAGATGGCAGTGGAGATAACTTGCTGTAGAACAGCGGGTAACTAGCTTTATACCTGGCCAAGGTTGGATGCGACCAAGCGACGGGGAGAGAGGCACCGAAACCGCGAAGACTTCGACTCGATCTCCGAACGACCGCAGAACCACAACCGGAGCTAATCCACACAAGACGGGGCAGCCGTACTGGAACCCGTAGAGCACGAATCAGTGGACCTCAGAGAGATCTCTTCACAAGTCCAGGAAGAACAAGGAAGAACAGGGGTGTGCAAGACACTCAGCAGCATTGGCTGCGACAAACCATATGAGGCTATCAATTCATGATTAAAAAACTGAGTTTTTCGGTAGTTCATAGGGGGTATTTATACTAGGACCAACTCTTCTAGATGAGTGTGGGTTAAGTATGAACTGAAGTGGCCACGTTGGAAGGTGGAAGACCAACTGGTGGAAGCATTCACGAAGTGCTCTTCTGTTCACGCGCGTCTTTTCAGCTTCTGTGCAGCCTTCAGTAAAATGGTCATTACTCCTAGCTCGGAAGTCGAAATGATGCGCCGTTTGTTGGGTTGGAATCTCGACTTAAAGGGGCTTCCAGTGATGTATCACTTGGTCCCCGTTTCTTCACAAGATGGTACAGACTTTGACGTGAAGTTGATGCTTCTATTACGTAACCCTGAGTCTTGTCTGCGTAAGCCTTCTCATCTTGGACAGCTGTCTTGGTGTCCTCTGCGTAACCTTGTGCACCCTTCACGTAACCCAGCGGAGAAGCCTCTTGTGTAAACCTAAGAAAGAGGGAAGTACAAGACTTAGGTAGTATATGACTCTCATCAATATTGCAATGTAACTCAGAGAGGAGAGCATGCACCTGTTGTTGAAGTTTCTTTGCACAGCTACACATAACCAGTCCTTCATACACTTGTGCTTGTGTATCCAATGCTTGTTCTTGTGTAACCGGTTGTGCACTTGATTCTTGATGCGTAATCATTGGTGGACTTGGTGTAACCTGCGATGCATCCGGTGTAACCAAGGCATCTGGGTTACATATGGCTGTGATGTCCTCATCATCCTCCCCCTCTTGAAAAGGAGTCATCCTCGACTCTATTGTGTAAGTGAGGCTTGGCATGTGCACATCATCCTCCTCGTCTTGAAAAGGAGTCATCCTCGACTCTTCTAATCCAATGAGTGGAGATGCATTATAGTTCCTTTGGATATGGGTCTTCCTTTTCTTTCTAGGACACTTGGCAACCCCTTCGTTGTTGAAATGATTCAAATGAAGATTTGTTGGTGTTGTGTCATTTATTTCCTCCAATATTCCAAGGTGTTTTGATCTGTAATCATACAATCCAAGTAGTAGCTTTGCCATAGGGAAATAAGAAGAATGGAAATTTATTTTAGCTTTCACCTCGGATAGTGGTTTGACAATGATGGCTTCTAATGTCCATGTGCAATGCTCATCATTCTCCCCCTCTTGAGGAGAAGCTACACCAAGCTTTCCATTATCTGCATAAAGACTATACAAAAGGGTAAAAGTATATGCATGGTATATGAATATGTCATTTATTTTGTCATTATCTTTGTTTCGCAAAACACCATTCTCAAGAAAGGAAAAACTGCATGGAGTTGATCCATGTGTCATAATCATCATGATGTTCACATCATCCTCCCTTCCTTGGAAAAAAGTCGACCTCGACGTTTTGTTGTACTGCAAAAGAGTGTTAGCTTGAAACATTGTATTAACAACTTTCATCTTACCACGATGAAAAAGCATCATTGACTTTTGTGTACCTGCAAATAAATTATGTGATGGGAGAACAAAAATTTCTTTCAAACAACACAATTGATTTAACGTCTCCCATTTCACCACTCCAAGATCAAACGGTTCAAAACATGGTGATGAACACATGTATAATAATCCCAAAGTTATTGTTGCTCAATTTACCCATTGGTTTAGATGAGATTGCACTTCTTTGCACATGGTTTGTTTCTTTCGATGGATTATATGAACAAGGGAAATGCATTGAAGGTTCTGAATTAGATGTGCTAATCCATTTATTGGTCTTATTAGGAAAATACACATCACAAGAATTATCACACATCATGTTGGTCTTCAAATCATCAAGCTTGTCATTCGTTATGCAAATGGCATGAACAAAAAATTTATTTACAACATGTTCTCCAATCAAAATAAATGTAAACTTGCAGCTTTTGAGCAGTATTTAAGGATCTTGAAGATGTTATCATAGAAATATCATTAATCATTTTATTGACATTAATAGGCATATCAAGCATGGTATGAAACCAGCAGTTGGAAGGAAATAGCTTGGCAAAGAATTCACCACCACTAATCAACTGAAATTGGTGAAGTTCATTGGCATATAAAGGATTGCATGGATCAGTCAAAGTATAGAGGTTATTATCAAGATCATATTCAGCACTTGTATGAACATGTGGTTCAAACAAATCAGCACAAAGTTTTTGGATTATGTCCTATTGCTGAAAAAAAATATTATCATGAATATTAATTTCTATATTACCAAATTTATTTACATGCATAATATTAGACATATGAGTGCAAAGTATCATGTATATGAACCATATCAAAGCATAGAAAAGAACATATATGACTGAACATTGGTTATCAAGCAAACTTTCAACAAAGATATGATTAGGTGACACTACCAAATCAGAACAAATATTATGCTCAATTCCATTGGAAACACGTTTTTTATCACAATCACTCACCACTATATTTTGCATATTAAGACCTGAATCATTTTCAATACCTGTTATAATTTGTGGTAGTGCTAGTATCATGGATGACGTTTCTGAAATCTTACCAATTGCCTCGTCATGTTTCATGTTTTGGGCAGCAAACAATTGGTTCGGAGGAATGACAACCGTCACACTTTTCTCAACAAGTGTGGAGTTGCATTGAGCATCCATCTCTTCCTTAGTCTCCTCACAAACCTGCACATTTGGGAAGAAAACACTAGAGGTAGAGAGGAGACTGTTAGCTTCAAAAATATCCTCACATGACTTGCATTCTAACTCTCTATTTTTCTGCGGTGTATCTCTCATTCTCTCATTGTTGACACTCTCATTGTCATAGTGGCTGGACACATATAACTCTCTTTTGTTTTCACTCTCTTTTAGTTTGGTTATGCAGCCCTCATTCTCATATGGGTTTTTATGCACAATCACTTCAGCATCTTGTGAAGGAACATATACATATGTGTCATAGTTCACGTTCTCTAACAGCATTGGAGCAGCAATTGTAGCCAAAGAACCTTGAGTTGAAGCCTCCTCAAAAGCCACTGAAATTGAATCACTTAAATGGGAAGCATTTGCATTGGTATTGCCTTCCATCTGAATTTCATGTTGTATGTTAAACAATGAAATTTCAGCATCATTCTCCATGACCATCATCAGATCTTCCTCATCGAAAATTGGGGGCTGATCATAATTCACCACTTCATTTTCTTCATGAACCTGCGTCACACAAGAAACACAACTAGGAGAAGGCATTATCTTGTTAGGAATAAATAATCCCTCACATGATTCATCTTCTATTTCACTCATTTTAGCATTGGGTTCACTCAATTCTTTTGAATCCCCTTTCCTAGCCATCATAACTAATCCCTCTTTTCCCGGTTTTTGGGGTCTTTGAGGCTGTGGGGTTTTATATGGCTTTGGAAACTCTCCCTCACTATTTTTGTGGATCACTCTTAAGTGTTTCTCACTCTCTCGCTGAAATTTTTTTAGATCATCCTTGAAAATCTTATGAGAACCTTCCCGGTGCTGTCCACTCTGGCCAAATAGATCACCATAAGATTTTGTTGGGCTATATTGTTGTGGAGCATGATGACGCGGTGTAGGAAGACGTTCATTGAAAATCCTCTCCATTGTCTCCACAAGCGTGTTTTTAAATTGACGTAACTCAGCTCGTGAGAGTAGTGGTTCTTTCTCTCTACGTGCACCACAACAAATACTTGAATTTGGTCCTGCCATGTTAGGGGGCAGCAAGAAAGTGGAATAGGAAAAATTATGTGGAAACACTTGATCTCACCTCTTACTTACCCAAGTTCCGCCTGTTCTCAAGGACTGTGATGGTGCTAGTGTGGCAGCTTCAACGGAGGTGGTAGAGAGGTAGTAAGGATTATGAATCGAAAGTCCCGGTTCAGGTTTGAAGTGGAGCTATAGGTGGCTATCAAGGAGGGCTACGGTACTGCCAACCAAGTGGTTTGATGTGCTAAAAAATATGTAGTTGCTGCTATCAAGATTACCACCAACTTGGATATGTAAACTGAAAATTTCAGCAACGATCCGCAACACAAACCCTTTCGAATTCCTTTTCTTTTCTTTCTTTTCTCTTTCTCTTTTTTTTGACTCTATTCTTTTCTTTCTTTTTTTTGATCTCTTTTTATATACTAACACCAACAGCGGATAACAATTGATATATATAAAATGGTGGTGACTAGCAACATGAAAATCACAAAACCACAATATAACAGTACCAACAAAGGGCTATAGGTATTTTTGTGTGGCTTGCTTAGTGGACTATAGGATAAAACAAAAATATGATATATGATGGACGAGACCAGCAACAAATGGTAAACAAAAATATAGATATCTAAGTGAATGATAACAAAACCTACCGTGACAACGATAGCTCTGATTACCAAATGATAGTAACCGAAATGATCTCGGTATGAAGGTGGCCCGATCTTCACGGCAGTAGGTTTAGAAAAAGATAACTTGATACGAGGGCAGCGGAGATAACTTGTGGAAGATGGCAGTGGAGATAACTTGCTGTAGAACAGCGGGTAACTAGCTTTATACCTGGCCAAGGTTGGATGCGACCAAGCGACGGGGAGAGAGGCACCGAAACCGCGAAGACTTCGACTCGATCTCCGAACGACCGCAGAACCACAACCGGAGCTAATCCACACAAGACGGGGCAGCCGTACTGGAACCCGTAGAGCACGAATCAGTGGACCTCAGAGAGATCTCTTCACAAGTCCAGGAAGAACAAGGAAGAACAGGGGTGTGCAAGACACTCAGCAGCATTGGCTGCGACAAACCATATGAGGCTATCAATTCATGATTAAAAAAACTGAGTTTTCGGTAGTTCATAGGGGGTATTTATACTAGGACCAACTCTTCTAGATGAGTGTGGGTTAAGTATGAACTGAAGTGGCCACGTTGGAAGGTGGAAGACCAACTGGTGGAAGCATTCACGAAGTGCTCTTCTGTTCACGCGCGTCTTTTCAGCTTCTGTGCAGCCTTCAGTAAAATGGTCATTACTCCTAGCTCGGAAGTCGAAATGATGCGCCGTTTGTTGGGTTGGAATCTCGACTTAAAGGGGCTTCCAGTGATGTATCACTTGGTCCCCGTTTCTTCACAAGATGGTACAGACTTTGACGTGAAGTTGATGCTTCTATTACGTAACCCTGAGTCTTGTCTGCGTAAGCCTTCTCATCTTGGACAGCTGTCTTGGTGTCCTCTGCGTAACCTTGTGCACCCTTCACGTAACCCAGCGGAGAAGCCTCTTGTGTAAACCTAAGAAAGAGGGAAGTACAAGACTTAGGTAGTATATGACTCTCATCAATATTGCAATGTAACTCAGAGAGAGGAGAGCATGCACCTGTTGTTGAAGTTTCTTTGCACAGCTACACATAACCAGTCCTTCATACACTTGTGCTTGTGTATCCAATGCTTGTTCTTGTGTAACCGGTTGTGCACTTGATTCTTGATGCGTAATCATTGGTGGACTTGGTGTAACCTGCGATGCATCCGGTGTAACCAAGGCATCTGGGTTACATATGGCTGTGATGTCCTCATCATCCTCCCCCTCTTGAAAAGGAGTCATCCTCGACTCTATTGTGTAAGTGAGGCTTGGCATGTGCACATCATCCTCCTCGTCTTGAAAAAAGGAGTCGCCCTCGACTCTTCTAATCCAATGAGTGGAGATGCATTATAGTTCCTTTGGATATGGGTCTTCCTTTTCTTTCTAGGACACTTGGCAACCCCTTCGTTGTTGAAATGATTCAAATGAAGATTTGTTGGTGTTGTGTCATTTATTTCCTCCAATATTCAAGGTGTTTTGATCTGTAATCATACAATCCAAGTAGTAGCTTTGCCTTAGGGAAATAAGAAGAATGGAAATTTATTTTAGCTTTCACCTCGGATAGTGGTTTGACAATGATGGCTTCTAATGTCCATGTGCAATGCTCATCATTCTCCCCCCTCTTGAGGAGAAGCTACACCAAGCTTTCCATTATCTGCATAAAGACTATACAAAAGGGTAAAAGTATATGCATGGTATATGAATATGTCATTTATTTTGTCATTATCTTTGTTTCTCAAAAAACACCATTCTCAAGAAAGGAAAACTGCATGGAGTTGATCCATGTGTCATAATCATCATGATGTTCACATCATCCTCCCTTCCTTGGAAAAAAGTCGACCTCACGCGTTTTTTGTTGTCTTGCAAAAAAGAGTGTTAGCTTGAAACATTGTATTAACAACTTTCATCTTACCACGATGAAAAAGCATCATTGACTTTTGTGTACCTGCAAATAAATTATGTGATGGGAGAACAAAAAATTTCTTTCAAACAACACAATTGATTTAACGTCTCCCATTTCACCACTCCAAGATCAAACGGTTCAAAACATGGTGATGAACACATGTATAATAATCCCAAAGTTATTGTTGCTCAATTTACCCATTGGTTTAGATGAGATTGCACTTCTTTGCACATGGTTTGTTTCTTTCGATGGATTATATGAACAAGGGAAATGCATTGAAGGTTCTGAATTAGATGTGCTAATCCATTTATTGGTCTTATTAGGAAAATACACATCACAAGAATTATCACACATCATGTTGGTCTTCAAATCATCAAGCTTGTCATTCGTTATGCAAATGGCATGAACAAAAAATTTATTTACAACATGTTCTCCAATCAAAATAAATGTAAACTTGCAGCTTTGAGCAGTATTTAAGGATCTTGAAGATGTTATCATAGAAATATCATTAATCATTTTATTGACATTAATAGGCATATCAAGCATGGTATGAAACCAGCAGTTGGAAGGAAATAGCTTGGCAAAGAATTCACCACCATTAATCAACTGAAATTGGTGAAGTTCATTGGCATATAAAGGATTGCATGGATCAGTCAAAGTATAGAGGTTATTATCAAGATCATATTCAGCACTTGTATGAACATGTGGTTCAAACAAATCAGCACAAAGTTTTGGATTATGTCCTATTGCTGAAAAAATATTATCATGAATATTAATTTCTATATTACCAAATTTATTTACATGCATAATATTAGACATATGAGTGCAAAGTATCATGTATATGAACCATATCAAAGCATAGAAAAGAACATATATGACTGAACATTGGTTATCAAGCAAACTTTCAACAAAGATATGATTAGGTGACACTACCAAATCAGAACAAATATTATGCTCAATTCCATTGGAAACACGTTTTTATCACAATCACTCACCACTATATTTTGCATATTAAGACCTGAATCATTTTCAATACCTGTTATAATTTGTGGTAGTGCTAGTATCATGGATGACGTTTCTGAAATCTTACCAATTGCCTCGTCATGTTTCATGTTTTGGGCAGCAAACAATTGGTTCGGAGGAATGACAACCGTCACACTTTTTCAACAAGTGTGGAGTTGCATTGAGCATCCATCTCTTCCTTAGTCTCCTCACAAACCTGCACATTTGTAGCTTCAAAAATATCCTCACATGACTTGCATTCTAACTCTCTATTTTTCTGCGGTGTATCTCTCATTCTCTCATTGTTGACACTCTCATTGTCATAGTGGCTGGACACATATAACTCTCTTTTGTTTTCACTCTCTTTTAGTTTGGTTATGCAGCCCTCATTCTCATATGGGTTTTTATGCACAATCACTTCAGCATCTTGTGAAGGAACATATACATATGTGTCATAGTTCACGTTCTCTAACAGCATTGAGCAGCAATTGTAGCCAAAGAACCTTGAGTTGAAGCCTCCTCAAAAGCCCACTGAAATTGAATCACTTAAATGGGAAGCATTTGCATTGGTATTGCCTTCCATCTGAATTTCATGTTGTATGTTAAACAATGAAATTTCAGCATCATTCTCCATGACCATCATCAGATCTTCCTCATCGAAAATTGGGGGCTGATCATAATTCACCACTTCATTTTCTTCATGAACCTGCGTCACACAAGAAACACAACTAGGAGAAGGCATTATCTTGTTAGGAATAAATAATCCCTCACATGATTCATCTTCTATTTCACTCATTTTAGCATTGGGTTCACTCAATTTTTTTTGAATCCCCTTTCCTAGCCATCATAACTAATCCCTCTTTTCCGGTTTTTGGGGTCTTTGAGGCTGTGGGGTTTTATATGGCTTTGGAAACTCTCCCTCACTATTTTTGTGGATCACTCTTAAGTGTTTCTCACTCTCTCGCTGAAATTTTTTTAGATCATCCTTGAAAATCTTATGAGAACCTGTGCTGTCCACTCTGGCCAAATAGATCACCATAAGATTTTGTTGGGCTATATTGTTGTGGAGCATGATGACGCGGTGTAGGAAGACGTTCATTGAAAATCCTCTCCATTGTCTCCACAAGCGTGTTTTTAAATTGACGTAACTTCGGCTCGTGAGAGTAGTGGTTCTTTTCTCTACGTGCACCACAACAAATACTTGAATTTGGTCCGCCATGTTAGGGGGCAGCAAGAAAGTGGAATAGGAAAAAATTATGTGGAAACACTTGATCTCACCTCTTACTTACCCAAGTTCCTTTGTTCTCAAGGACTGTGATGGTGCTAGTGTGGCAGCTTCAACGGAGGTGGTAGAGAGGTAGTAAGGATTATGAATCGAAAGTCCCGGTTCAGGTTTGAAGTGGAGCTATAGGTTCAGGTTTGAAGTGGAGCTATAGGTGCTTGTCGGGTCGGATAAGCGCGCCTTTGCCGGCGTATAAAGCGCGACCGCCGCCGCGTGAAAACTTCGAGAGACAGAGAAGTGAACCGAGGCCTGTCGGGAAGGTCCGGGCGCAAAGCATTGCCGTCCACGTGCTTTGCCCGCGAGTCACTTCAGTGATGGGGAGGTGAATGCGCGAGCTCGAACTTGAAGTTCGTGATTCACACTCCTTCCTCGCACACAAATACTTCACGAGAGGATAGAGCTAATATGGCGTAAAACCTTGCAACAAAGTAGATCGGGTCGAAGCCCTATCTCACAAGACAATATATGCAAGAATGTAAAGAACACGAGTGACACAAGGAATTGACCCGTGGTTCACCGCGCCACGCCAAGCCGGGTTACGCCCACGTTGTTGAGGTTGCCACACAAAGCTTAGCTTGCCCACCGGCTTGCTTTTTTCCCTCGTTCACAAGTCTAGGGAGTTAACCCTAGAGATGTGGGGTAATGTATTCTTTGTTGTGTTGAGGTTACAAACCTCCCAAGGCTGCGCCACGAGAGGGGGCAAGCTAAAGGGCGACGCCTAGCTGTCTAGGAGCAAGCTCCAAGAGTAAAGAACCCTAGGGTTCCGGCCAAACGTGAACCAAATGCTCTTTTGAGTGGAGGAAGTAGTAGATCCGGTCTCCAATCGAAATTTGCTGCCTTTTCCCTCAAGAATCCCTGGTGGGAAGTGAGAGATTGAGTGGGGAGCTCAAGGTGCTTCAATGGAGGTGACAGAGAGAGAGCAAGAGGTGTTCTTGGCTGTTCTGTCGAGAGGAAGAAGAAGAGTGAGCCAGGTGACCGTTGTGGGAGGGGTAGAATGGGTATTTATACCCCACGGACCCAATGGTACGATTTAAGTGTGGCATCGCCGGCGTAGGGCGGGCCTTTGCCGCACTCATTGCAGCGGCACTGCCGCGCCAACCCTGACGACAAAGGTGAGAATCAAGTGGAAATCTTTGGTGGGGGGCTTGGAGTGATGTTTAGTGTCCGGATTTGAGATTTAGAGCACTTGGTCCATTGGTACCAGAGAATCCTAGGATCCCTCTTAATAGTACGGCATTTCCTAAACTCAAGATTCAAAATATGAAATAATTTAAACGCCTTGATCAGGAAACACCACCATCTAGCTTATTTGGTGCCTTTGGACTGTACATCAACTCCACATTTTAATCCCTGCATGTCATCTTCGTAAATCTCATTAGTCCCCTAATTCGGTGGTCATCAACGCCAAAACCCACATAGAGCTTGATTGCACTTACACTTTGTTAGTAATATTATTATTTTGTTAGTAATATATGTTGAAATGGCGAAGATGTGACTTTGTTACTGCATAAATTTAGGAAAAGAGATGGTGCGAGACCTACCTACCTTTGGATGTGCCAATTAACTATGCATTTGAGTTGGGCTTCGACCCAACATATTGCCGAGGGCAAACTACCCATATCCAAGCATAGTAAGTAATAGTTATAACATGGTTCAAAGAGACACTTAAACATTTTGTTCAGATATGAAGCATATTTTGCTCTAATATAATTGTTAAATGTAGACCATTCAACCTATACCATGGTTCAAACAGACACTTCAACATTTTGGAGTTGATTACATCCAAGTTGACATAATCCCTATGGTGAATGGACATTTCAATGTAGAGTTGGTTTCCCATTATCACTAGGGCGGGTAACCAACAAGGTCAGTTCTACGTACATCTCTAAGATGGGCGGTGCCCAATATTACATTATTAGCACGAAAAAATATGTTGTGTAAGAATGTTTAAAGGCACATGAAAGGATTGGGTATAATATTTTAACATACTCCTCCACTAGAATTAGAGCTTTGGAAGTGGAGCCTTCACTATGATATTGGGACATTTTGTGAATCTACACTACTACTAATTTGATTTTGCGTGGCGGTTATTTTCGATTTTCCGTGGGGGTTTTTACAACCGCCACCAATGGAAGGTCACGGTTAATCGATTGATTAACCGTGGCGGTTTCCAATCCACCAAAAACCGCCAGAAAATAGAAATAAAAAACAAAAGAAAAGCCCGAGATCCGGGCCCCAAATGGGCCCAGATGCGGGCCGCCCGCCGCGAGGGGTCGTCGAGGCGCCTCTAGGTACCGCCGCCCGGGGGCCGTCGCCCGGTGGACCGAGCCGCCTTGGCGGCGCAGGGGCGCTGCGCAGTGCCGCCCGGGGGGTCCGAGTGCCTCGGCGGACGCCGCATCGGCAATGGCGTCCGGGGGCCACCGCCGGGGTCCTTGCGCTCGCAGATCCGCTCGCCCGGATCGCGTCGGCGAGGATGGAGCCGCCGCCCGGGGCCGCCTCGTCGCCCGACTTCAACCGCCGCCGCCGCCGCCGGGACTTCAACGATTTCTTTGCCGCCTGCACGGACCAAGGAGGGAGAAGGAAGGAGGGGAGGGAGTGGAGGGGGCGCGGCGCTTGGGAATGGAGGAGGCGGCGCCGGGCCCGGGATGGAGCTCCCGACGGGACAAGGAGTGGAGAGAGAGAGGTGTGGGGGGAAATGAGTGGGCTAGGGTTATGTTTGGTGTTATATATCATGAGGCTAAAGTCGGGCTCAGATGGGCTTTCTGGCTAGGGTTTTGTCTCCTTGGGCCAAAAATCTGGGCCACTATTTACCATGGCGGTTTTTTTAAAAAGACCGCCACTGTTAATCTATTTACCGTGGCGGGCATATAAACCGCCATAGTAAATTAAAAAAAACCCGCCACGGTTAATAGAAGTATTAACCATGGCGGTTTTCTAAAAAACCGCCACGGAAAATCATTTCTAAATACTGTGTAAAATTATTTGTGTAGTAGTGCTATTTATGTCAACAATATGCTGTTAGTTTCAATTAATGTGATGTAACACGACAATTTATGTCCACTTCTGGATATATTCTTTATCTAAAAAAATCAAATATCAAAACATCCTAACAATGGGTTTGCATGATTTCCAGCGGATCCTCTAGCATCCCCAATTAAACCTTTCAATTAATGTGATGTAATACGACAGCAAGATAAGGATGCCACCGGTCACTGTTCCATGGTACACTGCCTAACCGTTTTTTGTTGACTCATTGAATTGATATGACACTGTTACATTCAATTTCCCATAACAGATGCTCAGTTGTAGAGGTATGGCCAGCCACTAGTCACAGTTCCACAATCAATAAAAACAGTTCCTTCCTATTTTTCTGTAGAGCATCTTTAAGAGTTTGCCAAATTTTATTTGAAATCTTACGATTCGCCAACTATCAAAACTATATGCTAAGTGAAAAAACAGTCCCTCTCTAATAATATACTATTTTAGACCTGGCAAAATGAAAAAAAAAAGCCAGAGCAGCAGCTTGTCGTGGCAGAGTCCAATCGTGGAGCAGCTTGCTTGAGCATGCTTGCTTGACGAGTCCAATCGTGGTCATGGAGCATGCCAATGCCAATCTGCATAGTCTGCGAGTATGCTTGCTTGAGGAGTCCAATCATGGAGTGGAGCGCTGTAGTGGAGGTGGGTGGAGCTAGCAAGAGAGGAGGGTACGTGTGCAAGCTGCTTCTACTACTACGAGTACTGTACTTCAACTTCGATTGGCGCTCTCCGTATATCCATCCCATGACCAAGAGGGAAAGGTCACATGCAGGTACAGTACTATACTATTCAGTTTGTCTGGCTTCTTTTTTTTTTTTTTTTACAACTTCACATATATTATATTAAGCAGCTAGTTTACACATAGGTCCCCGGAATAGGACCAAAATACAAGAAGATCCAGCGAATGGATAAGATTCAGCAGGGCGATGACGACGGCGAGTTCACCGACGAGGGTCGTAGAGGCGCTGATGGCGCATAGACCCGGATGGAGGCTGCGCAAAGCGTCGGTTGAAGACGGGTGGAATGAGCCTTAGAGGTAGATCAAATCGGCGACCGAAGAATCCTTTTGTCGTCGTCATAGATTGAAGATGATGGAGCTCAAAGTCACCCAGGGGAAGGCGAAGTCGTCGAGTTGAAGCTGGAGGAGCAGCTGCATGGTTGGAGCCCAATCTAGCTGGGTTCTGACAAGTGGACTGCTCATAGCTTGCGGATTCTCATCTTATGTTGGTTTGCGGGTTAGGCGTGTGATGCCTATTAGCTCGTGAACCTACAAGTGAGTAAATCACTGCAACGAGAATTAGCTTGTCGGCAAAAAGTAAACCTTGGTAAAAAAAAATAGAAAAAGTCCAAATTACTACCCTGTGTTTTCACTCAAGTCCAGATAACCCCCTAATGTATTGTTTAGTTTACTTTACTCCGGTGGTTTTTGCAAACCGGTGCACTTAATACCTTTTGACACTAATCTAATCCGGTTTTGATGACGTGGAGGTGGTTTTGCAATTAATCAAGCCACATAAGCTGATGACGTGGCCAGAAAATTTAGGTGCACATAACCCCCTCAACCGCGACGTACAGGATATGTATGTACATGAAGTATACGCCGCGTCACGACAAATGATAAGCTAGCTAGACTATGTGACTCATACATGACATCATCATCGTACATGACTCCAGCTACTAGTACGTGACTTGGGCATACATATGCATCCATGGCCGAACCATTGACTTCATGAGATACATATGCATGCATGCATCGGTTCAAAATTAATCAGATCCACCTTCTCAAAAAAAAATTAATCAGATCCACAATGATTAATTCACTCAAGCTTTGCGGAACCATGACTTCATGAGATTCTATATAACGGATGTTTAACATAGTTGACACAACTGATGTTTAACATAACGAAAACCTGACATAGCTAGCATAAGTGATCATCCATTTAGATGAAAGTGGTGATCTTGAATAACTGATATAACCCGACATAGGCGGCGGTACTAACTAACAAAAGTTTAAAATAACTAGAGCGGCGAAGATCCACGACACATCACTCTCTAGTTGAAGCTTTCCTCTTCTTTGAAAGTGTTTTGAGATTAGGGGTTGTGCGAGATTGCACTTTAGATAATTCAGATGCCTGACTGCTACTTTGGTCGCCTCCATTTTTCTTGGGTTCTTAAGGGGCTTCTTTGCTCTCAAGTACACGCAACCAACCAAAATAATATGAGTGCACAATAAAAGAATACATGAATGGAATTAGGCTAATGAAATTACTTGCCTCTTTGCCTTTCTCCATAATTCTTCTATTTGCCTTTGATTTCCGGCCACATGATCTAGAGTTGTGACCTGTCTTTTTACACTTACTTGCATGTTACTACTTTGCCTGCCCTAGAGACTTTAGTTGCCTTCTTGGACTCACGGGTTCCCTCCTCCTCTCCTTTCTTGGCCTCCCGGGCATCTTCACATATGCTGGAGGCTGAGGTTGCCTTGTGTCAGTCGACCACTGACCCATTCCCGGGCCAACTTTGCCTTGCAATAATTGAAAAAATTGCAAATTAGAAGCTTTGGCACACAACCAAAAGGGCTTTTGGTACTCAGTCTTCCTGTAGGTCTTCCTCCAATTTGCATAAATGTGCCTTGTGCACATCCTATGTTCGCATTCTGGAAAGTATTTAGCAACAGCATTGAGCAAACCCTTTTGTTGATCAGAGAGTATAACCCAGCCCTTGGCACCCATGGGGATGTTCGGATCCTTCTGCGGAAGACCAAAGAACCAAGACCAAGAGTTTTCGGTCTCCTTCTCCACCTTTGCCCAAACTCTTTGGATATATCGATTATTTGCATCCCTTCCAATAGCACATATGAGTTCACCATTGCAAGCGCCCTTGAAGAAGCACCCATCCACTCCAATTACTTGTCTACATCCGGCAACAAAACCTTTCTTGCAAGCATCAAAGCAAACATATATTCTCACGAAAAACGGGAAATCATACTCGGGATCCAAGCACCTTTGCAAGCTGTGCTACAGGGTTTGTCCTAAGTATCTACGCTTGATCTTGAAAGACCTTAGCATACTCTCCTTTGCATGACTCATATATCTTTCTCATGACAATAGACTTCGCTCTCTTAATCTTGGATAAAGAAACTTACGCACCCATCTCGGTCAACACAGTCTCCTTCATATTGAGAAGCTTCCATGATGGATTGGCCTTGATGATGTGCTCAAATCTATCGACTATTCTAGGTCTTTGTCACCAATCTGTTATCCCTTCTCTGTGGGCAATTGGTGAACATCATTGAATGTCTTCACCTTGAAGTGGTCTTTGTCTTTGGAAGCAAAAATCATCCGGGGGCACCCCTTCCATGAACAAATACATCTGATCCTATCACTCTCATCCTTTGGGAAATTAAGGTGTCTCCTAGTAGCCAAACCATACTTGATGAGAGCATCCTTGAACTGCATCCTCCCGGCCAAAGACCATACCAAGAGCAAAAGTGGCGTTTTGCCGCTTCACCTGTCAAATCGTGGAAAGCGACTCTTCCTTCTAATTGGCTCACCCTCATCATCTTCTTCATAGCTGTACTCATCCTTTGGAGTTCATCATTGGGGCTTCATCGACATCATCATCCCGCAATGCATTTGCTTCATTTGCAACCTCTTCCATTTCCAACAACAATTGATTACTAGCTGCGGGGGTTAGACCTTTGATTCCTAGCAATTGTCCACGAACTCATCTGCCTCTTCATCAACATCCGAAGTCTCACCATCCACATATTCTTCATCACTTTCTTTGTCGGCTTCCTCCTCATCGAGGGTCAAATCCTTCCGAGCTGTCTCCTTCATCTCCATCCCAACCAGCGTCACCATCAACTCGATCCCGCTGATCTCCATCTCCACCGACTTTCACTATTGGATAAGGCGTATCTTGTTGTTACGCACCTCCATCACTCTTGTCAATGTGCACGTAAATTTCAGCAACACCATCCGTAATGCTATCGGACATGGCCCGACATGTGTTGTCATCATTTAGAGGCCTCAAACCCTTTGTTTAGATCTTGTCGGGAAAAAGCCGTAAAGGCGGACATCATCATCTTGGGCAAGTGTTACATGATCTGACAAAAAACCCCTAACTTCAGGCAAAGATATCTTGTCCCTGTCCAAGTGAGATAATCCAACATATCTTTCACCAATGTAGATCACGTTGAAACCATCGTAATCGAACCTTCCTCCAATATGAAACCTAATTGTCGGTACATCTCCGGGATCCATTGCCCTGAAATCCAACAAAAAAAAGGTCATGCGGGCATACATATAATCCCCCGTAGCAAGATGTGATAGTAAGACATTAGTAACTAAACAACATAGCAAGCAGCTAGCAGTCATCAGTAGCAATAGACATGAACAAGCACATCACAGCAAAATCTTCTATAAATCGAATCGTAAAGGAAAAGCTTGGTGGGCACTAGTGCAGTTGAAGTAAGTTCTAGTAATTTTTATCTGATGAATTGTGTCTATTGTGTTGAACCATACTTGTTGGTGTTGTCAAAAAAAAAACCATACTTGTTGTTTTCTGTATGGATCTTTCTGCTTCTTGTTCTTTTAGAAAGGAAAAGTCTTCTATAGATCGAATTGTCGATAATACAAGATTTTGCAAACAGTAAAATGGGTAGTAGATCAATACTGACATGTAAAGGCATGAAACAGAGTAGCTTCTGCGGAAAGCAAAGTTAAGAATTGTTTTTTGAACAGCACGATGAGAGCATCACGTAGTTTGGTTTAAGATAAAATGCTGGTGCTGGTTATGTCATGCCTGCGCACAGAAATAAAACAGATACTAGCTACGTACATGTACTGAAATCCATCTATACCTAGTGCATATATGTGGATGATGCTTGCCCGCCCAAGGTGCTAGTAAATAATTATGTGCAGTCATCCCTACGTAAGCCTACATGCTATCGGAAGGTGCTAGTAAATAATAACATGGAGTCATCCCTACGTATACATGCTATCGGAAAATCCATCTACGTATACGCAGTACGCACCTTGCAGCCGCCGCCGGTCGTGGATGTGCCCGGCGCGGCGTGAAGCTGCCGTCGATCGCGCCGCGGATGGATCGACGCCGCGGATGGATTTGCCGGTCGCAGATGGATGTGCCCCAAGGCCCCCACGGTCCTCTGTGCCGCACGTGATCGCCGCCGTCTTAGATAGAAGTTCCGCGTGTAGTCAGGGACGAGTCACAAGGGAGTCACGGGAAAAAAAAAATTCTGGCCACGTCATCAGCTTATGTGGCTTGATTAATTGCAAAACCACCTCCACGTCATCAAAACCGGATTAGATTAGTGTCAAAGGTGTTAAGTGCACCGGTTTGCAAAACCACCGGAGTAAAGTAAACTAAACAATACATTAGGAGGTTATACGGACTTGAGTGAAAACACGGGGTAGTAATTCGGACTTTTTCCAAAAAAAAAATTGTGTCATCTTGTTCCGAGGATTTTCATTAGTATTCTCTATTCATTGATCACTTGCCACAGCGGCATATCGATCCATTCCTATCACTTGTATTTACATCTCCATTTTCTTGTGTAGTAGCAGTGGTAGCTTGAGTAGAGTATCGTAATTCACTATGCGAGGAAACACTATTACACAACTAATATCAATGATGCGGGTTAACGAGACGCGCCACTAATAGCAGCATACAGTGACGCTTGTTGACAAAGCATGTCACTGATAAGATCTGTGACGGCGTATTGTCTAGGCGCATCACAGATATATGGTCATATTTGTGACGCGTCATTAATAAGGATAGTGACGTGTTTTGTTTAAACACGTCACCGATACGAAGACATATCAGTGACATTTATCGGCAAAACGCATCAATATAGAGGAGGTGACGCGTCACGGTAGAGGAAGACATATCAGTTGTATTAAACTTTCTAGCTAGCTCAACTAGTGTCGAGTTAGTGACATATAGGACAACTTGCTAGGTAGCTCAACTTGTGTAGAATTAGTGACATAGGCCTTTGTGTGAAGTAGAGATTATAACAATACTAGAATTGTGATAGGTGGCTTGCAACCCAAGTAGTGTAGAAGTGTATATAGCATGTATAATTTTTAGCTCTTCAAGTCTAAAATCTTCAGCTCAAGGCTTAAGAACTAGTTTTTGGGCCACCATAATTATCTCTTCCAATAAAAAAGTAATCACAAAGTTATAGATCTCATGGGAGCTACAAGTTCCTTATATGGATTGCAATATCATGTGTCAACCATATTGTGCTTGCAAAGAGAGCCACGAAACACAGATAGTTTTTATGTTTATAACACACGTGCCTTAATGCAGCTGTATACTATTATATTTTTGTTTCATATTTAAATTATTTTTAACACATATTTAAATTCATAGTATTGATACAAGTATATATCATGATCAACAATATTCTGCTCGATCGCGTAAAAATATGCCAAAATATTATGCTCGTATTTACATACTACTCCATCCTAGATTTGGACCGGGCGCTGCGGGCGGTCGGCGTCGGTATGACCCTCTTCTTGTTCTCGGTGGCTGGTTGCGCTCGGCCCTCTCCCAGTCTCCCTCCCGATGGCGGTGGCGCAGTCAAGATCCAGGCGGCGATCAAGATCCAAATCGTCGTGGTTGGAATATGCTCCGATCTCCGAGGAGGGCGATGCAGATTGCAGATGAGGACAACCTCAACGAGGACGTTGAGGAAATGAGGACTGAGGAGGAGGCAGCCGCGAGCTCTATCAGGTACACGTACGCCCCTGACCTCAAAGACGGCGCACAGTGACTCAGTGAGCCTCCATGGGGTGGGCTGGCTGTTTATATTTATATATATATATATATATATATATATATATATATATATATATATATATATATATATATATATATATATATATATATATATATATATATATATATATATATATATATATATTTGTTATATAAATTAATTTTCATGGACGGGCAAGTCGACCTCTTGCTAGAGGTAGTTAGTAGCGTGCTCCATTATTTCTCCAATTTTTTAGAAGAATCAAATTGGATCGATCTACTGAGTAGTACTGTAGGAGTTTGGTATCCCCCTATATATAGAGAGACAGGCATTTGCATTCTTCAGTTGCAGCTGAGTTGCATCTTTATACAGATATATATGGATCAACATGTAGCAGGCACCGTTCTATGTGGTGTCTTTACCCTTGTTCTTGGTTGCCTACTTCAGTTGATCTACAAGTGGATGCATAACCGGCATGCTTGCAATGCCAGGCTCCCTCCTGGTTCCATGGGCTTACCGATTATTGGGGAGACGTTCGAATTCTTCAAGTCTAACCCTTCTTTGGACATTCCAGACTGCTACAAGCTTAGGTTCAAAAGGTGAGGGGCCAATACCTACTTAGTTATCTTCAGTCATGACTAATAATTGTAATTTTCTGCAATTCAAGTATCTTGAATTTGATATAGTTATATGTTCTGTTTAAATGAATATGAAGGAAATTAAAGAAACAGGAGGAACTGCATGGGATCTTAGTTTCTTTTTTTTTAATTGTTTGTGCAGTGTTCTAGTATACTCTTAGTGCAATCATACAAAGTATGTCAACTTGGCATGATGCTTAAGGATCTTCACGTTTTTAACAACCAACAGAACAAAAATGAGTGTATTATCTTATACTAGCAAAACATGCCTGTACGTTGCACCGGGGCTTATGTGTTTATATAGGTATAGAGTTTTGGGTATATCTTTGGGGTTTGCATTTAGATGACTGCGAATGTGGTGCGATCTCGTTACACGTGTATATCTTAGTTGTTACTAAATTGGTAAGTAGTCAATTATCTCTCTATGAAATCATAGTGTGCGTGTGTGTTTGTTATATTGTGCAATTGTAAAAAACATTGGACGTAAATCTTTTTTGCTAGAGTGACGTGTCCAAAGTGAGAAGTAGTACACATATATATATGTCAGGTGCACATATATGTTTAGTTGCTGAAAAGTGAACCTAAAAAGTGCTACAGTATCTGTCACGTCAAATCTTTTGACGCATGCATTGGACACTAAATGTAGGTAAACAAAAAAGCAAATTGCATAGTTTGACTGAAAAGTACGAGACAAATCTTTTGAACCTAGTTAGTCCATGATAAGACAATAATTACCAAATACAAACGAAAAATGCTATAGTAGCCGAACCCAAAATATTTCACCAACTAAACACAATTGTGTATCGATATGGATACGTATAGTACCTGTATTTGGTCACCGGTGTTGACGATGAAGGCATCGGGGACAGGGTCTGGATTTGGTCACCGGTGTTGACGATGAAGGCATCGGGGACAGGGTCGACGGTGATCTTCTGCCCGTCGGGGCTCCTCACCCACAGGCCCTTGATGAGGTCGTCCACCAGCAACATGGTGATGTCGCTGGGGTCGGAGTGCGACGCCATGCCCAGCATCAGTTCGGGCTTCGGGCACCGCGAGTAGAAGTTGACCCGCAAGCATGCTTCTTGGCCACCCTCTCTGCCGAACGCCGCCTGCAGTCTCCTGGCTTCGAGGCCCACCCCGCCGGATAGCAGCCTTATCACCTTCCGGCATACTTCCTCTGTCCCAAAAATAAAAGACCTTCTCGCTTCCCGAGAAGTCATCGTTTTAAAATGCCGGCAATTATATATTAAAATATATAAATATTTATGTTAAGTAATTAGTATCATTAGAAAGATCTTTAAGTCTAGTTTTTAACAAATTTATTTGAGAATTTAAATGTTACACGTATTTTCTACAAAATTAATTAAAGTTGAGAAAATTTGGTGGCACGCTTCCCATAGCGTCGTTTATTTTGGGACGGAGAGAATACCTGCATCACCTCCTCGCCGTACTCCTCCGTCGTCTCCCTGCAACAACCACCATGCTTAGCTAGCTTCTCCCGTTCACGTGCGTGCATGAGAGTTGACCACTTTTCGTACAACAGCTATATACGATCGCGAGTGTTGTATTTGGAATTGGATTACCACTTTTCGTTCAGTGGCTATATACGATCGGGACTTGCGAATTGGCTTGTAGTCTAATAGTAGGGCGGTCGGTGGGACGTTACCCACCAGGGTTTAAATCCTGGTGCTCGCACCTTTTTCTGGGATTTTTCAGGATTTTCCGGCGTTATGCATTAAGTGGTAAGCGACGTTCCGTCGGCGACGAGGCGCCAATGGTGACTTCGAGAATCTCCGGATCTGCCGGGTGCTCAGTCCTTCGGAGGTGCTCATAGGGGGTAGGGTTTGCGTACGTGTGTTCATAGGGGTGAGTGTGCGTGCGTGTTGTGAGTGTCTGCTATATGATCGGGACTTGGGGTGCTGTATTTGGAATTGGATTTTTATTTTGTCCTTCCTACCTGAGGCGGACGGCCCTGACAAGCCTCCGGGCGTGCGGTTCCAGTAGTTCCACTACCGGATCAACCTGGCGTGCGTGCACCCAGACACCGGGGTGGTGGAAGCCGACAAGCTGGCGACGCTGCGGAAGTGGCGGAGGGAGTACACCATGGAGCACCTCCTGACGCAGCTCAACAAGGAGAGATATGGCCGCGCCGAGGCTGCCACAGCTACCCGAAGGCACCTTCTTCAATTCTTCTCCTCCGACTAATTGCATTGATTCCACAAGTAGCTAGCTGATTCTACCGGTTGGCCGTCAGGCTCACCAGGCCGGGTGTACGTGTCAGATCGAGTTCAGAGTTGATGGTTCACAGCAGAGCATCCCTGATCGATTGTAAAAGAACGTGGCCAATCAGGACTCGTGGATGCAGATTTCCAGGACTCGTGTACGCAGTACATTGTAAAAGAACGTGTCCAGATTTCCCAGGACTCATGTAGGCAGATTTCCTAGTACAGATGCCGGAAATAATACATTGGACTTCTTCTAGAAGGCTGGACGAAAATTGAAGAGAGACGACGAAATTTCTTCGCTTTTTATTAGTAAGGTATAGATATAGTAGATATATAAAAAGATGACTAGAAATAAATATTAGTGGCATAAATGGAAACGACATAGCTAGACAGAATATATATTACTGGGGGGAAGCTAACTTTAGATCAACTAGTATATGTTATTTCAAAAGAAAACTAGTATATGTTTCATATTTGTAGAACCTCAGCATGAAGCTTAGACATATCTTATATATGAATAAGAAGACCTAACAGAGAAGTTAATGAGAGTATATTAACCATGTTTTCGTCATCTCCCTCAGGTATGGCCCTCTCTTTAAGACCAGCTTGGTCGGGAAGCCTGTTGTTATCTCCATGGACATGGAGATTAATCGTTTCATATTTTGGCAAGATAAACTCTTCCAGTTGTGGTACCCTGAGGCGGTAAACAGCATAATTGGCAAGAAGACCATCGCCTCGTGTTATGGTTCCCCGCACAAATATATTCGGAGCATCGCAGCTCCATACTTCGCGCCGAAAAATCTGAAAGAATTCATAAGTGAAATAGAGTGTGTCATTACAGAGTCCCTTGGAAGATGGGCAACTCAACCCAGCATTGAGGTGAATGAGGCTGTGAAGAATGTAAGTTAGAAATGTAAACCTTTTTTCCTTCTTTCTACATAAGCCCTCAGATGTAGTACATCTGAGGAAAATTCCAAAATCACGTGGGTGGTCATGCATGCTATTCGAAGTAAAATTAAGAACAATTACAGACTATTGATGGTTGAATATTGGACCAACTGACACAATGGGTTTAAAGACCACGTTATGCTTGGGATCATCACAGTTTTCAGCATAATAGTTTAAGTTTGGGATGTTAATCTTCAATATCTTTCATTTGCAATTTATATTCTTTCAGTTTGACTGTAGTTTTGAGGTGCTCCAATCCTAACCTTTTTTTATCTAACTGTGATGCTTTCCTTGATGGCCTGATCATTTCTTACCTTTTTGGTTCATTCAGATGCTATTTGATCTGGCAGCCAAGAAGATAATCGGCTTTATGCCTCAGAGTCAAGAGACCAGAGACTTGAGAAAACAGTTTGACGTTTTCTATCAAGGGCTGGTGTCATTCCCACTTTATGTTCCAGGAACAAAATTTTATCGAAGCATGCAGGTGTGAGCATGTGCAGATACCAGATAGTTTATATAAGTGGTTCAGTTTTAGCTGGAACAGCTCTTCATATGTTTGATTGATAGGATATGTCCTACACTGAAACAAGGAGTCATCTGATAAACTCCCAACCCTTTATTAGTTCAAAGGAACATACGCATCATATTGCCTCAGCTCAAATTCGTTTGCAAGGAGCAAAAGAATCCAGCTAGGATTGACATATTATTATTATCCACCAAACATTAAGTGCTTTTGAGACTAGATATACGGAATTACATATGTTTAGATTTTCAATACTGAGCTTGTCTTGCAGAAGTATGTTAAGGCGCTTAATTAGCATATATAGAATGTTATATTATGTGTTCTGACAGGAAAGATAATCCAGCATCTTACCTAAACAGATTAACTATGAGCTAACACTCACTGTAGGGGGCTTCAAACCCTTCCAGTTCCTTTCAAAAAAAAAAACTATGAGCTAACACAGAGTAGTTCGCTATGACTATTTATCAGTACACGCTTTGTAGTGAAGGATTTCATATATATAGTTCTAGTCCCTAACATAGATGGGGGGGCTGTTAAATCATATTTAACAAGTACAGAATATGTGTATTCCCTTTATGTCAGTTGATTGATGGTTACGCTGCACAGGGAAGGAAAAACGTGCAAAAGGTGCTAAAAGAATTGTTGAAACAAAGGATGTGTGCACCAGAGAAACGATGCGGTGACTTTTTGGACATCGTTGCAGAAGAACTGCATAGGGGAAATGCATTAATGGATGTAAAATTAATGGTGGATATAGTTGGTGCATTCATACTCGGTAGCACTTTATCAATGGGGGCAACACTCCCCATCGCGATGAAGGTTCTTACAGATCATCCAGATGTAGTCTGCCAACTCACGGTTAGTATCTTTATATGAAAATAAAATATATATGTACCTTCTCACTGATATGTCTGTATGATTAGTTTCGTGTTTTTACTGATCCTGACCTGACTAATGCAGATGTATAATCTTGAACAGTGAAATATTCAAATGTTTTTGCCGTGTTACTTAATAATAATAATAGTTCAGATAAACTCCCTCCGTTTAAACTTAGTAAGCGTATTTGGCCAGGAATTTCTTTACTGTAATACATGATTTTTGTAATACAAAAGATGGTGTTATAGATTCATGTTGAAAAGGACTTACCAAGGATTATGATTTTATATTATGTAAACAATCTATATTTGTGGAGTAATGTTAGCCAAACTCTTATACTATAGAAAACAAAATATGTGCCAACTACTAATTTCAAATGGAGGGAATAGTTTCTATTCATTATTTCAAGTAACCATTCATTCAGTAGGAAACCATTAAAGAAATGAATACCTCCCATTTACAGGAGGAGCAAGAAGCAATGTTGAAGAAACGAGAAAACATGGAATCCACGATGGCATGGGAAGAACTGAAGTCTTTAAAATTCACTACACAGGTAAATGTCGGATGTGAGTTATTGTGATGATATCAGCTATAGGTAATATTGTGTTAGTAATAACATGTTGTTGCACAATGTTCTTTTATGGTAATTCAGAAAAGACAATGAATAGATTAAGAGCTAAGTACTTTGTAACATCGTAAGATGCATTTTCTATCAAGTTCTTTGACATCTTCAGTGTAGAGATTAACGTTTTTGAGGTTCAACTATGAACTTACATTTTCAATGAACAAGGATATAATCTAGACATAAAGTCATGCTATATATTCTTATGTTTTAGCATAAGTACACTTTAGTCCTGGATTTAAAATCCTTAGCAGGTTATTTTAATTGTCTTCTTCGTCTACATCCTATGTGCCCTTCACATAACTTTTCACAAGATCCTCAGAAAGACTTTATGTTCTAATCTTCAAAAACACTTTAGTCCTGCATAAATTTATCTTCTTTACCTTGATCTAATTTTTTTTTTTCTTATTTCTAAAGGTTACGAATGAGCTAGTTCGCTTGACTAGCAATGGCCCTGGGATCTTCAGAAAGACTTTGAAGGATGTTCAAGTCAATGGTATATTTCTTCTTTGTTAATACAAATTGACCTGCATGACCCGCAAAAAATTCTAGATTTGTTCAAAACCATACATTTTACAAATAATTAACAACTGGTCAGTTGTTACAATGATCTTGGTTAGGTGGATACCATTCATGTTGCTTTGGGCTAGGCATTTCCAGAGCACCTGCTGTGCTGACAATTTATTGAGTCTAAATGGTAGACATGACCAAACAAAGAATTAAACTCAAAATTATGCTAAATGAAGGATACGATGAGGTAATAACATAAGTAACACCTGAAATGATAGAAAATAAGACATTTTAAGGTATAATGATGACGAAGGAAGCACTAGAATGAAAAGGAATTTTTAGAGGCTGAGTGAAACCAATTTTCATAGATTTTTTTTTTTTCACACTCTATATATAGATTTTTCAAAATGACTTTAAGAGTCATGCAACTTAAACCATCCGTTGCTCCTAGGAATAAATTTTTAGAGGTGATTGGCTTAGATGGTCCACCTCTCAAAATCAATTTTCAAAAAACAAATATGGAACTTAAAACAGTGCTTAAAAATAACAAAAAAAATGATCTATGACAACACCATTAGATTTATATACGCATGTATGTTTTTGGGAATTGAAAGATTCCTTATTTTTATTTCCTTCCATATCATCTCACATTTACATCAATTAATAGTAGGTGGAAGTTATTCTTGTGTATTCACCTCTCTAAATTTTGTATTTCTCATTTAACAATCTAAATGATTATAAATAAAAGAGTTGTGAATGATAAAATTCAACATCTAGTCAACAAATTGATTGAATCCAAGGTTATTTAGAAAATTAAAAAAATTGAATTCAAAAACTGAGAACACATACAAATATCATGCCTCTAATAGATATCAAATACAAGGGTTGTCAACTATAAAGTTTTATATTCCATGGATAATTATAATTTTGATATAATTTTTTCATCTGACTTCATATGAAAATTTATTAATTTATTTTCATGGTGATTATTTCCAATGGAAAATTCTTGAGATACATACATTTAAAAATAAAATTGCCATATTTTTGGATACATCTTTCTTAGGAGTCACACCTAAAAATCGATTTTCAAAATTGAGGCATGGGCATTGAATGGGCCTCTTGACTATTACTATTAGAAGTGGATGCCCTCTTTTAGTTGACTAAAAAAATGAAATATGTCATATTAGAACATCACTTTTTATGTAGTGGAGACAAAAGTACTCCCTCCGGTTTGGTAAAAGAAGTTATTTAGGACAGCGACACGGTCTCCAAACCACAACTTTGACCTCTTGTTATTATAAAAATATTTATGAAAATGTGACATATGTATACTTTTGTGAAAGTATCTTTTAAGACACATCTATTCATATAATTTTTACATTTACAAACTCAACAACTTAAAAGTTACTGGTGATTTATATTCCCAATGTTTGACCCAAACCATGTCTAAACCAACTTCTTTTACCAAATCAAAGGGAGTAATTTGTTATTGAGGAGTTAAGTAGTAATAAAAAAATGAAAGAACATACTCCCTCCATGTTCGTAAAGGAAGTAGTTTTTACGTTATCTTATCTTAAGTCAAACATTTTTTAACTTTGACTACAAATAAATCCTGTTGGGTTGAGTTTGAAAATATTAAGGCGATGTAATAAGTAGATTCATCTTGAAATGTAGTTTTATAAAAGTATAGATTGACTATATTTTATTGCAAAAAGTAGTGATCAAAGTTTTTTTTTTTTTGGAGAACGTGTTGATGTCCAAAACGACCTCTTTAGGGACATGGACAGAGTAGTAACTAGAACAGTGTGCGGCGTTGCCATGCGGAATCTGCCGACCCATTTATTTTTGGGCTAGTTTACGTAGTTGGGCTATATTTCAATAGAGTGAGAATTTTAAGGCTTTTGACATTTAAAGAAGTCGTAGAACGGAGTAGCTCAGTAAGTCAATAAAGATAACACAATACAAGTGAATGAACTTGTTCAAACTCCCCCATGTTCCGTACCACCGATGAAAAAGGTTGCAAACATCTTTCGAGGATTTCAATCCTAAAATAAAGTAAACCTCGCCACAAAAATAGTGTAGATTGAACCAAAAAGTAGTGTTGGATTGTTTTGTCTATTATTTATTTCAGTTAAATAGCCAAGGACAAAATCCAAAACCCATGCTACAAAGTAGCAAGGCTAAGTCAACCAACACTACCTCCATGGAACTATCGTAGTGTGCAAGTGCCATCGGCAAGTCTGCAACCTGTAGGGTTGCTTGCTTGCCTAGTTCATAGGCGTAGAGTTTCTTGCTGCATCCCTCCGATCACAAATATAGACCATAGGGTTTGTGATAAGTATTTTTTTTCAATTTTGACCTTCAATATATAAAATTTTGACACATTACTGGAATTTTCGCTCGATATATTCCTGAACATCAACACTTCATATCATCATATATGAAAACTAATATAGCATGATATTGCTAAATACGAGAGCCTTTGAGTAGTAATTCCCTGTCATGTACATTCATAATTGCAGGCTATACAATTCCAGCAGGATGGTTGGTCATGATTAGCCCTATGGCAGTTCATCTCAATCCTGAATATTTTGAAGATCCACTCACCTTTAATCCATGGAGATGGCAGGTTAGTAAGAAGACCTTGAGTTAAACTAGCTTAATTGTCAACTAACATGAACCAAATTAATGTTCAATATGTAGTATTTACTCACTCACTCTGATCTAGAATGATAAGTGTATTTTCTAGAATGATAAGTGTATTTTGTACAGTGAAAGTTAAGTTCTATAAAGGTTAACCAACAATTAATAACAAAATTATATACAACTTTTGGACATAAAACTAGCACTGATAGCTTCTGTTCAATGTGCCTTATTGATTCTTCAGCAAATGACAACATACTGTGAGCAACATTATGAGTAAAAATCTATTTTGTATGTCTTTTTCCTTATTAAAATGTGCCTATCATTCCGGGATGGAAGGGAGTACATATAAAAACACATGGATGTTGACTAACATTTTCATTAAAAAAGTACCACAAAATATCATGCCAACATGTGCAAAGGAACCTTATGTATGTTGTGATTGTGTTTACATTATTAGATGTACACATAATGAACCATAGCAATTTTGTCTGGGTTGGGTGTGCTTACATGAGGACCATAGAACTATCGAGTAAAATTAAAATATCACCCCTTCAACCATTTTGACTTCATAATGCCCATTTTTTATGTAACTTTGATGCATATATGTGTGAACTTATTAAAATAAGCAAACCTGAAACATGGAATTAATTGTTTATGGCTGGGCTATTCTCTTCATATTTACTACTATAAAAGAAGTTGGTGGTTGTGTTAGTGGTTAGTGGTTACCACTCCCTTTCTTTTATCTTTGGGAACCGGGGCTACTATGGATTACTACTTGGTTTTTGTGTGCACATGAACGTTGCATTGACTATCTTATCTTGTGGGTGTGATTGCCTGTACATAAGTTGTTTTCACATGACATGCTTTCAGTATCAATTTATATTGTCATTTAAATTTCTGGAATCAAATACAATGGTTAGTATATATTGATAAGTATATATGTTGAACTTTCCATTATATTAATTAAATATGTAATGACATATTGAAATCTTGGTAGTAAGTATCACTGAGCTACTAATAAAAACTTGTAGGAGGCTAATGGGAGTGCACTGATGAGAAATTTCATACCATTTGGAGATGGAGCAAATCACTGTCTTGGTGCCGAATTTAGTAAGGTTGTAATAGCAGTCTTCCTCCACAAGTTAGTGACCAAATACAGGTACTACCACGTCAATGTTTCTGTATAATATATTAACATTTATTACAAGCTACTCACTTTATCCTGAAATATAGCGTACGGCCCCCAGATATTTTAATATAGGCTAAAAGAAAATGTATGTGCTCCCATTTTATTTTGCTTGGTAAATCACAAGTAGCAACCCATTACCTACCGAATTTGTGCACCTGGTTAATGCAAAATTACCCTTCTATGACCCAAAATACTAGAAAAATGAAGAGAATGGTAGCACACTCTCAATACATATTTAAATATTGCTACCGAATTTTGCATTGAATATATGAGAGAAAATGAAACGGACTGAAACTGTATTGAGAGTGTTCTGTTTCACTTCCTTGCATTAAAAACTGAGCGAAAAAAAAAAATCACTAGGAGCATTTTTATTTATAATACCATGCAACATTTAAATATGTAGGCTACACAGTGCAACATTTAAATACCTAGGCTAAAATCATGAAATAAAATTGTGTGTTATGTGTCTTCTTTTATTTTATCACCCATAAACCCTCTTGGACATACTACCTCCAATGAAATTACGATATGAAATTGTGTATTACGGGTCTTGTTTTATTTTCAGCCATAACAACTCTCTGTTGAAACTAGTACCTCCGTCCCTAAAAGGCGGTCATTCTAGGTTTAGAATAAGTGTAACTGGATTTATAAAAGTCGGGTTTGCTATCAACTATCATCAGAAATTTAATAAGTTTAGACTTCTATATATACGTAGTCCAAATATGTGATTAATGGCCCAAAAATATCCGTATGCTTTAAACTCCCGACCGTAAAATATCACTCGAGACTAACTAAAAGTACTTATACAGCTTAATGTCATACACAGAGAGCAACTCCAAGAGCTGTAAAACAACTATCGAATTATTTTTTTCAAAAAAAAAAGATTGTTCTTAGCAGAAAAGGAAAAAAAAACAATGGTCCTACAGTTTTGTATTTGAACTCCTTAATAATAAGAACTTGGTAAATCTTCCTCTTAACTTACAAATATGTGCATGTGTTTTCGAATTTGTTATCTCTCCGGGCATCTTCACAGGTGTGCGTGGTTTCCCCCCTCCAACTTGGTTTTCCCTCCTAGCATAACAATTGATTTTTACCATGTAAATTTAAAACTTTTAGGATGCTCTCGCATAAGCCAGATGAGCCAAATATGTGCCCCCAATGATCCAATGCATAACCGCTATATTATCATGGAACTTTGATGCCATTTATGGAGTGTGCGTGAGTATTTATTTCTATTTTTATTTCAGGGAGTATCGTGGGTAGGTCTAAAAAATGTACTACTGCAGATCGTTGGACTGTTGAGAAGATGGCTGGCATTGTTCAAGCCGGAGGTGAAGTTGCAAGTGGAGGACATTGCCAACAAGTTGGGAGGTCAGAGCGTGCTTGCCGCCTCAAATCATGTGGCTGCCGGAGGAGGAGAATGCATCATCAGGGTGGGAACCATGGGTTGCTCCACCTTCGGCCTCAACAGATGTGGCTTTACAGAGTGATAGCTTGTTGGGGATTAATCATGAGCCTTCTCTTTTGTTGTCTGAACCTTAGCCTTTAGGCCGAAGGCAGGTGCGCGGATACGCTGTGAACCTTTACATGCTGTTGCTTTTGGTAATACAAAAAAGCGAGGATCGTCCCCTTTTCTCTAAAAAAACGATACACACTAACAGCTCTATATATAACCTAGTGCAGTAACCTGGTAATGACAAAATTTAGCCGACGACAGAGAAAATTGCAACTTGTGTGCAACCCACACCATACACAGTAGGTGAAAAACGGGCTGGTGATAAAAGGGAAACAAAGCTCGTCATTTTTATGAACTTTATTAGTTAGACTAGATAAGAAACAAAAAAAATGTATTGGAAAATCCAGAGAATTGCGTCAACATTTTATTTTATTTTTTCAATCGAGATTGAATTGCATCAACTAATTATTGTTTCAACCCAGAAATTGAACTCACCAAATATTTGAATCCACGGGTTTGCTATGAGAGCCCATTGGTTTGTACAAAATATGTATGTAAATTTGCATAAAAGATAAAGGTCCACATTAACATTCAGACCCCCTAGATCTACAATCTTTTCACATTATAGAATTTTATCAAAGATGGTTAAAATTTATTGCTAACAATCCAATGCAACAATCTATTTCATGCTATTTTTTTTTTCCACACGAGTAACCTCCCCATTTCCATTTCAACAACGAAAATACAACGTTTCAGCATTACAGATAGACAAGAAACCAAGATCAGGAGCCCTATGACACCTTAAAAGCTACTTAAACCAACAGACCTCGGCCAAACGAAGATAACCAAAAACCACTGAGGCCGGGGGCAAACCACATGCTCAGGGACGATCCAACAGCTAGCAATTACATAATTGTTTAAACAGCAACTAGGACAGACTAACAGCAAGCGAGGTATCAGATGGCAGAGCGCTGCTGAAACAAGACAGGGTTCAAAAGCTAGCTAACATCTTGGACTGATCACACACCACCAGGGGATCATCTTGAACATCTTCAAGTTGAGTCTTCCTCTTGCTCAGATGTATCACCTTCCTGGAGCAGAAGCCTGTTGACATGTCTTGCGGTTTGAGCAGCCAAAATCTCTTGAGCGACCTTCAGCATGGTACTCCCTCCACCAACTGTTGATGATCCATCTCTGCAAACAATCCTGACCAATAAATCATAAGCTTTACAAGCGTGAAAAAAAATTATCTCCAGGGGGTTATTAATCATTTTTTCTCAAAACTTTCTACTCTTCCAAATTGCTCTACATATCAGACCAACCCCCCAGGGATGAAATTGGTTTCCAAATGGGAACTAGACTTCACACCAGCGCCAACACTGTTGCAGATTAGATGGAATGTTTGACGCCCCCAAAGCATCTAGCAACAACTGACCAAATCATTTTAGCAACAGGACATTGGTATACAAATGAGAAGTAGTTTCTGCACAATTACAAAAACACAGCTAATGTCACTCTTCCAATTTCTTCTTCTCAAATTTTCCTTAGTTAGGATTGCATTTGTCATAAACCATAAAAAGATTTCCAAATTCGTTTATGTTATGTACCAGATTCAGCAATTGATAATCCATTGTAAGCATATTTGACATTGAACTTACCACTGTTTCCAAGCTTCCAGATTATTACATCAGGTTCATTTTTAAACTGATAGTTGCAAACATCCATCCAAATCTTATCCCAGCTAGTTCTCAAATCACCAAAGAGCCGTCTTCTAAACGAAATGTGAGAACTATTCACAGCTTGTGTAACTAAGATATTCTTACTATCACACAGCTCAAAAGGGACAGGAGCTACAGTACACAAAGGATCTCTATACAGACATGGGAAAGTGTTTGCTTTCTGAGAAGTCACATGCTACCATAACATTCTGAGAAAGTGTTTGCTTTCTATTCGATATGGCTCTTGCTGATCTAGTGGAAGTACATAAAAATTGTATTATTTAAATGGCATATTTTCTTTAAGCAGTTTGTTTGACCCGATGAAATTTAAATAAACAAAAATGAAATTGTGTATTTGTTCATACCTGAAAGAAGGGGTGGAATTTTGATCTTCGTAAAAATCTGGTGCGGATGTAGCTTAAGGTGGGCGATATATGCACATGTAAGCTGTGTAATTGCATCAAGTACTGCTCCAAACTGGTGACTAATTGTTTCTGAAACTCATATTGCAAGGTCTCATTACTTGCATTTTTCGCTAGTACATATAAGAATATAGCAACCTTCTCTTCTACTGAGATCCTTGAATCAAGTAGTTGCTTCTCACGCAACTTATCGACCAAAAGCTTGGAAAACAGCAACTTCCATTCTGAAGTTCCTTTTACTTAGTTTTCTCATGGCCTGTTAAGATTTCTTGAACACACTCAGCTCCTGACAGTTTTGAAGTATGTATGGGATTTTTACTAGATGATGGCTGTGATGAATCTTCCAGGGTAGGGAGAACAAATAACATGAATTCATCTTCATTTTGTGATCGCTGCCGATAGTTTGGATCCATGACTAATACAGTGGAAAACCAAGTAGGGATATTGAAATTATGTTGCAGGTTCACTATAACTAGGGGTATTCCTCGTTGCCTTGGGTATTCAATAGAATTTTATAATAAATTTAATTAAAATTTGAAGAGATTTAACTTGAAATTCCCATTATTATATATAGCTTTTGGGCTATATATGCCATCATAGAGAAATATAAAAAATGACAAATACGAAACCAAAAACTTTATTTCACAGATTATAAATGTCACAATATAGAGAAAAAGAGGAATTGCTACATGCAAAACATCTGAGATAACACGCACATTTGCAAGAAGCAAAGAGGTTTTCAAGGTTGGCATTCTACTATGATTACACTTTCAGGCAAACATATCTTTCAGGCATTCTACTATGATTACACTGCCATATCTTTCAGGCAAACATATCTTTCAGGCTCACAGTGATAACACACACTTTTAGGCAAGAATAAGTTTGGCAGATCCAAATCTTTAGTAGATGAACACTTGCAGATTGAGATCTTAAGTTGAAGACATGTTTATCATCACTGATTAAAGATGTTTTCAATATTGCATACACAACTCTGTAAGGGAATCTCACCTAGCAACATAACAACACCATGGCCTTCTTGTGGCAAAAGCCAAGTGCACGCGACTGCTGAATGAGGATCCTAGATAATGCATCCACACCACTTAACCATTCGAGTAGTACCATTGCCATCCCTTACAGCAGTTCCAACAATAAGGTCGATTTCTTTTCCCTGCTCAAATATTGAAAGAGTTAAAATCTATACTGCTGAATTTTTTTTTATTCAATTCTGTCACGTCATCCTAACCTGACAAAATATTGTCATGTTAAGCACTCCATCTGACCCAATGGATTCGTCCAACTCTTGGCAGGCCTTCTCAATGTAAAGGAAGCATGTAATTGACTCCTTGTTGATAGCAAAAATCATATCTCCCTGCTCTAGAAGATTTTCTGCTGGTCCAGCCAAACAACCTTTCACCCGTAGGACTTGTCTACACACTGGATCCTTCTTTGCAAGGGCCTGAAATTGTAATCATAGTAGAATATCAACGGTCTCTGTGAGCAAAAAATTTCTGTACTTGCAGGTAACACAGGGCACAAGGGGTCATAAACCAAATTTAATAAGTACTTGAGTAGTTCCAAAAGTTGTTATGAGCAAAACTTCTAAAACATTGATAAGATATTCAGTAGCAGCATATTTGCAGATCACAAAGAAAACAACATATTTAGAACTTAAAAATAACAACAGATCTGATTACCTGCACCCAGTTATCACTCAATCCGTAGCTTCTTGCATTGACAGCAAAGTTGGATAAAGTTCCACCTCCAAAAGTCTGACAAATGGCATTGGCCTCTTTGTTCGGTTGGTGTCGAAAAGGACCTTGATCCAGAGATAATCTTCTCTAGTACTTGGCTTATTGCATATATTGGTATGCCTCTAACAAACTGATGGTCCTCTGCAACCATATTTCAGCTGGAGAAAAAAAACGAATGGGTCATACAGAGAAGTGAGTAAACGACCAGCTTTAACTATATTCAAGAATTAGATATATCCTTAGGCTAAGACTTGTGGCCGGGGAGCCCTCGTGCGGTGACGGAGCCCGCGGTGGCACTCGCGTTGCGGCAGTGCCCGCGGAGGTGCTGTGCACGACGACAGATTGGGGCGGCGTTCTTCAATTTCGCGAATTGGGGCAGGGTTCTTCAATTTCGCGAATTGGGGCAGGGTTCTTCAATTTCGCGAATTGGGGCAGGGTTCTTCGATTTCGCGACGGCGGCGGGGCAGTTCGCGACGGCAAACAGCAGAGCGCGCTGATGGGGAGACGTGCCCAGCAGACCGGCGGACGACGAAGCTCGCGCGCCGGGGTCCCTTTGCCGCCTTCCCCTCCTGCAGTGCCCGGTATCCTCCTCGCCGGCGCCAGGCGGAGGCCGAGCAGGGTCGTGGATGGAGACCGCGACCTCCCGATGAAACGCCTGTGGACGGGGAGAAAGTGGAGGGGAGGCGGACGGTCCGGGCCCTGAAGCGCGGGTCGAGGTCTCGGGGCTGCGCCTTCCGCCGTTGAGGCTGCTCCTTCCGCGGGTCCCCGGTGATGAGCATCGCGTCCGATGCCAAGGCAGAGGCCGCCCGCCCCCGGCCCTCCTTCGCCTAGATCCGCGTCGGCCACCAACCTCGGCGCCTCTTCCCGCAGCGTCGGGGATGGCTAGGAAGGAGCCGGCGTCGCCATGGCGGCCTAGGGCATGGGGCTGCCCTCCTCCGCGGCCGCGCGCGTCCAGCCCCGGTCGCCGTTCCTTTCCTTCGTTGTTCGGAACGATTCGTATGGAATGGACTGCCTTTCCTTCCTACGACCTTCAATTTCTACGCCTTTAAAGCCATGGGTGGTGAGAGACGGGGAGACAGGCAGGCGGAGGAGACCAGCAGGCAACTTGGTGGATTGAAACGGACAGCGAGCGACGCGAAGAGGCCGCCTAATCTGCGCATGACATCGAACGGAAACGAAAACTGAAGTGCTGAGCACATGACCTATATTTCATTTACTCACCTCAACCTATCGGGATACCGAGAATTCCTTAAAAGCATTCCCTAAGTGGAGAGATAAGCTTATATGGAGTTTTAGATATACCAAGACCTGTAATTGAAGATGTCAAATAACAAATAAATGGCAGTACCAAGATTTACATGTACAGAAGAATAACAAAATTATGAGATTCATGGCCTCACCGTCCGCCGGCGTGGATGTATGGAGGACTCGAGCGCCGGCTGAGTGGACAAGCAGCTCGGGCGGCCGGCTGAGTGGGCGAGCGGCGCGGGCACCAGGGGACGTGCGGGTGCAAGGGAGCCACTCCCCGGCGGCACGGACTCGCGAGGGCGCGAGGGGGCCCTCCTTGGCGGTGCGGGCACCGCCGGACGCGCCCCCTAGCGCCGAGAGAGCCCAAGGGGCGACCACCTGCCGGGCCGAGAAAGAGCATATCAATGATTGCAGTGCTCCGTCTCTACACTGTTCGGTGTTCGGTTATCTTTAGCAGGATCAATTGTTCACTTGTGTGCCGCTGGCTGCAGTGGGACTTTGCGAGAATGCTATTGAATGGGACTTTGCGAGTATTGCCTATTGCCATCGTCAGTGAGAGGCAAGAAACTCAGTGCACCTTCAGCCTTGAATTGAATGGTCTTTGCCTACTCAGAAAAAAATTCAGAAACAAAATGCAGGTGCCATGGGATTCTGCTTGATGATGCTGGACACAACAAGAGCAGCATGGAAGCCTGATTGATACAGTACTCTACAAATAAGATAAACAAGCCACCTGTGTTCTCAGTTTCAGCACAATCTTTTTTTGAATTGATGGTCAGGCTCCTTCAACAAGATACCTGTACTAATTATTCTTGAAACAATTATTGGTGTTACATCATTTCCACAACCAACATTACGCCACTACTGTTTGCTAAAACAAAAGAGGGGCATTCATGTACTCGGAGCAAAACGAATTCAATTAAACTAACAATCACTCGTTGCAGCATACCCAGATATTTCTTTCAAACTCGATAACCTCACCAGAAAAGTTTAAATCCATGAATACCATTTCAAAAAATAAACGAATTTAAACATGCATTGCATTTAATCAACCAAACATGGTGACACACAACAAAATGGAGACTATGTTTGCATTCCCACAAATGCAGTTCCACGATTGTTCTTGGTACTGCATGTTCCAAATGGAATCAGTCTACCTAGTTACTAAAACTGAAATCAGTTAGCACTGGATAAGTTCTGCATATAAAAGCGTGGAGAATACAAGAAACCATTCCCTCTTAATAGGTAAGGCTAAATAACAAATCTCATATTAAAATATATGATCCGCAAGAAAACATTCCCTCTTAATAGGTAAGGCTAAACAACAAATCTCATATTAAAATATATGATCAGCTGAATTCAAAGGCAATCAGTGCACCTCTGTCACAACACTTATCTTCAAAGAATGATTCACAACTCGATGTTCATTGTTCGCTTATCTTAATCCTTCAGAACCTGAATTTCAAGGAAGTTCTGCTTCAATCTCGAACAGTTAATGCACACATTCTTAAGATATTGTTTGATGCAGCCATCTGACTGAAATACGTTTATCCTACAGATTTCATCAAGGATCAAAGGTTAATTATCCAAAAAAAATTGTGATAGGTCTATCGCCATCAGTAAAATTGTTTCTTCAATGAGATTCCTGAAGTAACCACACTTTCAAAAACCAGCCATCCACACTTGGGCATGAATATGCTGATTATCACAGTGAACAGAATTATGCTCACATGGCCACCTCATTGCAAAACAACAAGATAATGGTACCACTCCCAGACCCATCTAAATCCATAAGGGCCATTTCAAACAACAAAGTAATTTACCCAAGATCTGCGGTTAGCAAAAAAACATGCTTGTACATCATAATAAAACCATACATTGCATTGCCACAAATATAATAACAAGATTAGTCCTACTAGTTGTTCCAAGTGCACTCAGAAGTCAGGATAGTTACTAAAATAGGAATTATGCACTAAACAAGTGGAATAACAAAGGCAGGTAAACAAGAAAGCTTAAGACTCTTAACAGGTAACCTGCTTTCTAATTCACTACATCCAGAACTACTACTAAATTCTAAAACTTGTAACCTTCCAACATAGTAGTAAATATAAGATAGGATATATTGCCAACTTGGTTCAAAGCCATGAAGACCCTTTCTGCCGGGCTGCTCAAAACAACGCTTAAAATTTCAGAAATCTTCCCAAGAAGATTCAGAAGCACATGTCTCTGCAGATGATGCATGCATCACTGATGTTGCCTTATGTAGCCAGCTAATTTAACAAAGCATTGTTAGCAGCTCATAAAAATTGTGGATGATAGAATGACAAACATATTTCCATCTCAACAGCACCAAAACCCTTCTGAATCACCAAAGAAAGTTCATCCCAATAAATGGTGCCTTCCAACATATAGTAAATAAATACATAAGCTACGATATATTGCCAGCATGGTTGAAAGCCACGAAGGTCCCTTCTGCCATGCTGTTCAAAACGATACTTGAAATTTCAGCTCACTTCTCAAGAAGCTTCAGAAGCACATATATGTACAGATAATGCATCCATCACTGATATTGACTGATGTAGCTAGCTAACTGACCAAAGCTTTTTAGCAGTTCCCAAAAACTTGTGGATCACAGATAGCAAAAGCACATTTCCATCTGAATAGAGCACATTTCCATCTGAATAGCAGCAACAGCCTCAGCCGAATCACCAAACAATGTCAATCACAATAATTTAGTTTACCAGCTCCTTCTGAAGAAATCATTGCCAAATTTGAGGTTTGTATTGTAGGTTGTGAAGCATTTCTAGTTGAGACAAGATGATGGTAATGCCCCTGAGTACAATGGAACATACAGCAAAAATTTGTGACGCCCGTTATCGATTTCTCGAGAATCAAAATAGGGCACTTCTACAGTACATACAACATGCACATCCCAGTGTTTCATATCATATGACACCAGTCTTTTCGGAGACCAATCATAGAAGAAAATCAAATCGCTGTCTAGATGAAACGCAGCTATGTAGTAGTCCCATCTCCTTTGTGGCATTCTTGGTCCAAATAGATCTGGCTTGTTGATGGTCTGCTTGAAGACCCACACCCATTCCTCACTGTCAAGATCCTCAAGAACATAGATTGACATGACATCAGTCGACCCGTCATTGCTGTCAACAAAAATTAAGCGTCCCTGAGAATGACATATAGAAAAATCAGGGCAATAAACCTCATGTTGCCAGTGCCGCAATTGGGAGATCTTCCATGTCTTGCCCTCTGTGTGCACTGAGACAACTACATTGGACGACATGCACAAATGCAGGAAGCCTTTGAAATATGTCATTTTGCCAGTGAAGTACATGTGGTCGCTCTCCTAGTCGCTCTCATCTTCCATCTCACCATGTAACTCGACTTCACTAGGAACCCATCTTCCAGTTTGGGACGAGTATATCTCCACTGCCTGGACGAAGAAATCATATGGATCCAACACCTGCACTAGCTGAAACACATGGAAATGTGGGGAGATGGATTGATCGAAGCCTAGTGCTGCTGTGCTGGTGTCCACGGTTGGACCAGCATAGGTGTAACCGCCAACAACACCCGGGGCGCGGCTTGGTTGGGGTAAGGTAACCCACTCTCCTGTGGCCGGATTGCACACGACATAGAAAGGTGGTGGCGAAGGAGATTCATGGACACCCTTGCAGCACAGGAGGAGGAGCCCATTGCAGGAGTCGAGCAGCTCCATCTCCCCACAGGTGGGGGGCAGGAAGGAAAGCGCCGTATCGACCCCAGGAGGTGAGACCGAAGACATGGACAAGCCGATGAAGTCCCAGGCAGGGCGGCTGCCGTAGGGACGTTGGAAGAAGAGGCCCGACAGCGTCTGCGTGAACCTGCGGCTGTTGGCCGGGTCAGCGATGAGGGCGCGCCAAGCACGCGAGACGCACTTGCAGCGGCAGAGCGACTTGACCGGCAGCCGCCCGAGGATCTCGACGATCAGCTCGTCCGGGAGGAGGGCCACCGCTTGGCCTCTGCCCTCCATGCCAGCGAGGAATCTGCAAGTTTGGTTAGGGTTAGGCACTGCCGAACCTGAAATCGAACAAATCGAAGGAACCCTAGAGATAAAATTCGACAAATCCAAGCAGGCGCAACGATTCTTGATGTAGTCGTAAGCGTACCGGCACTTGCTGGAGCGCGTCGTCTTCCGCCGCATCACCGATGGCTCGAGTATGCGGCAGCCGCCACCGGCGTCGCGCGCGTCCGATGTGTGGTCGGCTGGCAGTCCGCCGCCGTTCTCTGAAGTCTGAGAGCAGAGATGAGACGAGACAGAGTTTTGAACTGCTGGTTGATGGGCCTGTGCTGGCCCAGGATTAAAAAGGCCGTTTGTGAGGATGTGGCCGTTGGACGAATGCTTGATAGAGCCCACTAATTGCTTAATTGTGCAGAATTTTTTTTTATTTGTAACTAATATCAGAATATTTTTAACTAATTGCTTAATTGCTCAGAATATTTTTTTATAATGGAAATAGTTACCTGATGATTATTATAACAAAACACACCAATTATAATTTGCCCTCTGTTCTCCGAATCTCCTTTCTTGATTACTTTCAGATGATAGCGTAACTGTTAGCATGCTAAGATGTCCCAAACTGTGCTTATCCATACATGCCATGAAGCAGAACAGAAACACTAAGAATGATGTACTCCCTCCGTTTGATTTGTAGTTCACTTTTGCTTTTTCTAGATACATTGCTTTTACTATGTATCTGCAGACAAAGTGTATAACTAGTGCATAAAGAAAAACAATGATATTAAAAAGCTAAAGTGAACTGATTTGAAGCGTAGAGGAGTACAACACTACAATCATCATGATTCTCTATAGCACTGTAAATCAGCCCATGCAGTAGAAATGAAACTTGAGCACTCTAAATCAGTCATAATTTTTTTAACATATCCATCACACTGTAAATTTCAAAACGACTCAAAGATGGCACCATTTCATCTATGCATATTACATTTTATTAGTGTCCGTACAACCAGCTCTTACAAAGCAAGTTCAAAACAAAAGCTATTGTCCATTTCACCGGTGCTAAAAATCAGGTCAATGTGTTATATACAGTGCTAGCTGATTCATGCTCTTGTTCTGAAATTGTTGATGGGTCACCAGTTGGGACAGTGATGCTTCTTCTAATTGCCGTGCATCCGCTCAACAGGCTCCTACCTGCCATCAAAATCTCCAGAGTCTAGCAGCTCCAGAATATGCTTGAACTAAGACACGATCTTGTTTATCAGATTGTCCTTGTCAACAATCTCATTCATCTACAAGTACCCTGCAGCACAACAGGCAGCAATCACATTGTATACATAAATGATCAGTACTCTCACCAAATGCCAAATTACTGACCATGTTTCTTACTGTGACATCAACGGGCCACTGAATATTTGGCGCTAGCAGTTACAGGTGACGAACTACATTAGTAATGGTTTCACTTTCACAAATGCCTAGATAGATTCAGGAGAGATATGATCTCCAGTAGTAGTAGTACCTCTAGTAACTAGCACAAGGCCATAATAAACTCCGTCTCTTTGCCAGGCGGCAAGTCCAGGATGTAGGGAAATAGGCTTGGAAACTCCTGTAGCTTCATTGTTAAAAAACAGGATCCTGAAATATACCTGCATTTGATCCGTTGGTAGAGAACAAGGTCCTAAAATATACCTGCATTTGATCCGTTGGTAGAGGAACAAGGTCCTAAAATATACCTGCATTTGATCCGTTGGTAGAGAACAAGGTCCTAAAATATACCTGCATTTGCAAGGGTCAGGCTTAGAGAAACGTACAACCCTGGTGCGTTTCTCGGACTCTCCATTGGGGCAAGGCAATCCACTACCTGGTGACTGGATATAGTGATATACTCATATATCAAAATGTAAATTATACCTTTGCATTCCCCCACAAATGCAGTTACATGATTGCTCCCAATGGAATCAGGCTAGCTATTAAATTGAAATCAATCAAACATTGTTTAAATTTTGCATAACAAGGTGGAAAATAAGAAGCAAAAAGTTGTCCATAGTAATTGCTCCGTAACTTCATGCAAAAAACTATAGTGAGGCTTGAATCCTTACATGCATGCAGAAAACTATTCTCTCTTAATAGTTAAGGCAATATAATAAGCTTCATATCAAAATACATGACCAGTTGAATTTCAAAGGCAATCAGTGCTCATCACATTGATCTCTGTTCATCAAAATCCTTCAGAATCCAATTCATGAAAATACTGCTTCGATCAGGAACAGTCACAAATTATAAAGAGAACAAGTGGTCATTGTTTGTGCATGGACAACATCCTAAAATAGTAAAAGGAGCATGCACTTGAAGAAAATCGGCGGATGCTGGCATTACTGGCGTCTGGCGATGATGCGCACGACGCGTCCCGGGCGACGGTCGCATGCGCGCCCGGATGCAGGGCTCTCGGACTGCGGCCCGGTAAAGACATCCGGCGCGTGCATGCATGCATGCGCGTTCGGCGCGCGCGTCCGGCGCCGTTCAAAAAAATACGGTCCGATTGCATGGCTCTTCGACCCGCGCCCCGCGCGGGCGCGGCGGCGTCCGGGCGCTTCTATTTCGGCGCCCAGCGCTGTTTTGCGACTGTGCCCGAGATTTTCCTAATTTCGAACCGATTTTTATTTCGGGTTGGTTTTTGGAGAGTCGATGTTTGGGAACGTTTTGGACGTTTTCCTAAAAGGATAAGACCACCCTCCTCTATATAATAAGAGGTTCATGGTCGATTTGATCCCATCTACATCCAATCGACAACCAATCTATCTCATGTCCCGTTTGTAGGTCATCTTCTTCCTTCAACCCCTCTATCCCCGCTGTTCGGGCGGCGAACTCCGCGTTCTCGGCCGGGCGTTCTAGGTGGCCCACACGGTCCTAGAGCACCCTCGCGTGCGCCCTCCCCGACGGGTCTTCAGGAGGTGCGTTCGAGGTTCTCTCTCGGCCGTCACCGAAGCTCTACGCCCCCCTACCGATCCCTAGATCGGTTTTGGGCTGCCACGCTGCGGTGCTCGCCGCTTCAAGGTTGTGTGCAACCTTCGTGGGCGCCCAAGGCCCTCCGGTGTGTTGGTGAGAAGCCCTAAATTCGCGTCAACACACTTTTTTGGCGATCTGGCTGGGGAATTCGAGGCGCCAATTGCGTTTTGAAGACCCCAACATCATGCCTCGCCAATAACAAGAGCGGTGGTGCTTCAATTAGCGAGATACATGACGACAACGTCATCCACCCCTCTTCCGTTGAGGAGCTTCCCGACGAATTAAAGGCCAAGATGCAACAGATGATAGAAGCTACTCAACGCGGCGTTCTTGGAGAGTTGTGCCGTGGGTCGCGGGCGACAAGGTGGAGCCGTCGGTCTTCCCAACGATTCATCTACTCCAGAGGTTGAGGTAAGGGATAATACAAAACCTATCTATGATGATTCCTATCCTCAACACGCTGATTATCTTTGCTATGCTTGATGGCCATAAGAAAGAAATAGATCAAAAATTTTAGTGTCATTTGTAGGCATGATTATGGCTAGGTTTGATAAGTTAGAAGGTAAAACTCCTAGAATAGAAGAGCTTGATGATTCCGAGCATGAATTTGGTATGCCTTCTAATTTTTTTATGAAAATCAAGCATTATACACCGCTTATAGTAGAGGGAAATCGTCCCCCAATCGGCTCCTACGAGGCCGATAAAGCCGGTTCCTCCACTACTAAGGAAGTGGTTAATAATAAGCAAGTTGTCACGTTTGCCGATATTCAAGACCGAAATCGCAAACCGTTAATAGAACAAATAATGCTAGGAATTCGGGGGCAACACCGTGTTACCCAACCCACCGAAATCCCCTAGCCAAATTCCTCGTTTCGGCAATGAAACCACAGCTTTGAATCCTCCTCCCCGCCAATATGACCGATGCGTTTAATCGGCTAAAGGAAGATTTAAACAAGTCTTTGCAAGAAACCCCTTGGTGTCCAAATAAAAACCTCAGGGGCACCTACAACAAACCGTACCCTCCACACTTTGATTACATGAGAAACCCAGGGGGTGGAAGGTACGACTTTCAAAAATTTAGTGGCAATGATAACAAGTCTACCATGGAGCATGTTAGCATGTATCTAGCTTCGATTAGGTGATGGGTGTGCTTTTGATTACATGAAATGTCGTAATTTCCCTTTATCACTTATCGGTACTTTGCATTTTCATGGTTTACTTCTTTGCCAACTTCTACTATTGGTTCTTGGGCTCGGTTAGAAGAAAATTTTCATGCTCACTTTTATGATGGAGTCCAAGAAACTAGGTTATCTCATTTGACATCGGTTAGACAAGGTCGTAGTGAGTCGGCGCTTGAGTTTATTAGGGCGTTGCAAAGAAATTAAAAACCGATGCTATCATTTGATGATTTCGGCGTGATTTAGTAGACATATGCTTTAATGGTTTGCATCCTAAGATTAGAGATAAGCTTGAGCATATTCAGTTTACTACATTGCCGCATTTACTTGAGAGAGCCATTGTTGTTGAATCGTTTTTAAAAGACTCAAGATCATGATTATAAGTCTCGTCGTTCCAACGTGCATCACGTGGATGATTATTCTTCGTCCGACGATGAGACTAAAGAGGTATTATTGGCTGCTGAAATTAGGTGGCAGAGGAAAATAAACAAGTAACTTGTCCTTCTCTCAAACCGATTAATAGGAATCGGAATGAGGAAATAAAGTTTACTTTTGATACATCTAAATGTGACCGAATATTCGATGAATTGTTGAAAATCGGGTACATTAAGATTAAATATGTTATGCCTTCTGCGAGATGTGTTGAAGAAGCGGGCTTTTTACGCAAATATCATGAATCTTATTCCCATGCCACTAATGATTGTCATGTTTTTCCGTCGGCAGGTACAATCGGCTCTTAATGAGGGCGTTTAAGTCTTACCGACATGCAGCTAGACAAGAATCCTTTTCGGTGCATGTGGTTGAAGCTAAGAAGCTTGAAGCCAAGACACCCGAGGTCAAGGCTCCTCGCCATCTTGATACGTCCCGAGCAAGCTTCCACAACTCAAGGCAAGAACATGATCATTGGTGAGCCTCGCCCCGCACGAATGTTCCTAAGAATTCGGGGACGGCAAGTGTTGGCTAACCAAACTAAAAGAAGGCAAGACGAAGCTTACCATTGTGGCTCGCTCGGCGCAAGCATTAGCGGCGTCAAGCGTGGCTAGATGGTTGTGCGGTGCGAGCAAGACCAGCTAGGCCGATTGAAGTAATCGGCCAAGAGGATCAAGCCGCCAACAACAAAGGTTGAACCGACTACCTTAGTCGGGTCGGCTAGCCCCGAGGGTTCTAGCTCCCTCACTTAGGCGTGCATACGATAAAGACATTCGTTCCACGTGGCGAGGAGGTTGGAGTTTGGAAGACCAATGAGCCAAAGGTCAAAAGGCATATCAAGCCCCTATGTGAATTTGACAGACTTTTGGCAAAATACAAGAAAGGAAAAGGCCGATTCAAGAATCGGCCAACAAAAAAAGAGAGAGTCTACGCCTCCCAAGCGTGATGAAGGGAGAAACAAGCAAGTGGCTATGACTCCTCCAAATGTTGCTTTTTTCTTCGCGGGTTGCTCGCCCAAGGATGACTCGTTGGGGGCCACCACTATCGCAAGTGGCGCCACCGCCACAATGGGGACCGAAGGGAGTGTTTGTTCCCTATCCTTCGGGTCCCATGAAGGAAGGAGGCGCTGCAAACATGGCCAAGCCACGCCATCTTTAGCCGATTGGGTCCACAATCGAGCTCTAGCGGTGCGAAGAAGAAGGAGGTGCCCACGTCCCGAGAGCTTACCTATGAGCAAATGCGCGGGTTTACGTTCCCAAGAAGATTGAAGTTGCCGAGAAGCCCGCTCCAGTGTCTACTCCTCCGCCTTCCATCATTATTGGTTCGATGACAGCCCCTATCAATGATGTCAACAAACCGATTGTGATTGAGGGACAAGAGCCTTCAAAGGATGATCAAGATCAAACTGTGGAGGAGGTTGTTGAAGCTCAAGACAAGAGGCAAAAGCTTGTGGATCCTCGTTTCTTGCAGCCCAAGTGGTGCCCGGTTGACATTGACAAGACACAAAAAGAGGAAGCTTGTGAGCAAGACAAAAAGATGCTCAAAGCGGCAGGCTGCGCACAAGGTGAAGGGCCAATCTTGCCAGAGATTGTGTAAGAAATCAAGAACAAAGAGGCCAAGATGATCGCTGCTGCTAAGAGGGCGTCTCAACCGATTAATAAATCGGTTAAGTCGGTCATAGTGCAAGAGCGGCCGCCCAAGCCACGTAGAAGAGGTGGCCAAACCAAATGTTGATCTTTTGGCACTTCTAGCGCATGGACAGCCAAGTTAAATGAGCAAGTTGATAACTCAACGAGCCGGTTGACGGGCCATTATTGCCTAAACTTCGGATTTACCGACTTTTCAGCCGGTTGAACCCGACCCGTTGTTTCGATGAGCTTGCGGTGTGCGCTTGAGGACTTAGCTACCGCCATCTCCACCTTGTTTGGCCTTGAAACACCCACCGAGGATGAAGAGTTGGTGGACTATGAGCCTTCGCCGCCCGTCACGCCGAGATGAACACCATCTTTCTCTCCGCCCGATTATTATGTGATCGGGCGGGGAGATGATGAGGTTTGCCGCAGAAGTTTGCCTTTGGGGTTCAAGATGCTATCTTCAAGAAGCCTCTTTGTGCCCATCGACACCTCAAGCCATTGCATGTGAGCCGGACATATTAATGGGAAACCGGTCAGGAAGATGTTAGTGGATAGTGGCGCAATTGTCAATCTTTTGCCCTATTCATTATTCAAGAAGCTTGGTGGCAAAGAGGAGGAGCTAATTCAAACCAACATGACCATCACATAGGTGTAGGAGGAGGCTTGCCGATTCCTTCAAAGGGCATCGCCAACGTTGAGTTAACCGTTGGTAGCAAGACCATGGCTACGGCTTTCTTCATCGCCGACGTGGAAGGTAGCTATGATCTTATCCTTGGTCGTGATTGGATTCATGCCAATCCTTGTGTTCCTTCTAGTTTGCACCAATTCCTCATCCAATGGGTGGGAGATGCCATAGAGATTGTTCATGCGGATAATTCGGTTGAGATCTCCACAACCGATGCTTCGCTTTTGAGAGCTCGGGTTTGCTTGTCTTTTCAGGTAGAGACTTATCCAACTATCGGTACATTAGCTATGATGAGCGTGGATTTGTGCCTCTGTAACATTGAAGCCGACGGATAATTGGCTCAATATTATATTGTAAACATTGTTTGTCAATGGAAGACTAACTTCAATGGTTAAAGCATAGACTTGAACACTATCGATTTGAAAAAGACCGATTCTTGTGAAGCTATCGATGACTTTGATGAGCTCAATAAGTTGGGCCAAGGTTTTGCGTCACCGACCCTTTGGAACAAGTTGACATTGGGGATGGTTTAGTGCCAAGGCCGACATTTGTAAACCAAAACTTGGATGCCGATTATAAAGCTAAATTAATCACGCTTCTCAAGGAATATGTTGATTGTTTTGCATGGGACTACATAGAGATGCCTAGGTTAAGCCGTAATCTTGTTGAGCATCGGCTTCCCATCAAGAAAGGATTTAGGCCTTACAAGCAACCGCCAAGATGCTTCAATTCGGCCATCAATGACCGAATCAAGGAGGAGATTGATCGGTTGCTTAAGGCAGATTTTATCCGTTCATGCGGTATGCGGAGTGGGTCTCTAACATTGTGCGGTTGAGAAGAAGGACAGGGAAGATTAGAGTGTGTATTGATTTCAGAGATTTAAATAGAGCCACTCCCAAAGATGAGTATCCTATGCCTATTGTCGACATGTTGATCAATGATGCTTCGGGGCACAAGGTTATTAGCTTTCTTGATGGTAATCTTTGGATATAATCGATATTTATGGTCAAGAAGATACCTCCAAGACCCCGCTTTTATTTGTCCCGGATTTGTTGGTTTGTTTGAGTGGATTGTCATGACTTTTGGCCTCAAGAATGCAAAAAGGCACCACCTATCAACGAGCTATGAATCTCATCTTTCTTGATCTCATTGGTGTGCTTATGGAAGTGTATATTGATGATGTGGTGATTAAATCGGCTTCACATGATCCTCATTTAGCCGATTTGGCGCCTTTGCTTTTTGAGAGGATGCGCTTTTATGGTTTGAAGATGAATCCACTCAAATGTGCCTTTGGAGTGTCTACGGAAAGTTTCTTGGATTTATTATTCATGACAAGGGCATAGAGATTGATCCCAAGAGGATAGAGAAGATCAAGACAGTTCAAGCACCTCAATGTAAGAAGGATTTGCAAAAATTCCTAGGTAAAGTGAACTACTTGAGAAGATTTATTGCTAACTTGTCAGGGAAGATTATTCCTTTTACCCCCATACTTAAGTTGAAGAACTAAGCTGATTTTGCCCGGGGGCAAAGCCAACAATATGCATTTGATAAGATAAAGGAATATTTGCCTTCACCACCTGTTCTTGTAAGTGCAATCAACCTCTAATGTGGGTTTTGGCGTTGATGACAATCTAAATAGAGGACTAATGAGATTTATCGAGTTGACAAGCGTGCAACAAGCCAAGAGGACATTGCAAACCTAAAGGAGGAGTACCCCAATTCGATTTATTGTTGGTACTTCAAGAAAGGAGGTTTATATTCATTTTACATTTTGAATTTGAGTATAGGACACGCCGCACTATTAAGAGGGATTAGAACCACGTGGTCAAAGCGTGCAACCAAGTGCTCATTTTCACACCACATAACCTCCGGCTCCAAACTTAGTCACCATTCAAACTCTTTCTATTTCTCTGGCCGACTAAGGCCGGGTGGCTGGTGACACGGTGGGGGGAGCGGCGGTGCCGCTTGATCATGAGCGGTGGTGCCGCTCGTGATCCGACCATTGGGAGGATAGTATTTATACTTTCCTTTTTCTACCCCAACGGTCACCTTTCTTCTCCCCGGCTCACTTTCGATAGAAAGGACCCAAGTGCTTTCGACTCTCTCTCCTCCATTGAAGCTCCTCACTCCCTTAAGCAAATCCATCGATTCCACCATCGATTCTTGAGTGTGAGGGCTACAAACTTCGATTGGAAGGGAGCTCCAGCGATCTTCACCGTTCTAGAAGCACTTGGTTCGCACTTTGGCCGGCGGTTGTGGTCTTTTACTCTTGGAGCTTGCTCCTAGCCGGCTAGTGCGTAAGCCCTTGAGCTTGCCAACTTGTGTGGCGGCCTAGGGAGGTTTGTAACACCCTCTTGCATCTAATACATTACCCCACATCTCTAGGATTCGGTTCCTAGACTTGTGAACGAGGCAAAGAGGCAAACCTTTGTGGTGAGCTCATTCCTTTGTGGAACCTCAACAACGTGGACTTAGGCAAGCCTTGGTGGCGAGCTGAACCACGGGATAAATCACCGTGTCACCGTGTGCTTGTTTTACTTTACATTGCAATCATATTGTTGTTGTTGAGATGATTTAGGGTTTGAGGCCGATCTATCTATATACTCTCGATCTGCTTGTTCCAGCTCTCGATCTATAACCTATACGGCCCGGGAACCAAGGAACATTACTCGATCTACTTTTCATTGGACGATTTTGAACCGTGAGCTGACCTTCTTACGTAGAGCGGCGGTGCCGCTTAGTGGAGCGGTGGTGCCGCTCGGAGCGGCGGTGCCGCTAGGTTCAAGCGGCGGTGCCGCTTGGTAAACTGACAACGTTTCAAGTTGATTTTTGAAACAGGCCTATTCACCCCCCCTCTAGGCGTCCAGCGATCCTACAAGTGGTATCAGAGCTTGTTTACTTCGTTGAGCGCTTCACCGCGTGAAGTATGGATACCGGAGGTGGTTCGAATCAAGGCGGAGCCGAAGGCATCCACGCCAAGCCTACAGCTTCCAGCAGCGAGCTCTCCTCTTCGTCTTCTCTCTCAGCAACCACCGATCCGGAGAGAAGGGAAGCAAGGAGACAAAGAAAAGAGAAGAAAGCCGCCAAGGAAGCTAGAAGAGCCGAGCGTGAGAAAGCCAAGAAGCAAGAAGAAGATGCAAGCATGCAGCTTATCGAGAAGCTCAAAAGAAGAGATGAAAGAAAAAGAATAAGAGAAGCAAGACTCAAGAGAAGAGAAGAAAGAAGCAAGAAAGTGGTGGAACTTGATGCTCAATCAAGTGAGCTATCAAGTAGTTCCGATGATGGTGATGATGATGAGTCATATGTGCCAAAGAGCAAGAAGAATGAGAAGAAGAAGGATGAGGGCAGCAGCAACAACAACAAATTTGCCGCCATATCCTTTAACTATAATTTCTCTTTTCTCTAACCGTGACAAGAAGTCATTCATCAATGTTCCCTTGGAAGTTGCCTCACTTTGATGGGACAAACTATGCCAAATGGAAACATTTGATGAGTGCCTATCTTAATGGCATTCACCCCGGTCTTTGGGATATTGTGTGCAGTGGATATGAGCCTCCGGTGAACCCCAAGTCGCCCACAAATGAAGAGATGATAGCAGCCCACCTTAATGGCCAAGCTACAAGCATCCTCCTAAGTGCTCTAGATGGAAATGAGTACAATAGGATGATGAATGTGAATATGGCAAAGAAGATTTGGGACACTTTGATTCTTGCACATGAAGGTGTCGATAAAGTGAGAAAAGCCAAGATTGACCTATTGAAGGCAAAGCTCAACCGGTTTGTGATAGTTGAAGGGGAAGGTGCCCAAGAGATGTTTGACCGGTTGATGGTTCTAGTTGGAAGGATTAGAGGATATGGAGATGAAGAACTTGATGATCACAAGGTGGTGAAGGTCATGCTTGAAGCCTATGCACCTAGAAATAAGACCGTAGTCACCTTGATAAGAGACAAGAAGAGATTTGAGCACTTCACTCCTAATGATGTGCTTGGAAGATTGCTCACCTTTGATATGCAAAGGGAAGAGGCAAATGAGAGGAAGAAACTTGGTGAGTTGCAAGCCAAGTTGGATGGCATCAAGATCAAGGATGTTGCTCTCAAAGCAAGCAAGTCAAGCAAGCCAAGCACCTCCAACAAGAACAAGGACAACAAGCAATCAACCTCAAATCAAGCCAAAGAAATGAAGAAAATGCAAGAACACATTGATTCTACCTCTTCCTCAAGTGAAGATGAAGATGAAGGAGGGGCGGACATCAATGACATGGCATTGTTCATCAAGAAATACCACAAGGCCATGAAGAGAAATGGGTACAAGATGGTGCAAAAGAAAGTTTCCCAACAAGAAGAAGAGAACTTGCTACAATTGTGGAAGCACCGAGCACTTTGTTGCGGATTGTCCATATGAGAACAAGAACAATAAATACAAGAAGGACAACTCCAATAATGACAAGAGGCAAGATTACAAGAGAAAAAGGGAAAGAACATGGGAGAAGCACATATTGGGCATGAGTGGGATTCAACTAAAGAGTCAAGTGAGGAGGATGTGAAGATGGCAACATTTGCTATGCAAGAAACAACCTCCACACCAAAGCTCTTCTCCAACATGTCCGATGATGATGAAGATGACTCCCCTCACATTTGTCTCATGGCAAAGCGTGAGAAGGTACTTTCCAAAAACTAAAGCCTCTCCAACCCTTAGTGATGAATCTAGTGAACTTAGTGATAGCTTAAGTGATGATGGGTCTAGTGATGAAGAGTATGATACATTGACCAAGAACCTAGATCCAAAGACCAAAATATTTATCACTAAGATGATGGAGGATTTAGAGAGTGTCCAAGCCGAGTTGGAAACTAGAGAAAGTGAACTCACTAGACTTGAGAAGCTCTATGTTGACAACAAAGACGGCTCTTGTGTTTGAAAGAAGTGAGGTGGCCTCTTTACAAAAGAAACTTGTAAAAAGAAAAGGAGGACCATGCTCTCACAAAGAAAGCTACTATTACCCTCAATGAAAAGTATTGTGACTTACAAGAAAAGCACAAGCAACTTGAGGGGAAAATATAGTCTTCTTTGGGAGAGCAACTCACATCTCTCATCCACAAAGGACAACTCTACTCCCTCCACAAGCAATGGATGTGGTAAATGTTTCAACCTAGACTTGAAGAGTCAAGCCACAAACCTTGCAAACATGGAGGCAATGAAGAAGGAGATTGCTAGGCTCAACACCTTGGTTGGAAAAAGAGAAACAAAATGTCAAGAAAGCAAGCAAGTGGCAAAGAGACTCAACCAAAGAGGCCATAATACATTGATGGAAGAAATCCTAGAATCAAGGATGGGTTAGGCCACACTAGAGGAGCCAAGACAAATGGAAGAAAAATGATAAATGGCTATGAGTGTGTTCGGTTCTGGAGCAAAGGGAAGATGAGTACGAGATATGCCCACACAGACGGCATGCACCAGCGCCCGGCTCCGAAAGCAACAAAGCCAAGCGGCGTGCCGCTAGGACGAAAGCGGCGGTGCCGCTGCCCCTAAGAAAGGGAAGGCAACTCATCGACCCTCCTGTCCAAAACAGCCCATCAAGAAGGTTGGTCAAGCAAAACAAAGGTTGTGCGAAACAAGCAGAAAACAATTTGGGCCAACCCAAATAGATTTGCATACCATCCCAAGGCTCAATCAACAAGACAAAGTTTGAGTTCTTGCTTTGTACTTGAAGAACAACAGCAAGGGGGGAGGTTTATGCCAAATATGTTGGCAAGGACAGAAATGTTTATTTGCATACTTCAATTTGGGTTCCCAAAATTCTTGTGACTAACATGAAAGGTCCCAAGGAGCTTGGGGGGCCTAAACTTGTGAACTAATCTGTTTTGCGGGCATACTCCTCCGGTGGATCAAGTTGGGTGCTTGATAGTGGATGTACAAATCATATGACCGGAGAAAGGAGTATGTTTTCATCATACTCTCCTAATGCCGATCCAAGTGACAACATTCGTTTTGGAGATGACGCTAAGGGAAGTGTGATGGGTCTTGGTAAAATCACTATCACAACCGATCATTCTATATCCGATGTCTTGCATGTTGAATCCCTAAGATACAATTTGTTGTCGGTCTCACAACTTTGTGGGAAAGGCTACAATTGTCTCTTTACGGATGTTGGTGTGGAAGTCATTAGTAGGGAGGATTTCTCTATTGTCTTCATGGGCAAACTCAAGAATAAGCTCTACTTAGTTGATTTCAACAAAAGTGAGACTAAGCTTGAGACTTGTCTAATGGCAAAATCTAGCATGGGTTGGCTTTGGCATCGCCGACTAGCTCATGTTGGGATGAGGAACTTGGCCAAACTACAAAAGGACAACCACATCATTGGGCTAACAAATATTGATTTTGACAAAGACAGGATTTGTAGCGCTTGCCAAGCCGGAAAACAAGTAGGCGTACCTCACCCACCAAAGAGCATCATGACCACTACACAACCTTTGGAGTTGATTCATATGGATCTCTTTGGACCGGTTGCCTACCTTAGCATCGGGGGTAATAAGTATGGACTTGTTATTGTTGATGATTATTCCCGCTTCACTTGGGTTTTCTTTGTCTTTGATAAGTGCAGTACAAGAGAAGGTGAAAACCTTCATTAGAAGGGCTCAAAGAGAATTTGAGCTTCCAATCAAGAAAGTGAGAAGTGACAATGGAAGTGAATTCAAGAACACCCAAGTTGAAGAATTCCTTGATGAAGAGGGCATCAAACATGAGTTTTCGGTTCCATACACCCCTCAACAAAATGGAGTTGTAGAGAGGAAGAATAGAACACTCATTGACATGGCAAGAACAATGCTAGATGAATACAAGACTTCGGACATCTTTTGGTGTGAAGCCATCAACACCGCTTGTCATGCAATCAACCGTCTCTACCTCCACAAGAAACTCAAGAAGACCTCATATGAGCTACTAACCTAGGTAACAAACCGAAGGTGTCTTACTTTAGGGTGTTTGGGTGCAAGTGTTTCATTCTTAACAAAAAGCCCCGAACCTCTAAGTTTGCTCCTAAAGTTGATGAGGGTTTTCTTCTTGGTTATGGATCAAATGAGCATGCCTATCGTGTCTTCAACAAAACCACCGGTAGGGTTGAAGTCACTATAGATGTGACATTTGATGAATCTAATGGCTCTCAAGTAGAGCAAGTTGATCAAAGTGTTGTAGGAAAGGAGGATCCACCTTGTGAAGCTATCAAGCAATTGGCTATTGGTGACATTCGACCACAAGAAGATGAAGCCAATGAACAAGAGGATCACCAAGATGCTATTGCACCAATTTTCGCTGACGTACTCGATGACAGGGGGCAGCCCACACCTTCTGAAATTCAGCAGAGCGGCGGTGCCGCTCCCTCCACCTCAAAGCATCTACTCCAATACCTACATCACCGGTTAGAGCACTTGATCTTGCTCCTATACTTGAAGCCGAGGATGACTACGAAGAAAAGTTGAGGATGATGGAGTTGATCACCCACGGCTACGACAAACCATTCAACGGGATCACCCCGTTGAAAACATCCTTGGGAGTCTTCAAAGGAGTAACTACTCGATCACATCTAGCTGCATTTTGTGAACATTACTCCTTTGTCTCTTCTTTGGAACCTACCAAGGTAGAAGATGCTCTCAAGGATGCCGATTGGTTGCTAGCTATGCAAGAAGAACTCAACACTTTCGAAAGAAACCAAGTTTGGGACTTGGTAGAAAGACCAAAGACAAACATCATTGGCACCAAATGGGTCTTTAGAAACAAGCAAGATGAAGATGGTCAGGTTACAAGAAACAAGGCAAGATTGGTGGCTCAAGGTTTCACTCAAGTAGAGGGCTTGGACTTTGATGAGACATATGCATGCCTGGCAAGACTAGAAGCAATCGCATTCTTCTAGCCTTTGTTGCCCATCATGACTTCAAGCTATATCAAATGGATGTCAAGAGTGCATTCCTCAATGGTCCTTTGTAAGAAGAGGTCTATGTTGAGCAACCACCGGGTTTTGAAGACCCCAAGTATCCTAACCATGTTTACAAGCTTTCGTAAAAGGCGCTCTATGGGCTTAAGCAAGCACCAAGAGCATGGTATGAATGCCTTAAGGAGTTCTTGCTCAAACAAGGTTTTGTCATAGGGAAGGCCGATCCTACTCTCTTTACACATAAAGTTAATGGTGATATCTTTGTGTGCCAAATATATGTCGATGACATAATATTTGGTAGCTCTAATCATGTGTATGTTGAGCAATTTAGTAGGACTATGACAAAGAGGTTTGAGATGTCCATGATGGGTGAGCTCAAGTTCTTCCTTGGCTTTCAAGTCAAACAAATGAAGGAAGAGACTTTCGTTAGCCAAACCAAGTACACCCAAGACATGTTGAAGAAGTTTGATATGGCTAAGGCTAAGCCAATCAAAACTCCAATGCCAAGCAATGGACATCTTGATCTTGATGAAGAAGGGGCTGCCGTAGACATAAAGGTATATCGTTCCATGATCGGCTCTCTTCTTTATCTTTGTGCATCTAGGCCCGATATTGTGCTTAGTGTGTGCATGTGTGCTAGATTTCAAGCTAATCCAAAGGAATGTCACAATGTGGCGGTTAAGAGAATCTTGAGATATCTAGTTCACACCCCAAACCTTGGCTTGTGGTATCCCAAGGGTTCCAAGTTTAATCTACTTGGCTATTCGGATTCGATTATGCCGTTTGCAAAGTAGATAGAAAAAGCACCTCGGGGACATGTCAATTCCTTGGGCGGTCCTTGGTGTCTTGGAGCTCTAAGAAGCAAAATTGTGTAGCCCTATCCACCGCCGAGGCCGAGTATGTTGCGGCCAGGTGCATGTTGTGCTCAACTACTTTGGATGAAGCAAACCTTAAAAGATTTCGGATGTCATTTCACAAAGATACCTCTTCTTTGTGACAACGAGAATGCCATCAAGCTCGCAAATAACCGGTAGCACACTCTAGAACAAAACACATAGACATCCGTCATCACTTCTTGAGAGACCACGAACTCAAAGGAGATATCGCAATTCGCCATGTGAGCACCGAAAAGCAACTAGCCGATATCTTCACCAAGCCTCTCGACGAGACAAGGTTTTGTGCTTTGCGTAGTGAACTAAATATACTTGATTCTCTTAACCTATCTTGAAATCTGCATGCCTCTGTTTGTGAGAACTAGTATGAGTAGGGAAAAGCTTTGAAAAGTTTACTTATTGTCTTTCAAATTGGTTTCAAAGCTAGACTCAAAAGAGCATGGTCACTTTGTTTTTTGATTGATGATCCGATCGGCCATGAAATTTGAGTCACATATGTCTATATAGCATATGAGGAGAGTCACTTAGGAAGCAAGTTTAACTCGATCTGTTCGGAGGGAGCGGCGGTGCCGCTTCGGTGATTTTCAGGCGAAAATCAGCCTATCGCGATCATTTGTGGGACCTATTTCCTCGGGGCCCACGGCATCTTTTCCTTCTCTCCTCACTCATTCTCTCCACCGGTCCCTCTCTTTCACCCGAAGTGCGACCCGGGAGGCGACGGACCGCCGCCGCCACCTCTCGCCAAGACCGCCTAAGCACCGCCCGCTTCCCTGCATTTGCTGGCGCCGCCGCTTCGCTTGGCCCTGTTCCTCAACGCCCGATGCCACGGCTGCTGCGAGGGGACCGCAGCTTCTCTCTTCTTCCCTCTCCAATCCTCGGTGAGAAACCCTAACCGCCCCGATCTATGCCTAGGGATGAAATTTGTTATGGATTTTTGCAATTAGTGATGAAGTAAAGGTTCTAGATCATGGAAAACTTGTTGATTTGATTTGATTTGGAGGATTAGAGATGAATCCCACCCATGACATGCTTGGGGTAACCAAGCGGCACCGCCGCTTTGGTTTGAAAAAAGTATTGCTGGTCATCTCTAGTATTCTACTGATTCAAATAAGAGAAACAAATTGAATCAAATCTCATGATCTAAGAAACTTTATTCAAAATCCAAATCCATGGCAACTTTTATCACTATTTTTATTTCAGTCAAGTTTTCGAGATTACATTTGGAATGGTAGATAGATATACATGTGTTTTAACTATTGCACAGAGATAGTTGTCGAAGAGGTGGCGGACAACTTCGGCGGGGTGCCGGGCGAGGCGGGCGGTGTCGCTCGGGGCTGAATCAAACGGCCCGCCCCACCATCCGGCTTTAACCACCTATCTTATGCAATATTTAACACATATATATATATCCATCTCTCACACCAACACTTCGGTGGATCGATTTGGACCCTTTGCATGCATAGATGGAGCATGGTCAAGGCAAAGTGGAGGTGTCAAGAGAAAGGCTTTGGAGAAGCGGTTTCCTCGCGAGGGCGAGAGGCGAGGTTCTACTTCTTACGGGAGACCTGGTGAGCAGCAGCAGGAAAGGGAAAGGGAGTTAAGGCGTGAGTTGAGATATGGGAGAAAGATTCGTGAGATTGGATGTCCCGGCTACTCCCATTGACATTTGGACTTTTGATAATTCCTACATGAGAGACTATGAGGAGCGAGATCCATTTGAGGAGACCTCCGGATGACAAAGTGTGGCTCGTCGGAGGATTGACTATTCCACGGAGGGGAGTAGGTTGAGCACTGAGGCTAGGAGGGTGAATCCCTACACCACTCCTAAGGATCTAGGAGTCGACTACAGGTTCTGGAATGTCTTTCATTCAGATTTATATGCCTCATCTGTCCTCAAGAAGAGGGAGCCCAGCATTAGATAGATGCATTACATAGACTGGGATCTTCTAAAGACTAAGGGAGAGCCTGAGATTAACGGGGCCATCAGGGCTTGTGAGAAGCATGAGCTAAAGAATTTGATGGAGTTTCAGTATGATTGGAATGCTAAGATACTTGGACAGTTCCATGCCACCTACTTTCTGGAGAATGAGAACACTATGCATTGGATGACTGAGGGTGTTCACTACTCAGTTGACTTTGTCACCTTCTCCAGGATTCTTGGTTTTGAAAGCAAGCATAGGAAGTTCACTCCCATCCACGTTGAGAAGAAGCTTGATGCTACAAATTTGTCGGATACATGTGGAGGGATCCTAGGAAGGCAGATGGGTTGGTGAGAGGGTTGAGCGGCTTCTACTACATTCTCAACAACCTTCTCGGGGAACACCATTGATCCCAAGGATGGTGCAGCCTCAAACTTGCATGGTTGGGTGAAGAAATCGCTAGCGGACTTGCTCCGGGGAGGTGAGAGCTTCAATGTGCACGCATACCTTTGGATGGAGTTGGTGATGCTATGGATGATGGTAGGAAGAGCTTGCCCTATGCTCCCCCTACATCATGTATGTGATTGAGAGGGCATCGGCTTGAGGTTCAACAAGGCCGATGATCACAAGGCATACAACCTCGGCGGATCATGCCGCGGCGGCGGCTTTAGAGGCACCGGCTAGAGAGGACACTCCACCCTCTCCCTCGAGAGGTTCAGAGAGCTCTCATGCTAGAGCTAGGAGGGGCAAGAGCAGTTTCAAGAAGAAGATGACTACATGGATGAAGGCCATGTTTGAGACTTGCACCTACTCGGCGTGCGCTCCACGAGAGTTGAGCGTAGGCGTAGAGGGAGGACAGAGAGCGTGCGGGGAGTCACACCACTTTCACTGTCCCTTCTCCACCTCGCTTTGTACTTCCCGGCTTCTCGGAGTGCGGAGGGTCGGAGGACACCACTCGGCGGGAGCTTGGCTTGGGATGAGGCGCTTGGCGACTTTATCGCAAAGCGGCGGCGGCCTACGGTCTCGGAGGATCCACCACCTCGACGCTTGACACGCTTCACCTCTACTACTCACACCTGCGCAGCGGGGCTGTCATTTCTTCTACTTCAGAGGAGGAGGAGGAGACGGGGTGGCGGCGAGGGAGGGGCGAGGACGAGGAGGAGGGCGGTGCTTGAGTGACTTGATCCTTCTCTTTTCCTTTCTCCTTTTTGTTGCTTTGTGCCAAAGGGGAGAAAATTAGAGGGGTCAAAACTTTTTCGCGCCTTCGATTTGTTGTTTACCTTTGTTTAGCATGTCCTAGAGAGTTAGAGTTTGAGAGTAGGCTTCAAAACTATTTGTGAACTTGTAATAATGCGACCTATTTGACTCTCTTCGTATGGTTTATGGGCATGTGTTGACTCACGTGTGATTTAGCTTGTCATATTCATCTTTGTTAATTCATATTTATATATGTTTCATCTTTGTGGAATTTCTGTTGGCTGCTTGACTGTTTTGGACGAGGAGCGGCGGTGTCCTTCGGCCGAAGGGCGGTGCCGCTTCAGTCCAAAACAAACTATTACTCGAAAGTGTTTAAACTGTCATGATGCATCACGTATATTCTTCGACACATATGTTAGCACTTTTGACACCTGGCGAGCATGGATGGAGTAGGGAGGTCCTTACATCACCTAAATGTGTGAAAATTGACCTTTTATGTCATAATTGAGAATTCAAATCTCATTCACACATTTAGGGGGAGGTCTCACTATCTAAATATGTAACTCTTGATAATGAGAGATCATTTTGAGCATTCAAGGCTCATTCACATATTTAGGGGGAGGTACCTACATCCATGGCTCGAAAAATCTCTATTATTTGACTATATTTTGTAAGCTCTAATTAGGTTGTCACCAATCACCAAAAAGGGGAGATTGTAAGTGCAATCAACCTCTAATGTGGTTTTTGGCGTTGATGACAATCTAAATAGAGGCCTAATGAGATTTATCGAGTTGATAAGCAGGCAACAAGCCAAGAGGACATTGCAAACCTAAAGGAGGAGTACCCCGATTCAATTTACTGTTGGTACTTCAAGAAAGGAGGTTTATATTCATTTTACTTTTGAATTTGAGTATAGGACACGCCGTACTATTAAGAGGGATTAGAACCACTGTGTCAAAGCGTGCAAACAAGTGCTCATTTTCACACCACATAACCTCCAGCTCCAAACTTAGTCAGCCATTCAAACTCTTTCTATTTCTCTGCTGACTAAGGCGGTGGCTGGGAGCGGTGCCTTCGGGGGGAGCGGCAGTGCCGCTCGTGTCGGACCGTTGGGAGGATAGTATTTATACTTTCCTTTTCTACCCCAACGGTCACCTTTCTTCTCCCCTGCTCACTTTCAACAGAAAGGACCCAAGTGCTCAGCTCTCTCTCATCCATTGAAGCTCCTCACTCCCTCAAGCAAATCCATCGATTCTTGAGTGTGAGGGCTGCAAACTTCGATTGGAAGGGAGCTCCATTGATCTTCACTGTTCTAGAAGCACTTGGTTCGCACTTTGGCCGGCGGTTGTGGTCTTTTACTCTTGGAGCTTGCTCCTAGCCGGCTAGTGCGTCGCCCTTGAGCTTGCCAACTTGTGTGGCAGCCTAGGGAGGTTTGTAACACCCTCTTGAATCTAATACATTACCCACATCTCTAGGATTCGGTTCCTAGACTTGTGAACGAGGCAAAGAGGCAAACCTTTGTGGTGAGCTCATTCCTTTGTGGAACCTCAACAACGTGGACTTAGGCAAGCCTTGGTGGCGAGCCGAACCACGGGATAAATCACCGTGTCACCGTGTGCTTGTTTTACTTTACATTGCAATCATATTGTTGTTGTTGAGATGATTTAGGGTTTGAGGCCGATCTATCTATATACTCTCGACCGCTTGTTTTCGACTCTCGTCTGCCCGGTCTATACGTCCGGGAACCAAGGAAAATTACTCGATCTACTTTTCATTGGACAAATTTTGAAGCGTGAGCTGACCTTCTTTGCGGGGGCGGCGGTGCCGCTTAGTGGAAGCGGCGGTGCCGCTAGGTTCAAGCGGCGGTGCCGCTAGGGAAACTGACAACGTTTTGAGTTGATTTTTGAAACAGGCCTATTCACCCCCCCCCTCTAGGCGTCCAGCGATCCTATAGTTCTTGGCGCCTAGAAGGGGTGTACCTTTCGATTGTATATCGCCAATCAAGAGAAGGTGATTGGGGCTGTTCTTACTCAAGAAGATGAAGGAAAGGAGTATGTTGTTGCTTATCTTGGTCGCCGTCTTCTTGATCGAGACAAGGTATGCCCATATTGAGAAATTATGCTTATCACTATATTTTGCTTGTTCCAAGATGAGACACTATCTTTTGTCAAGCACATGTGTGGTAGCATGCCGGGCCGATGTAATCAAACATATGTTGTTTAGGCCAATGCTTTTCTGGAAGGGTAGGCAAGCGGGCATACGCTTTGATTGAGTATGACTTGACTTTTGAACCATTGAGAATTTTAAAGGGTCAAGTTCTTGCTGATTTTATCATTGAGCATGGTATTAATCTTGATTATGAGGTGGATTATGTTACTTCTACCCCATGGCGTTTATATTTTTGATGGATCGGTTTGCAAAGGCGGTGCGAGTTGGGATTGTGCTTGTTAATTCTTGTGGTACTGAATTTCCTATGTCAAGCCCGATTGGAGTTTCCATGTACTAACAATCAAACCCGAATATGAAGCTCTCTTGTTCGGGTTGATCATGTTAGAAGCTATTGGGGTTGAACATGTTGAAGCATTTGGTGATTCATTGCTTGTGGTGCAACAAGTTTAGGTGAATGTCAATGTTTGGATGGATCACTTTCGTGCTTCGCCTCGATATGTGCCTTGATTTAATTGGTAAATTTGCGAATTCAAGATTGGCATATTCCAAGAGAAGAGAATCATAAGGCTAATTTCTATGCTCAACATGCTTCGGTTATATCAAGGAAGAGGATCAATTGCATGTGAAATCGTGCAAAGAGCAAACTTGCTTGCTCAATGTGCATCGGCTTTGAGGTAAGAGATAAGTATTTTCATTTACAACAATTGCCGATTCATGAATGTTTGTTTGTTTCAGATTCTAGTAAAAATTTGGTTCAACCAAAGTTAATTGGACAAACCGATGTTACTAATGATTTGGGACAACAATGTAAAGTTCTTTTTAAATCGGTCTATTTACATTTTTTGGACAATGGTAGCACCGATTTAGAGGATTGGAGAACTCCTCTCTTGTCTTTCTTGCGGGATCCTAGTGCTAAGGTTGACAAGAATATTCGGCGGCTTGCTTTCAAGTACACATTGCATAATGGTGAGCTTTATAGGAGGACTGCCGAAGACTTGTTGTTAAAATGTTTGGGGCTGATCAAGCAAGAGTAGCAATGGGAGAGGTACATGAAGGCATTTGTGGTACGCATCAATCGGCTCCAAAGATGAAGTGGCTGTTGAGAAGGGCGGTTTTTATTGGCCTACTATGATGGCCGATTGCTTTCGTTACTACAAAGGTTGTGAAGAGTGTCAACGGTTTGGAAATATTCAGCTAGTGCCGGCTGCCATGCTTCATCCTATCATCAAACCGTGGCCTTTCCGTGGTTGGGGCTTGATTTCATTGGGCAGATTTGTGACAGAGCCGACCAATTTATAAGAAATCAAGTATAATTCGCAATTACCGAAGCAATCGCAGTCTACACTTGAGTCCATATAAACCTGGTATTCCGGAAATCTCAGAGTGATTTCAAACTCATCAACAATACAACCAAGATCGTTGAGCTCAGTAGTTCCAATCCGCAGGTATCTTAAACCAAATTTGAATATATTATAATCGAGTGCGATGTACACATTTATTTCAAAAGTAATTCAGAGTGCGAGAAGCAATAGCTTTCGAAAATACAGCGGAAATCAAAATAACTTATATAGTGCCAACTTAATGTCACCCTGTAATAGCAAGAGATGGGGAAATATGGAGAGATGCCATGCCCTAGGCATTATTCTTCAACCACAAACACATCACAAACTGGATCGAATCATGCTAGGCGGAGTCACCGCAACATCGGGAATTAACCCGTGAGTACTCAATTGTACTCCGCAAGACTTACCCGTCTTAAACCAGAAAATAAGGAAAAGACTCCAAGGAGTATGCTTGGCTTTATCTGGAGCTGGCTGACTCACATTTATTTTCAGAAAATAAAGTTGATTAATGAGCCTACACATACTACTTGAATTCTTCCAAGTTTAAAAGGTTACTTATTTATACATAACCATAAGTCTGTATAGTCAAGATTAAAACATATGCTCGTGATATATAAATACTTGATATAAGTAACTGGATCAACATTTTAACATCGCAGCAGCATGAATAAGAATAACCATTATTGTGATATTAAACTACAATGCCGCAGAGAGGCAGACGGGTTCTCCTTTGCCCCGGAGAGATGGCGATTTGAATCGATTGCAAACCGGTGGCGAATACCTAGTCATGGTGTCTATAATTACTCCCCATGTCTTCATCCAATTCATTCCCAGAATGACATCCAAACTCAGTCCTGGCAACACTATTAGGGAGGTGAAAATCTCTAAATCCCCAACTTTAATTTGCACATTTCTAACAACTTTCTGGTGAGTTGATCAGCTCTGTGAGCTAATACGATAACCATAACCCAAATTAGATATCACGCTCATTATGTTCTTGGGCAAAAGCTTGGCTCATGAAGGAGTGAGATGATCTAGAGTCAAACAATACCACAAGCATTGTGGTTGTTGACTAGGCAAGTGCCGGCGATTCTGATTCTCCTTACGGATTTTCTTCAATATTGGTGGAGTGAATTTGTCCAATCTTACTGCTTTTGTAGGGTTGGTTACTCTTGGGTTGTGGGCAAAACCTAGAAAAATGTCCTGGCGACCCACAATTATAGCACTTGTTGCGAGTAGAAGCACTATCAACACCATCTATCTTTGCTCCCGAAGCAGGGGTAACATGAGCCTTCCTGTAGCGAGAACTCTCAAACTGCGTCTCCTCTTGCAGTGGGGCATCTGGTTGGTAGGAGCTGGGATGACTGATAAGCAGAACCTTGTTTTGACTTGAACTAGACTCAATTGGTCTCTTCTTGCTTTTAGCAGCAGCATATGCATTGTTGCTCTCCTCTTGTAACAAGCAATCACTGACAAACTCATTGAAGCTCTTTACGAGCGGGGCTCCAGTAGTCTTACGCATCTTGAGATTAAGCCCTCTTCTGAAACTTGCTATCTTCTTTTCTTCCGTGTCCACCATATCCGGTGCATACCTGGACAAACGGTTGAAATCCTCGAGGTATTCACTGATGGTCTTGTCATCTTGATTAAGCTTGATAAATTCACCCAACTTCATAGCAATCACACTAGGATGAATATAGGCGTCACGGAAAGCTGCTGTGAACATCTCCCAGGTAATAAGAGTATTAGCTGGGTAGGTGGCACGATGATTTCTCCACCAAATTCCGGCAGGTCCTTCAAGCAAATGAGCAGCATACTCTGCCTTCTGCACCTCAGTCAAGTCCAATAACCTGAATTTTTTCCTCAACTGAACTCATCCATTATTCGGCTTCGGTGGGTTCACTTGACTGTGTGAACTTAGGTGGATCGGTGGTCTTAAATTCCTTGTATGATTGGAGCCTATCTTCCGTACCAATATTACAACTTCCTCCACCCTGTGCAGTGTTGCGCGAGATGTTGCGCAACTCACACAGACACTCGTCAAAGAACGGTTCCGGGTTGACAGGAGGTGGTGGTGGTTGGTTGCTCCCTCCAGCACCTGAGCGTGTTTTAACCATCTGCATAATCCAACCAATAAAAATTCTCAGATGATGTTGACATAGTGTAAATGCATCGAATTTAAAGTTACGCAGAATTTATTGCGATAATAAATTCATTCAACAAATACAGGTAACCATAAATCCAATGGCATCACACCCATCATCGCAATAATCATGGTTGATACGGATTATGTAGCAAATCAACTTCTCTCGTCCAATGTACGCGTAATCCATGGTTCGATATAGTCATGATGACTATAATATCAAAATCGCGCACATTGCTTCACCAGGTGGAACTCTTCCATTAAACTCCTCAAAGGCTCAATTGACATCCGTAGAGTCTGGCTACTGCCGAGGTCTTGTTCCAACCGCCTTTTGATAAGATGGAAACCCTAAGGGTAACGACCGATCACTGGCAAATGATAAAGTCCTATTTCTTGCGATAGAGCCTAGTAGTTATCAACTAGCGTCATCTAAGGAGACCGTGGTAACGACGAAACTTCTAGGAAATTGGAGACACTACTCCCGTCATTACTGTTGTTGTCTTCTCCATCTTTAATCTTCATCTTTGGCTTCTCATCGGTATATAGGAAAGGTGATACTCGGGATAGGGCTGATAAAATCCTCTCTCCAAAAAACTCAGATCCTTTCTAGTGGCAAGTGGCGAACAAGGGTCCATTCTGGAAACAAAAAAAAAATAGCTGTCTCTAGCAAATCCTCGGTTGTTCCAATATCCAAACTTATTAAGGTACGGATTGTAGCACTGTTGACAACTTCTTCAGGTGATGGCTCGTATTTGGTGATATTCCAACTTATCCAAACAGAGCTATAAGGTAGGACAGGGATGGAAAGGTCAATTCCAATGATGATCCGATCTGCCTAAGGTGCGGTCATCTATGGTTTGGGGTCTCTATCCGGTCTGCATAACCATGTGGAGATACTGGGGCATGCGAAGCAACTTGTCTCTAGTGGTATTATTGCTAATCCGGGGATGAGAGAGCCAATTGTAACAGATTTGGAAGATTGTGTGAGATTGAGAACGAGATGGGTCAGTTTAACAAAAAGGGACAAGTACTTACTAAGGGGGGAGAGACGAGAATAAGGGTAAGAAAAGCAATACTTTTATTTCCTTTTTATTAATGCGGATGCATGAATGACATGATGCATGAGCGTATCTTACGTCCCCTGAGAATAGGAAAGATAAGATACTACTCGTATAAATGGTGGCACATCTAACGTTCTCTCAAAAGAAAATAAATCGTATCTAGTCGATCTACACGTTTTGCGTAGTTAGTGTACCTGCAAAGTTTCATTTCAGCCCCCACAATATATTTATGCAATGCATGAATTTAAATTGCATATACGCTTCGTCGTCCACCACCGACGGCATCGCATAGCATGCGGAAAAACATATTTTACACCCGGCACACTGTGTACCCATACACAAGTCTACAGGGGCACTACCCGACCATGGAGCTCTCAAAACATTTTATTTTTACCCCCTAGATCGGCGGTTGTCCGATCATGCTCTCACAACTCACATCTTACCTTGGGCGTAGAGGCATTGAACATCATTTACCAGGGCGTAGAAGTATTTCGATCCATACATGACTACTCAAGTGAGTAGCCCCGTACTACTGGCCGCACGGCAACCAAGCACAAACAACAAAATATGATGCATAAACCCAGCCCAAGTTAGTAAAGCCACCTGACTGTCCTTAATTGGGCATAAAGGTATGACCATGGCACTATTAATTTTGCAAATCTTTTACTCACACCACTGAAAAGATTTTGTTTCGCAAAATTTTCGCAAAGGATTAGTGGTTCATTTTAATCTTAATACCAGATCGGATTGTTTAAAACTTGAACTAAGCTCGATGCCACCGTTGTGACAGAGCTGACCAATTTAAAAGAAATCAAGTATAATTCGCAATTACGAAGCAATCGCAGTCTACACTTGAGTCCATATAAACCCGGTATTCCGAAAATCTCAGAGTGATTTCAAACTCATCAACAATACAACCAAGATCGTTGAGCTCAGTAGTTCCAATCGCAGGTATCTTAAACCAAATTTGAATATATTATAATCAAAGTCGCGATGTACACATTTATTTCAAAAGTAATTCAGAGTGCGGAAGCAATAGCTTTCGAAAATACAAGCGGAAATCAAAATAACTTATATAGTGCCAACTTAATGTCACCCCCTGTAATAGCAAGAGAGAGGGAAATATGGATTTTGCCATGCCCTAGGCATTATTCTTCAACCACAACAAATCACAATTGGATCGAATCATGCTAAACGGAGTCACACGCAACATCGGGAATTAACCCGTGAGTACTCAATTGTACTCCTCGCAAGACTTACCCGTCTTAAACGAGAAAATAAGGAAAAGACTCCAAGGAGTATGCTTGGCTTTATCCTGAGTTGGCTGACTCACATTTATTTTCGAGAAAATAAAGTTGATTAATGAGCCTACACATACTACTTGAATTTTTCCAAGTTTAAAAGGTTACTTATTTATACATAACCATAAGTCATGTATAGTAAAGATTAAAACATATGTTCATGATATATAAATAACAAGTATAAGTGGCGGATCAACATTTTAACATCAGCAGCATGAATAAGAATAATCATTATTGTGATATTAAACTACAATGCCGCGGAGACAGACGGGTTCTCTCTCTTTGTCTAGAGAGATGGCGATTCGAATCGATTGCCAACCGGTGGCGAATACCTGTCATACACTACGACTACTTTGCAAGGGCAGTCCTAATCACTTCCAAGATGTTAGGGGACGTATGTCTCGGACCTGTCGGCAACCCCCTCCTCTCGAGCCACCAAGTGAGCAGGCAACGAAGACGACGCTTCGTGCGCCTCTGCTTGCGCCCGATCAAACCCAACCGACCACGCCAAGGAGGGGCGTTAAAGCGTACAAGTACCGGCCCCTAACCTTCCCATAAGCCGTGGCCCACGACCGGAGCCTACTATATGAACAGGTACGTTCAACTTCCGACTGAAGCTTCCGACAAAGAGATTAGTCCTTAATCGATCGGATGGAAGACCACAATATTGTTGACAGTCGTTAAGCGCATATTTTATACCGTCAACATTAGTATAAAACCACCAAAACACAATAGTAATAGGGCTTCGAGCTAACCATTTCCACAAGTTTTGGTACTTCACTTGTTTTGCGAGGACAATATTGGAAACATATACATTTTGGGCCAAAAGCAAAAAAAACGTATAAAGAATAACAAGGCCCTAAATGGACATAAGCAAAGCAAGGAGAAGAGAGGAGAAATGCCCATAAACATGAATATCAACATCTATACATAAGCCCAAGAAGTGGAAACCCAAATCCAACATGAAATGACATTGGGCCACATGACATGGGTTTAGTATTTTGGGCATAACTTCTTGATACGGACTCTGTTTTCGATTGCACGACCCGCCAAAAACGAAGCTAACGACGAAACGGAAGCGCTCACAAAATTTGAGCCCAATCGGCCCAGGTTTGGTGCGCCCGCACCCTACTGACTGCCAAAGCGGGCCCAGTTTTTCTCTGGCGGTGCAATTAAGGTCCGAAAAGTGGTATGGCGGTATTGGTTGCCACGTTCACTGAACCACGGCCGCCCGGGAGGAGGTCGGTTTGGTGCATTGATGGTGGTAAATTTGCATTTAGCCCCTCCTCTCATCCTATAAGTAGAGGGCCTCTCCTCCTCCATTCAACACACCAATTCCACACAACACAAGGAGGAGCCACAATGTAGAAGAGAGGAAGAAGTCCCACTCCTATTCTTATTCTTCTTCCTCTTAGTTCTAATGGAGAGTGAGAGAGGGGGGAGGCTAGAAGAGGGCTTGGCCTCTTCTCCATGGAGTCCCGGTGTGCCTCTCGGTGCATTTGCGGATCTCGGGTGGCCGGAGTGCGGACTTGTCGGCACCATGCCACGCTTGTACCTCTACAACCTTCTAATCACTTTGGGTAAGAATGGTTGTGTCCCTCTTTCGGCTTATTACTCTTAAGCATATTATCTTGTTGTTATAGATTTGCGGGATTGATAGTCGTTCCTTCGGGACGGTGCTCTGGTAGAAGGACCCCGGGGACGGGTAAGCCTTGTTAACACGCTAGAGTAATAACCACTAGTGTAGACGTGGTGTCTAGACTAAGGGTTTTCTATCTTTTGTGGCGCATCCCACGGTTGAGGGGTAGGCGGCTGGGTTGTGACAGACCTTGTCCGTCCCTTTGTAATCCCCACGTTCGGGTGTGGCGCTAGTGCAATTGCGGACCTTGTCCTTTGGGCGTGGGCCAGTGCCCGAAGTGATGACATAACAGTCAAGTGATCCCTGCTAGAGAGTTTGAGCCCATAAAGATACCTCACCACCTATAGTTATCTTCAGAGAGTAATCACGTAACCGTTCCTCGTGGAAATACGATATACCGAATACTTAGGGTGAAATGCTATAACGACAATTCCGTGCGCTACGGAGTTCTTACGCATACGTTAAGAAACGTCAACAAGCATTTCTGGGCGCCGTTGCCGGGAACGGTAGTCATAATTCTCTACGAGCCTAGAGCACCCGTGTGTGTTGTATCTAAAAAACATAAATAGTTATTTATTTTACCTTTTTCCAAATTGAAGCCATCCAACCAATTTCAAAATCTATCTGCTTCTCCAAAGGGGGAGTTCACAGGGACAAAATCTTTTTTCAAAATCAAAATTTTCATCCAGGGCATGAACTCCACCCTAAATTAAAAAAACATTTGGTTCGGGCACACTCCTTCTTTGGTGACTATTTTGAAAACCTTTGTAACCACCTACGAGATTTCGAGGAGTTATAATCTTGCCTCGGCATTCTAGCAAGATTCAAATTCTCATGTGGAATTTGTTTTACGCTCTCCGTCATAGGGAAAGCAAAAATAATAGTACACTATTGTCGTAGGAAGTTTGAATGAGGACTGAGAAGAACTCAAAGACAATTTTTGTCTAGCATTCTTCCCCATCAATGCCTACCAAGGACAACTCTCGATCTCAAGTAGGATAAGAAGGAGTCCATAGGTGCAGCCTAGGCCAGGTTTACAATGTTTATACATGTTGGCCTAGACTTGTCATTACCCGATAGTGTGCTTTTGCATATCTTTTGTTCGGGTCTTGACAAAGATGCTGCCCTATGCCTTGACATGACCGTTGGAGGGTCGATGCGCACGTAAACCTACAACGGAACATAGGAAAACCCTTGAACACATCCTAGAGAAGTTTGCTTCTCCCGTTGTAGAACCTATTTCCCTCCACATTAAGGGCATGTCAAGCGTTGAGGAGCCCTCATCGGTCGAGCCATTCCCGTACCGCCATTGGAACCATTTGTTGAGCCCTCTCCCAAACCACGAACACCGAAGGAAGGAATGCTTCGTCCTTTGGAGTTCGCGATTGAATTCAAGGATCTTTGATGGAACCTCGTAAACCGAGGTGTGCTTAGACTTCCATATCTATCCCATCCTTGGTTTCGATCTTCTCATAGGCCACCCTCCCGAAAAAAGCTTTTTCACGAAAAACCTATAGAGGGGGAGCCGTGATGAGAAGTTGGGAAAGATTGCTTCCTTTGTCACCTAGATATCCCAAAGGCAAAGCAACTTCCCAACCAAAACCCGTTCGAGGAGGCGAAAATCATAACTCTTTTGCTTCACCCAAGTTTTCTCGCATCTTAGTGAAACGAAACACACTGTCGCCCTCACACGAACACAAGTCATGTCCCTACGGCCGATAAAACGTTGTTCTTGACAATGGTCAAGATTCAACGTTTGTCCTTTATGACACATCTTTTGAGGGGAAAACCTCATGTGCCATGGACATGCACGAAGCGACAACTCTTGAGACCAAGCAGAAATTTGTTTTTGAGCATAACAAGTTGTCACTTGAGACTTCTTACATGCTCACCTTTGGGTCTTCTTGAGTTTGTTTTGCTTCTAGCCGAGTGCTTCCACAAAGACCACAACCATCTCTTGGTTCTCTTTGCAAAACCTTTTTAAGAGAATGGTTGCAAGCCTCGTAGTAGCATGATGACGCTAACCTTGCGGCTTGAGCGTAATGCTAAATTCTTAGTGGTGGTGGCGGGAACTTCACCACCATCCGGTTGTGGATGTTTTCCCACGGTCAAGCTTTACGACCATAAAGAAAGCCTTTGCCAGGAGATACCCGGACTATCAAAAAAGCACAAAAAAAGTCTTTCTCTCTTTCTTATTAATAAAAGCAAGAACATGTTATCAAGTTAGTATGCACCTTCGGGTATTCTTGTCGCTAACCATTTCAGGTGGAGATCGATTAAGAAGAACAAAGAGGCATGCGGACGCTCGAGAACATGAGGGCTACATCACCAAAAAAAGTTATGATGTTCATGGGTGATGGAACATGCTCAAGAGGAGACCGGACCTTGCACACTTGACTTTTACATAAAAGTCTAAGTGTGGGGAAGATGGTGACAATCCCAAGTTCCATCCACCAAGGGATCATACAAAAAAAATGAGGGTGAATAAAAGATGATGTCAGCCCTGCCTTGCTAAAAAAAAAAAAAAAAAAATTGAAAAAAAAAGAGATGGAGAGAAAAGAGAAAAAAAAAAAAGAGATAAAAAAAAAGGAGAAGAAGAGAGAAAGTGAAAAAAAAAGGAAAAAAAAGTGAGAGAAAAACGAAAAATGATGTTAAAAACGAAAAAAAATGTTGTTAAAAAATAATTATAGACTAGAAAAAATAGAGAGGAGCAGGTCGGCCTCACACGGTCAAGATAATGTGCCACTTTGACTCCACCCTTCATTGCTTTCACAAACAAAAAGGGCTTGTCTCTAAATCTTTTTTTGCAATCATCAAGGCCCATGGCCCGCACACACATCATGTGTGTGTGTGGCCTAGCCTTGAGATACACCTGGGCTGAGCCATCAAGCAAACAGCGGCAATAACTTCAATGCTTCATCCATAAAATCTTTGACGGTATTTATACTCGGGTATGCAAAGGTAACATTCACCACCTCTTCACTCATTTTTGTCTCCATGAAAATAAAACTTTATGCTTCCCATGCCATGACATATGCTTTGAGTTTGGGTGTACCTACATGGACCGGCCATGTAATATATCCATAGGTCTTTTTAAATTAAGCATGGTGCTTAGGTTAAAAATGATCTCCTTTAATCAAAACTTTGGCATGGTGTCAAAGCTAGGTTAATGAACTTAGGGCTCTGTTGTCATGATCTTTGGAAGTATCTTATCTTTGGAGATGAATCAAGGCTTTGCTTACACTGTTTTTTATTTTAAGCCTTGCTTGAGTGATGCTAAGGTGAACGAAAAAAAAGATATATATATAATAATAAAATAATAATAATAATAATCATAATAAAGGCTCCACGGTATTCTTGCCGATAGAGCCATGTGTTTGTTGTTGTTTTGTTTTCTTTGTTTAAAATAAAACAGGTACAAGAATAAGTGTGGGGAGATCTCTCAAGCATACAAGCACACCCATCCGAGATCTCCCCAACACAAATGCACGAACACTGAACAATTCACGATGGTGAAGGGCGAAACGAGCGACTACCATTAACACCTTCCTCTTCAAACGGTGGTTTGTGCAACTCCCTCTCTCACATCCTCCAAAAGTTTTAAGTTTAAAATTGAACAAATCAAAAAAGACAAAACTTTTGAAAAAGCTCCATCTCCATGCTATCCTATGATGAAATGTGCATACTCTTTATTCTTCGCTAATATTCCTATAGCTTGTGAACCACTTATCATAGGGACCCCATGTTATCTAAGTAATTGGAATATGTGATATAGCTGGATGATATGAACCTTGCTCTTTTATATGAACTTGGGATTTGTTTTCAAAAATTCAAAATTCAAAAAGCATGCTCCTCAATGATATGCATTTCCCACCAGAGCCATATGACATGATGATCATTCATGAAAAAAAAAAATAAACCATAGTCATATGCTACTTGTTTTCATGGTGAGCCTATGTCAAATTGTTTGTGACCTATGTTGAGATTCTTTTCATATGCCCAAGATCAAGATTCACGTACACCCACAAATAAAATGCCGACTCTTACACTGAGAGTTGCGCACAACATGCACCCTTCCATCCACCAAAAATATACTCCATTCATCAGTATCATGACCTCTCATCAAAATCCCAGTTACCAAAGGAGAAGTATGGGCTATGTTTGAAAAAAAAAATGAAATGATGATGAAAGAAAATATGGACATGAGTCCTTTCAAAAAAAAAAAAAAAGACGAGGAAGTCGGTACTCGTCCAAAAAGAGAGAAAGAAAAGAAAAAGAATAAGGTAGCCCATACCTCCATCAAATAAATGCCACCAAAAAAAGAGAGTCATGATACCTGAGTACTCAAAAATGTTCCACACACTTTGCACATCTTGATCTAGGCCTATGACTAGTCTCTCCATGTGGTCCGGTTTTTGACTAAGGCAACATGACATGATACAAGTATGCCATTCTTTTTACCTACCCAAAACTCCACAAAAAGCCATATTCAGTTGGTAGGGAAAAAGAAAGGCAAATCAAAGCCTTTGGTGAGGAACAAACCACATACAAATTGAGTGATCCGAGTGAATCATTTGAGGAGCAATGCTATATTTACATTTTCAAAATCAAATGAAAACCCAAGTTCCTGCACTTAATTGAAGCAAGGGGATTTGAATCTATGTTGTTCCATAATTCAATTACCCAAGATTAATGTGGTAGACACAACAAAAGTTCACAAGTGCAGGTGAAGCATGGAATAACTTGTATGCAGGTTACATATCAAGGAGATGACCCATCTTAGACCTCGGCCTTTACTCGAGGACGAGCAAAGGACTAAGTGTGGGGAGTTTGTTGACGGTCGTTAAGCTGCATATTTTATACCCGTCAACATTAGTATAAAACCACCAAAAACACAATAGTAATAGGGCTTTGAGCTAACCATTTCCACAAGTTTTGGTACTTCACTTGTTTTGCGAGGACAATATTGGAAACGTATACATTTTGGGCCAAAAGCAAAAAAAACGTATAAAGAATAACAAGGCCCTAAATGGACATAAGCAAAGCAAGGAGAAGAGAGGAGAAATGCCCATAAACATAAATATCAACATCTATACATAAGCCCAAGAAGTGAAAACCCAAATCCAACATGAAATGACATTGGGCCACATGACATGGGTTTAGTATTTTGGGCATAACTTCTTCATACGGACTCCGTTTTCGATTGTGCGACCCGCCAAAACGAAGCTAACGGCGAAACGGACGCGCTCACAAAATTTGAGCCCAATCGGCCCAGGTTTGGGTGTGCCCGCACCTTGGGGTGCGCCCGCACCCCTGCGGCTGCCAAACGGGCCCAGTTTTTTCTGGCGGTGCAATTAAGGTCCGAAAAGTGGTATGGCGGTATTGGTTGCACGTTCACTGAACCTGGACGCCAGGAGGAGGTCGGTTTGGTGCATTGATGGTGGTAAATTTGCATTTAGCCCCCTCCTCTCATCCTATAAGTAGAGGGCCTCTCCTCCTCCATTCAACACACCAATTCCACACAACACAAGGAGGAGCCACAATGTAGAAGAGAGGAAGAAGTCCCACTCCTATTCTTATTCTTCTTCCTCTTAGTTCTAATGGAGAGTGAGAGAGGGGAGGCTAGAAGAGGGCTTGGCCTCTTCTCCATGGAGTCCCGGTGTGCCTCTCGGTGCATTGCGGATCTCGGGTGGCAGGAGTGCGGACTTGTCGGCAAGACGCCACGCTTGTACCTCTACAACCTTCTAATCACTTTGGGTAAGAATGGTTGTGTCCCTCTTCGGCTTATTACTCTTAAGCATATTATCTTTGTGTTATAGATTTGCGGGATTGATAGTCGTTCCTTCGGGGCCCGGTGCTGCAGTAGAAGGACCCGGGGACGGGTAAGCCTTGTTAACACGCTAGAGTAATAACCACTAGTGTAGACGTGGTGTCTAGACTAAGGGTTTTCTATCTTTTGTGGCGCATCCCACGGTTGAGGGGGTAGGCGGCTGGGTTGTGACAGCCTTGTCCGTCCCTTGTAATCCCCCCACGTTCGGGTGTGGCGCAGTGCAATTGCCGGACAACGTCCTTTGGGCGTGGGCGGTGCGAAGTGATGACATAACAGGTCAAGTGATCCCCTGCTATAGAGTTTGAGCCCATAAAGATACCTCACCACCCATAGTTATCCTAGGGTGACTCTGTTCAAAAGGGTATCCCAACAACCGTTCCTCGTGGAAATACGATACCCTGAATACTTCGGGTGAAATGCTATAACGACAATTCCGTGCGCTTGCGGATTCTTCTGCATACGTTAAGAAACGTCAACAAATATCCATCCAATCTAAACATATTTTATTAACCAATTCTCGACAGCATCTTGTTAACCACCAACGTGATTAACCCAACAACAACCCTCACAAGTGACCGGAAATCACTGTTTACTGCAATCATCATAACTGAGCATTTATTTAACCTAGACTCCTAAATAGGATAGGCAACAACTTCAGCAAGGATATCTATGCATCAACGGTTTCAACCACTTCCTATACTTAATGCAGCACTCATAAAAAGGACTCAACAAATTAATTGAGAAGGCATAGGAAAGTTCAGCATGCACGGGGCTTGCCTTCAGAAAAAGTAGTAGGAAGAAGTTAGAGTCTTCGGAAGCTGGAGTCGGGGTCCTCCTTCTCTGTGTTGTCTTTTGGCTGCACTCCGAGATGATGAAGGTTGACCTCCTGCTCCTTGATCTCCTCCCGAACTAACTCCTCCGATCCTGAGATGATGCATGCACATGCGAGAGTTAATACTACAAATGCACCGAGATAAACTTGCATATAAGTAAAATGGAATGATGGATGAATGCATTATGATGAATGATACTAGTAAGTGGATATCTCTTCTGTAGAAACATAAATAAAACTACACAAGGAAACCCTAGTAATCTACATCAAGCAAACACCCTAATTCACTAAACACCGAAAATGGCAGCTAGACATCTTTGTTTCTAAAACAGTCACACAGGGAGTTCTATAACTCCAAATGCAGCAAACGAATACTCGTTGGAAAGCTAACAAAATTATCTACAAAACATTCAATATAACCCCGACCAGATTCTAACATCTACAGCCTCGAAAACAGCAAATACAGAGGCTCTGTTTTCAACCTAACAAGCTACATGCAACTCCTATAACTCTCTAACCAAGCATGCAACTCTTACCAAACTTGACCAGCAAAGCAAAACAAGTCATAATCTACCAAATAAACCTACTGGTTAAGCCAAAAGATAAACTAAAGCACATGAAATGACATTCCCTAATAAACACTACATGTGCACACTCTTTAAATATAAAAGCTAGGATTAATAAATTGACCAAACACACTAGACCAGCAAACTAACCACACTAACAGGTCCTTATTATCATAAGAACAAATAGTAAACCACCCAAAACATATTACTTTAACATAAACATGCATTTCTAGGGCATTTTCCTAGCAACATAAATATGATAAATGCATAAACAGCTTAGAAAAATCTACAAAATTACAGGAGCATTCTACTGGTCTAACATACCTACCATAAAAATTTCATAGCAAACTCATGCATATACTGTCCTACACAAAAATGGCAAGCTAGCATAAAAAACAGGGCATGAAAATACTTTTTACTTGTGAAATCTATGAAACTGCCTAATCATGAACATGAAAAACTTCATAACAGTAACAAATGCATGTACAAAATTTATCATGGCAAAAACCCTAGTAAATATTTTTCTATGAATTTCCTAAGAAAGCATGTAAATAGCACATAAATCAAAAATTACACTTCTACCACAGAACATAGCATATATAATAATTTTTCTAGACTCTACATCCAAAAACATGAACATTTTGTACAGGCACCACTATTTTATCATGCACCAAAAGAAGATATGCATTTCTCTATTTACTTGCAATTTAAAGCCATAAATCTAAATAAATATAAAACCTACCAGAAAATCAAATCTCATATTTTTCTATTGCAGATCTATTCATAAGAATCACAACAAAATTTGTCTCACTCAAAAAGGAGGTAAAACCAGTGAGATATGAATTTTCTAGTACATGCATGCAATTCGGAAAAGAAAAACAGAAAAGAAAATCACGGCGACGGCCTGGGCCCGCATGTCGATCCACCACACGTAAATAGAGCAGCGGCGGTCGACGGATCTTCGCCGGCGTTGAGTTTCCCGGCGAGCTATGGGCACCGTTGGGTTCCTCTTGGCGAGATCTACTCGTAGGTACCGCTTTCCCAAGCAAACGCGGACGAGAGGAGGGCTCGGCGGGCGTTCGGCGGCGGCGACGGGCGGCGCGGTCGTCGGCGACTTCGCGGCTTTCCGGCGATGGCAAAGGCAGGCTAACGCGAGCACCAGCTTCCTGGTGCCTAGGAGAACCCTCGTCGAGCACTAGGTTGGCGGGTTACACGGCGGGAGCTCCGGCGACGTCGCCGGCGGCGGCGGCCGCGGACCACGGCGCCACATGGAGTCGTGGTCCGGCTAAACGGCGGCAAGTCCTGTCGATTGATCACGCACGAAGACGCAACTCATCAAGGCGGTCACGGAACACGAGTTAGGTCAAAGAAAAGGACCGACGAGCCCGGGCGGTGAGCACGCCCGTGGCGACGGACATGGCGGCGCGCGTGCTCACGGCGGCGAGGCGACGTTCCGGCGTGCTAGGGTCACGGCGACTCAACGATCTTGGGAAATACCTCTAGGGCTTCAAGACGAACATGGTACGCTTGATGGCTGGGCGGGAGGAGGTCCGGGATCGCGGCGGCCGCGGTGATCCGCGAGGTCACCGGCGTTCCGGCCGGCGGCGGGCGATGAAAAACGGCCGATTGGCCCCGTTTCTTGCTCCCCTTGATGCGCTAGCAAGTCGGGAGGTGGGTGACGGTTTGGCGAGGAGGAAGGTGTGAGGAATCGGGCGGAGCTCGAGCGGTGGTGGCGCTAGACGATGGCGGCGGTGCTCGGGGCGTGGCAATGGCGCCCGGCGGCGCCGTCTGGCCGCCGCGGCTTGGCTTGGGGCGAAGGGGGAGTGAGGAGGTGGAGTGCGGCGTAAGGGACGGGGTTTCCCATCTTGAAAGCCTGGGCGCACGGCAGAGGAGTCGAGGCGTGCGCGCCACGCGGCGGCGCGCGTGACGGCACGTCGTGCCAAGGGTGGCCGGGCCGGTTCTTTTCCCCTTTTTTTTTTTTAATAAAACCCCAAAATCAAAACTGTTTTGCTCTCCACCTCAAGATCCGTGCAAAATTAGCAAAAACCCTAATTGAACAAAATGCTCCTCGTAAAATTCTACACGTTTCATGTATTGAAAGTTAAGTCTAGTTTGGCTCGGATTTGAAACTACGATCGGTCAAAGAACAACAACTCAGGAGTCAAAGTAAACCCTAATTCAAACAAACTTCAGATTTTTTGAACATGCTCCACCCAAAATCACACAACCGGCCTATGACCTCTTTTGTTCTACACGAAATTAGCTACACAATTCATGAAGGGTGCACACACATGCAAGACATCTAGCTATGACTTTTGAACAAAAACGAGACAAAAATGCTTTCAAAAGTCGAACAAGGTCAAATTGAGTCAAACCAAGTCAATCTACCATTATAAAATCTAATTAGAGAACACGACCAACATCAACTATACTCTCACACCTTCTCTAAACATGACTAAGAATAAATAAAGACTAAACAACTAATTATGAAAACATTTCATACATGAAATGACAAGGCAAAACAAAACAAGTGAATTTTGAAACAATTAAACATACAAATGGTATGTATCATTTCATGTGCATAAATGCATACAACTAAATGATGATTATGCTCATGAAATGCAGATGCTAATGACATGCTTAAAACCAGGGTGTTACAAGATTCATCCTCCATCTTTGAAGGGGCATAAGTTTATCTTGGTTGCTACCGACTACTTCACTAAATGGTGGGAAGCGGTTCCATTGAAGAACATGACACACAAGGAGGTAAGTGAGTTCATCACCGAGCACATCATTCATAGATTCGGCATTCCCCAAACATTAACAACGGATCAAGGAACGTCATTTATGGCGAAGGAGGTAAAGGATTTTGCCGAATCATATAAGATCAAGATGCTCAATTCATCTCCATATTATGCTCAAGCCAATGGTCAAAGCGGAATCAACTAACAAGACTTTGATCAAGCTTATTAAGAAGAAAATAGAAGAACATCCAAGAAGGTGGCATGAGGTCTTGTCGGAGGCTTTGTGGGATCATCGCATATCGAGGCATGGTGCAACTAAAGTCACTCCTTATGAGCTAGTGTATGGTCAAGAGTCGGTGTTACCCGTTGAGGTAAATTTGGATGCATATAGATTTGCTAAGCAAAATGATCTATCTCCTACTATGTATCATGATTTGATGATGGACAACATTGATGAGGTAACCGACAAGCGAATACAAGCTCTAAAGGAGATTGAGAAAGACAAAGCCCATGTTACAAGAGCTTACAATAAGAAAGTCAAGAGCAAATCGTTCCAAATCGGTGATTTAGTTTGGCAAACTATATTACCGATAGGGTCGAAGAGCAATCAATTTGGCAAGTGCTCATCCAATTGGAAAGGTCCTTTCAAGGTGGTCAAAGTAATATTCGGGAACTCTTATGTGCTTGTGTAGGATCTGATGGAAGCCTAGAGGGGGGGGTGAATAGGCTTACACCTAAAAATCGACTGTTAAAACTTCAACAATTTGTTAATACGGGTATGCGCGGCCTTTGCAGCGTAAAGTAAATTGGCTGCTTGCCGCGTAAATGTCTTGAGACCGCCCGTGTGAAGCGACGACAGACAGAGACAGAGAAGGATCTTCTCGGCGGGGTAGGCGCGGCATTGCCGCGTGGTGAGCGGCACTGCGCCGCGTGTCCGCAAGAACCTCGAGCACCACCAAAAGTAAATCTACGAGCTGGAGTTTGGTGCTCAAGGTTTTCACTTGTTCCTGCACACAAATACTTCACAGACAACTAGCCAAAAGTGGCAGAAACCCAGTAACAAAGTAGATCGGGGCGAAGCCCTATCTCACAAGACAATATATGCAAGAATGTAAAGAACACGAGTGACACAAGGATTTGACCCGTGGTTTCGCGCCGCCACACAGCCGGGTTACGTCCACGTTGTTGAGGTTGCCACACAAGGCTTAGCTTACCCACCGGCTTGCTTTTTTCCCTCGTTCAAAAGTCTAGGGAGTTAACCCTAGAGATGTGGGGTAATGTATTCTTTGTTGTTGTGAGGTTACAAACCTCCCAAGGCTGCCACACGAAGGGGGCAAGCTCAAGGGCGACGCCTAGCCGTCTAGGAGCAAGCTCCAAGAGTAAAGAACCCTAGGGTTCCGGCCAAACGTGAACCAAATGCTCTTTTGAGTGGGGAAGTAGTAGATCGGCCTCCAATCGAAGTTTACAAAATTTGTTTCCCTCAAAAATCCTTGGTGGGAAGTGAGAGATTGAGTGGGAGCTCAAGGTGCTTCAATGGAGGAGTGAGAGAGAGAGCAAGAGGTGTTCCTGGCTGTTCTGTTGAGAGGAAGAAGAAGAGTGAGCCAGGTGACTGTTGTGGGAGGGGTAGAATAGGTATTTATACCCCACAGTCCCAACGGTCGGGTTTAAGTGTGGCACTGCCGCACTGATACGCGGCACTGCCGCACCAATGCGCGGCACTGCCGCGCCAACATGACAGCAAGAGAGTGGAATCATGTCGAAAAGCTAGCTGGTCGGGCTTGGAGTGATGATTTGTGTGCGATTTGATATTTAGAGCACTTGGTCCACAGGTACCCGAGAATCCTAGGATCCCTCTTAATAGTACGGCATTTCCTAAACTCAAGATTCAAAATATGAAATAATTTAAACGCCTTGATCCGGAAACACCACCATCTAGCTTATTTGGTCCCTTTGGACTGTACATCAACTCCTTATTTTAATTCCTGCATGTCATCTTCGTAAATCTCATTAGTCCCCTAATTCGGTGGTCATCAACGCCAAAACCCACTTAGAGCTTGATTGCACTTACAATCTCCCCTTTTTGGTGATTGATGACAACCAAATTAGAGCTTACATAAGATGTAACGTCAAGCGAAGATTTTGAAGACCAAGGATGTAGGAACCTCCCCTAAATATGTGAATGAGTCTTGAATTCTCGAAATTGACATAAAGGTCAATTTCACATATTTAGGTGTAGTGAAACCTCCCCTAAATCCATGGTTTCTTTGTGGGGTGCTCAACGGGGTGTCATAAAAAGTATCCGTGATGCATATGACAACGTTAAACCGATCGAGCACAAAGAGGTTGTCATGCATGCAGCGATGTGCGCGGCCTTTGCCGCGCCCGGGCGCGGCTTTGCTTGCCGCGCCTATCGGCTGTACGACATTACGTGACGAGAGACATATCCACGGCATATATGACATGATATATAAAAACAACTTGCGGCAAGATTATCTAAAGCGAGTTTAAACATCCAACGACCAAATCCAGAAATAACAAGTCATAGGTGGCATTATTACATAAAATAGAGTTTCTCTCGAACTCACACCTAACAAGCTACTCTCAAAGGATCTAAACACCGAAGATCTCTTTGCATCATCCTCCTCGATACATCCGGGCGTCGAAAAAATTTGACCCCTCTCATTTCTTCTAATTTTCTCCCCCTTTGGCGTCAAGCACCAAAAGATCATAGAAAAGAGAAGAAAAGAGCGGAGTCACTCCTCACTAGTGTCCTCGCGATTTGGAAGCGGTGTCCTCGTCCTCCTCGAAATGAGTGGCACTGTGCAGCGTGGAGCGGCGAGTGGAGCGTCGAGTGGAATCTGCCGAGAGAATGAGCCAAGCAGGTCGAGAGGTCCTGGTTTGAGCTCTTTTGGTCCCCGAGAGCTACGGAAGGTAAATCTGGTGTGGCCTAGGGATAGGAGGTGGGCTGGAAGTCCTTGCTTCTCCACGACACTCTTGAATGCCTGCCTCACCCCCTGCGCATCTCATAAGTCTGTTTGAGTGAATATACGCGGTGCCCAAAGATGGCCTTGATCCACTTCTTGATCTTGGATCGAGAGCCCTTTGTGCCTCCCTGGGCCTAGAGCCAGAGAGGGCTCCTCTAAGTCCTCTCTCGCTAGGCGAGGTGCCTCCCTTTGTAGATCCGCCACTGGTCTTCCCTCAATCCAAGCCATGGGTCTTCTCTATGTTGTAGAGGCGTGGTGGAAGCGGTCCTTGGGATAGATGTTCCCGGTGACCCTCTCAATCATGAACATAAGGTAGGGAGCATAGGGCAGATTCCTCCTAGCATCATCCAGGGCATTTGCTAGCTGCCTCCAAATGAACCTCCCAATATTGAAGGTCTCATCATTCTTGAAATGGGCTAAGAGGTTCCTAGCATAGCCATTCACATCCGAGGCTGCCCCATCCTTGGGATCAATGGTGCATCTGCGAGAGGTTGTTCATCACATAGAAGAAATCCTTCAACCCCTTCCTCTTCCCATTGGCATCCCTTGGATTTGCCCACAGTCCCTAATCACCACGATCTCAATGGCATCAATCTCATGTATGTCGGTGTAGGTCCCTTTCGCCCCCCAAAGCCAAGAATCGACAAAAAGTGACAAAGTCCAACTCTGTAGTGCTTCCTGTCAGTCATCCAGTGGATTATGTCAGATTGCTTGTTCCAATAGTAAGTGGCATGAAACTGACTTAGAATCTCTTCATTCCAATCATGCTCGAAGGACATGATATCTGTTAGCCCAAATCTCTCACAAGCCTCAATTGTCTCATCGAAGGCATCCTCTTCCTTATCAGCCATCCTCTCAAAATCAATATAGTGAAGCTGTGGTGATCTTGCTCTTGGTTGAATGGAGGAGGACTGTCAAGATAAGTTTGAGTGAAAAGCCACCCAAAACCTCTCATCAATGCCTTCATGCGCTCATCGGCATAGACATTGACTTCTCTAGCATCGGCCACTTCCCTCTGCTTCTTGAAGTAGCTCACCACTGGAATGGGTGGATCATTTGCAGGGGCTGCCATCTCAAAGACACCCTCCACTGGCACCATATAGCTGCTGTCATAGATGGATAGGTGCTCAGGAGTGCCTTGGTCACCATCAGGCACAATGGTGTACCCATACTGCTGCTGCTGCTCCTCAGTGAGTCCTGCTGACCCACTGCTGCTCCCACCTGCCCCTCTGTTCAGATTCTTCCTACCACGGCCTCTCTTCTCAACCACCTTGACCCTCATCTTTCTCTTGCCATGGGGGTCACCTCCAGGGTCCATCTATGCAAAAGATAGGATTTTGGTAAGAAACTGTACAAGATAGAATGTATAGTGGCCAAACATATGTAAGGGAAAGCTTAAGAAGATGAAACTTAATGTTCAGAGCAAGCTATCCAGGGTAAAAACACGGGGCTGCTTGCGCCTTCGCTGTGAAGGCACGGCATCGCTTGCAGCGCATGCACGGCGCTGCTTAGTGTCATGCACGCAACTTCTTGCCGCTCCCCTTGCTCAAAACATCAAGTGTCTTACGCCAAAACCTTTCTCACACATCTATTTGACTCAATTCACGTTTCTATCACAATTTCATAAGCCAAATCACAATTTAGGTGCAAATTATCCATGGATTGACATTTAGTACGAGCTAAAGTGAAAAACTCTTCGATATATGGATTTAATCAATTTTCCATCTTAATTAAGTGGATGATTTGAGGGATATTTCTTGATTGAATCAGTTAAGAAACTGTCAAGTTCTATTTTGGGATCAGCATCGCGTGCCCTCCCCTAAATCATCCAAGCAATTAAAACACGAAATCCATCGATTCCATTCTACCAAATCACTTTCCTAGAGTTCATACATCACTAATTAACACAAATCCATGACAAATTTCAACACCATGCATAGATCGGGCAAGAAATTTCCTGAACTAGGGTTAGGTTACCTTCGTTGATTGAGGAGAGAGGAGAGAAGAGGAGCTGCTTTCGGGGAAAGGGAGTAGGGCCGGCCGGTGATCGAGCGGGATGGCGGCGGCGGCGGCGGCGACGCGGCAGCTGCCGGAGCGCGCGGCACCCGAGGCGGCGGCGCGTGCGGCGGCGGCGGTGTCGGGCCTTCCGCCGGCGAGAGAGGAGCGGGCGCGAGGGGCGTCGGGCGAGAGGAGAAAGAATGAGGACCCGGGCGAGAGGGGGTAGAAAAGGAAAGAAGAAATTCTTTTGGCTCGGTGCCGGTTCGGACGAGGCGTTTGTTTGGAAAACCTAGGCGGCCTTTGCCGTGCTAGGGCGCTTCTTCGGTGCCAGCGGCACCTTGCCGCGAAGACGACGGCTGCTTGCCGCTCCATCTGCGATCCTACATATATATTGCCACTTATTGACTTATTTCTCCTCAAACTTGATCTGAGAGACACCAAAATTCATTGCCGGGGACAGATCATCGGTACAAAGCTATGGTATTGAATTTCGGATTAGAATTTGAAACCCTTTTGAAACACAATATGAAAGTTTTCACAAGCTTTTCCTATGTCGAACTAGAGTCTCAATCAAATTGCATGTGTGCTGGAATTTAGACCAAGTTACGAGAATCGAGAATGTTTAGCTCACTACGCATGAGCACAAAACCTTGACTCATCGAGAGGCTTGGTGAAGATATCGGCTAGTTGCTTTTCGGTGCTCACATGGCGAATTGCAATATCTCCTTTGAGTTCGTGGTCTCTCAAGAAGTGATGACGGATGTCTATATGTTTTGTTCTAGAGTGTGCTACCGGGTTATTTGCGAGTTTAATGGCACTCTCGTTGTCACAAAGAAGAGGTATCTTTGTGAAATCACATCCGTAATCCTTTAAGGTTTGCTTCATCCAAAGTAGTTGAGCACGGCATGCACTAGGCTGCAACATACTCGGCCTCGGCGGTGGAAAGGGCTACACAATTTTGCTTCATAGAGCTCCAAGACACTAAGGACCGTCCAAGGAATTGACATGTCCCCAAAGTGCTTTTTTCGATCTACTTTGCAACTTAGGCATAGTCGAATCACGAATAGCCAAGTAGATTGAACTTGGAACCCTTAGGATACCACAAGCCAAGGTTAGGAGTGAGTACTAAATATCTCAAGATTCTCTTAATGTGACCACATTGTGACATTCCTTTGGATTGGCTTGAAAACGAGCACACATACACACACTAAGCATTATGTCCGGCCTAGATGCACAAAGGTAAAGCAAAGATCCAATCATGGAGCGATATACCTTCATGTTCACGGCTGGACCCTCCTCATCAAGATCAAGATGTCCATTGCTTGGCATTGGAGTTTTGATTGGCTTTGCCTTAGCCATATCAAACTTCTTTAGCATGTCTGGGTGTACTTGGTTTGGCAAATGAATGTCCCTTCCTCCATTTGCTTGACTTGAAACCCGAGAAAGTATTTTAGCTCACCCATCATGGACATCTCAAATCTCTTGGTCATTGTCCTACTAAATTGCTCAACATACATATTGTTAGTGCTACCAAATATTATGTCATCGACATATATTTGGCATACAAAGATATCATTGCTAACTTTATGAGTGAAGAGAGTAGGATCAGCTTTGCCTATTTCAAAGCCTTGTTTGAGCAAGAAATCCTTAAGGCATTCATACCATGCTCTAGGTGCTTGCTTAAGCCCATAGAGCGCCTTACGGAGCTTGTAGACGTGGTTGGGAAACTTGGGGTCTTCAAAACCGGGTGGCTGCTCAACATACACCTCCTCTTGTAGTGGACCATTGAGGAATGCACTCTTGACATCCATTTGGAACAGCTTCAGTCATGATGAGCAGCGAAGGCTAGAAGAATGCAAATTGCTTCTAGTCTTGCCACCGGTGCATATGTCTCATCAAAGTCCAAGCCCTCTACTTGAGTGAAGCCTTGAGCAACCAATCTTGCCTTGTTTCTTGTCACCAACCCATCTTCATCTTGCTTGTTGCGGAAAACCCACTTGGTACCAATGATGTTAGTCTTGGGTCTTTCCACCAAGTCCCATACTTCATTTTTTTTGAAGTTGTTGAGCTCTTCTTGCATGGCTAACACCCAATCGGGATCCTTGAGAGCATCTTCTACTTTCTGCGGTTCCAAAGATGAAACAAAGCGAGAAATATTGAAAGCGGCTAGATGAGATCAGTGGTAACTCCCTTTCGAAGACTCCCAAGGATGTTGTCGACGGGATGATCCCGTTGAATCGTTTGTCGTAGTCGTGGGTGATCAACGCCTTACGCATGTTTTTCTTGATCTTCATCATATTCATCATCGGCTTCAAGAATTGGAGCAAGATCAAGTGGTTGAATGGATGATGTAGGTGGATCGGTTTGTTGCCGAGGTAGGTGGCGCGGCCTTTGCCCAAGGCGATGGTGCGGCACTACCGTATTTGGACACTTCAGCGGCGTCTTGCTGCACTTGGTCATCGAGTGCGTCGGCGGAATCTTGTGTAGCAACAAGCGGTGGATCCTCCTCTCCATTAGCTTGATCTTCTTGAGGCCTTATATCTCCTATAGCCAATCGCTTGATTGCCTCACAAGGTGGATCCTCCTTTCCTACAACACTTTGATCAAATTGCTCTACTTGAGAGCCATTAGATTCATCAAATGTCACATCTATGGTGATTTCAACCCTACCGGTGGTTTGGTTGAAAACACGATAGGCATGCTCATTTGACCCGTAACCAAGAAGAAAACCTTCATCAACTTTAGGTGCAAACTTAGAAGTTCGGGGCCTTTTGTTCTGAATGAAACATTTGCACCCAAACACCCTAAAGTATGACACCTTAGGCTTGTTACCAGTTAAGAGCTCATATGAAGTCTTCTTGAGTTTCTTGTGTAAGTAGAGGCGGTTGATGGCATGACAAGCGGTGTTGATGGCTTCACACCAAAAGATGTCCGAAGTCTTGTACTCATCAAGCATTGTCCTTGCCATCTCTATGAGTGTACGGTTCTTCCTCTCTACTACACCATTTTGTTGAGGGGTATATGCGGTGAAAACTCATGCTTGATGCCCTCTTCATCAAGAAACTCTTCAACTTGGGTGTTCTTGAATTCGATTGCCATTGTCACTTCTCACTTTCTTGACAAGTAGCCCAAATTCTCTTTGTGCCCTCTTGATGAAGGTTTTCACCTTCTCTTGTACCGACACTTATCAAAGATAAAGAAAACCCAAGTGAAGCGGGAGTAATCATCAACAATAACAAGTCCATATTTGCTACCCCCGATGCTAAGGTAGGCCACCGGTCCAAAGAGATCCATGTGTATCAACTCCAACGGTTGAGTAGTGGTCATCACACTCTTTGGTGGGTGAGGTGCACCTACTTGCTTTTCGGCTTGGCAAGGTCCACATATCTGTCTTTATCAAAATCAACATTGGTTAGTCCAATGATGTGGTTGTCTTTTCTTGATTTGGCCAAGTTCCTCATGCCAACATGTGCTAGACGGCGATGCCATAGCCAGCCCATGCTAGATTTTGCCATTAGACAGGTCTCAAGCTTAGCTTCACTTTTGTTGAAATCAACTAAGTAAAGCTTGTTCTTGAGTTTGCACTGTGAAGACAACAGAGGAATCCTTCCTACGAAAAACTTCCACACCAACATCCGTAAAGAGACAATTGTAGCCTTTCTCACACAATTGTGAGACCGACAACAAGTTGTATCCCAACGAATCAACATGCAAAACATCCGAAATATTATGCTCGGTTGTGATAGCAACGTTACCAAGACCGATCACACTTCTTACATCATCATTTCCAAACCTTATGTTGTTTACGTCGTCATTGGTTTGGGAATATGATGAGAACATACTCCTTTCTCCGGTCATATGATTTGTACAGCCCATTTGTCAAACACCCAACATGACCCACCGGAGGAGTATGCCGCAAAACAAGTATAGTTCACAAGTTTAGGTCCCCTAAGATTCTTGGGACCTTTTACCTTAATCACAAGAACTTTGGGAACCCATATAGAGGTGTTGCAATAAAGTCTTCTCTCACTTTGCCCATGTACTTTGCAAAAACCTCCCCTTCTTTGTTTGCCTTCACTTCAAAGCAAGGATTGGAGTCTAACTTGATTGCTTTTGCCGTTGATTGATAGGAGTGGCCCTTAGGAACAGCCTGGACAAGATTTTCGACAACGGACCTTCTTCATAGGCTTTTGGACCATCTTCTTGGTTCTATTCTGAGCTGAGGCGAGTAGGTGACCTTCCCTTTTCTTGGGGGGCGCGCACGCCGCTTAGTCCTCAGCGACCTTTGCCGGCGTGTATGACGTGAGCGGCTCGGGTGGCTTGTGTCCAGCGCTCGTGCGGGTCTCTCTGTACCCTCGCGTGCCTTTGCTCAAGAATTTGACACATTCGACACTATTGATCGACTTTCGACCATTGGTTTTGTTTTCATGCTTGTGTCCAAGTCCATCCTTGATTCTTGGATTTCTCCCATCAATGTAGTTGGGTTTCTTTGGAGCCTCAACTTTGTTGCTCCTTGTTGCCTTCTTTGGTTTCACCTTCTTTTCTTACCATAGCGGTGAGCCTAGTGATCTCTCTTTCTCCATTGCTTTCATGTTTGCAAGGTTAGTGGCATAAGCATCTATATCAACATTATAGCATTTTCCACAACCTTGACTAGTGGAGGGAGTAGAGTTATCCTTTGTGGCTGAGAGATGTGAGTTGCTCTCACTAAGAATGCTATGTTCGAGTTTCAAGCTTTTTGTGCTTGTCTTGCAAGTCACAATATTTCCCATTTAGGGTGACCATAGCCTTCTTTGAAAGAGCATGATTTCCTTGCTCATTAGCTAGGCTCTTTTGCAAGGAAGCCCTTTGTTGGTATTTGTTAGCTTACAGAGAGATAGATCATAAGCGCCACGGATGTCGGTGAGCATTTCACCCGGGGAAGGGTTTTAAATATCGAATCCACGAGGAAGATATGATAAGCAATTCATTTGATTAAGGACATGTGATAGAAGACTAATGAGATTCGGTGGTTTAGCATTTACTTAAACGGGGGTGAGCCAATAAAAGATAATAATGATAAGGTATATAAGGCGGTAGAGGTGCACGTGGTGAACAATAGGATAAGATTAATTCCTAGTTAGATTAGGATTGGATTTAGGACAAATGGGACAGTTCTTATGTAGTATACAAAGAATTTACGAAGTGGAAATAAACAGGCATAGCATAAGATCATATATAAATCAAAACCATAAATAAAAATGTGTACCCCGAAGATTACTTAAGAAAATCAAGAACGAAACAAGATAATCCCAAGAACCATTATCGACTAGTCTTATACACGGGGGGAGGATTGCAAAGGACTCAATAGTCTTTGTCACCACTACGATCTACCACACGACCCGGCATATAAGGTGAATCCGCAAGTAAATTATATCTAAGCACCATGCTTACATACTCTCTACTACCTAGCATATGCGCATAATATACTAGGAGCTCTACGAATAAGTACTTGAATTACCATGAATAATGACTATATCAAATATGCTATGACTAGAATAAAGTGTAAGTAAATTAATTGCATACATAATAATGAAATAGCACGAAGGTGTATGAGAACAATAATTATATTGAACCATAGTGTAACTTCATCGATCGAGAACAGGAGCATACACTCTCTCTTCTTTAAACCCGACTTTCTATCTAAACTAGGCTCTAGATTAGAGCTATGAATTAGCTATCCTATCTCGTGGTGTCTCCTCTTCTTCTCTGTCTTGGCTCTTCCTTGATCTACTTCTTATTGAGCGTGAAGCTTTAGATCAACTTGGATTGAATTGACTTGAGGGGTCTTGGGCTGTTTATATATGGGTCTTCCTCTGTCTCTTCAACTTCAACAGCGATGTGGGATTAATCCGTGCTCCCCCACCGACGCCATCGGATCAAACCGACCATAATCATCCGGTTTATATTGCATCTTGGAGGCGGTGGAGGAAGCTTCGCGGCGGAGATTGATTGGCGGCGAGGCGGGCCGATCGGCCTAATAGTTGGGCGATCGGCCCGAGTGGGGGCCCACTCGGGTCCCGCGATGCGTCGTGTCTTACGGAGTCTTCTAGATGATGTATTTTCGGGTTTTGGGACTCTTTTGACGTCGGGTGTATTCGTAGCCTTTCGGACTTGTCTCGGAGTTGGATTGCTTTGCGTTACGTCGGGCGTATGCCACGTCATTTTGTTATTTTTCTGTTAAGTCCCACGCAAATCACAACTTTACCAAAACTCATGGAAATCATTAGTAGAAACCCCTAATAAGGTTATCTAATTATATTTTAATTCTTTTCCATGAAGTGTTGATGCATAAAAATATGAGTTAGTGAGCATCAACAAACTCCCCAAGCTTACCCTTTGCTAGTCCCTAGCAAAGCTATATGCTATAGTAGGATCGGGGAGTTGCTACTACGCTTTCATACCTCAAAAAAATCTTGTGTTTATCGAAATAAATTCTCCTCTTAACAAGATTGCTCTCTCATATTGTTTACCATGGGGGCGTAGCCTTTTCACGAATCATAAGCAAGATAAAACAATCAAGTTAAGTACCATGTCTCAAACTCTTTGATCAACTATCATCCTGGGGTTTTGCATTATTTTTCAAAAGAAAACTCGAGAGATCCTATGTATGACCCTCTTAAGTAGATGATACGTAGTGAAGTGACACATATAGTAGGTCATACATAGTGGGATGATAGTGGTGAATGAATGAGGATGAAAGGTAGTAATTAGCCTTTAGCCTTTTCTAGTATTTTTATTTTTTCTTTTCAAGCATCTTGGACTATATCTCTCTTTCTAAAAATTGCTAAGACTGGGTTTGTCCATTCTTGGAGAGGTGGGCTTTTCCCGAACTTGTGTCCATTTTTTCTCTCTCCTTAGAGATGTGGGCCCTACTCACCCTCGGACACGTGTCCATTATTCATCTCTAAATATATTTTTATTATTTAGGGAGGTAGGCCCTTCTCGCCTAGTATGACTTTTTGTCCGTTACTCTCCCTCTCTTGTCTCACTTTTCTCTCTGAATATTTTTTTTTTTCTTTTCTTTTTTTTTTTTTTTATGAATGTAGCTGAGAATCTAATTTGTATAAAAACATTGAGAGAGACATATCCAAAATTGCTAGAATTTATTATTATTATTTTTATAATTATGGCTAGCGGCTTGATGGAATATGGAGGCGTACTTACGGATTAGAAGCGGCGTATTTGGTGGAGTGGGATGTTTTGATGCGAGTGACAAACTCTCAAGGGTCATATCTAAGGAACTCATCATGTAATATTTTATAATTTTTAAAGATAAAAACCGGGGATCAAGTATCTCTAAGAATATGATAAACAAGTAGCTCAACTTTTCATGCACTATTATCTTTCAATGCTAAGACTTAGATTAAGCATGTGCTTCCCACAGTGTTGGGTTTAGAGCAAATTAAGCATTTAAAGCTTTGGGAGAATCTAAGTCTAAAGTGTAAGTACTTTTAAGAGGAATTAAGGCGGAGCAACTATTCATCATTTCCAAGCATATGTCATCAAGGTCATAATTAAAGAAAAGAGAGCTAACTCGCGAACTTCTAATATTTATTGGACTCTTAAAACTAATATTTTTATTTAGGACTCATTAACTCTAAGCAAAATATACTAACTAGCTAATATTTAAAATAGATAGGATAATAATACTTATCGTAATAAGCGAGGGTGCTCTCCCCAAAATTTGAATCTTGAAGTAGTCTTTTTATTCGTCCTTGGAACTTGTTCATCTCAGGGTTTTCCTTAAATGTTCTCCCCTGCAAATATTAATTTCGCACATACCCGAAGGAACAAATTCTAGGATTATGTTGTGAGCCTTCATGTGCTCACTTCTTTTTGGATTTTTAGAAAACGTGTGGACCTTCATGTGCCCACATTTTTTTTTTGAGAATTTTTCTATGCAATAGAGATGCTAATGTGAAAACATATGAGTGCAATATTTTTGTATTTTTTATTTTTATGCCACCACAAGCAAGGGGTGCTTGCATGGGGCTTTTAAGGAACTAATGCAAATGCAGCAAACATAATTTTATGATTTTCTAATGCGGGTTTTTAGAAAAGTAAATATGCTTAAAGGAAATATGCTAATTGAAATATGCTATGCGAGAAAATTAAATATGCGAGATAAATACCGAGTTATCTCTCGGCGAGAATTTCGAGTACTTACTCTCGTGGCGTCTTTGTCATCTATGGAATCTCGTCGGGATGTTGTGTGCAGTGCGGTGCCTTCAATGATCTCGATGAGTAGCGTAGATGAGGTAGCCGACGGTGTTTGATCGGTCGATGGCAGTGGTGGTAGGTCTTCGAGGTGAAGGTGTACTCTTGTTGTCTTCTTTCTTCCTCCAAGCTTGTTTCTTGGTGGAGACCTTTTCTCGAGTGGCTGGTTCGGCGTGCTTGGTTGGTGGGAGCTGGGTGGACTTTTCTTGAATCTTCTTAATGTATTCCTTGTCCATCACTCTGTATTCAACTTGTGATTTCTCCGCGTCTTGTTCTTCTTAGGCTTGCTTGTGCGATCTTGAAGTTGCATCTCTTGGGATAGTGATCCCGAGGATGGCATCACCCATGTTCCTTGCTTATTGTGCATGTTGTAGACGGGACATTGCGGCGCAAAGTGTGTCCCGCTCACAAAGTCAAGATAGAGACCAAGTGCATGGGCTCTGGCGGTGGGAAAACACCAACAAAACCAAAATTGTATTCATCCTACTCTAACCTTGAGCATATATAACCATGGTAGCATAATGTGTTTCATTTATTTGTGACAAAGGTGAAAAGATCGGATGACGGGTATGAATGTGGCTTTTATAACATAGCAAACTAAAAGTGTAGAGAAAAATAAAACTAGAGAGACAAGGGTAAGAACAACCAAGAGCTAACAATGTTGAGCTATTCAGATTAATCCAAGTAAGGTTGTGAGCTAACATATTTAACTCCTTAGTAAGCATGCCATGATTAGAGTAAAGCTTTATTGATTAGGACACTTACGAAGATGTTACCTTTTTATTGTAGAATCATGGCAAACATCGTAACACCTCATGGTGGTTCTTGTATGGTAGTTGAGTGTCTTGTCCTCTCTTCATTTTTTTATGTCGGAACGGCGTAAAATCGAGAGGAGGGAGAGCCTTGTCGGATCATCTTTTAGTGGAATTGGTCTTCCTCCCCAAGCTCAAACTCTGTGTCACTTTCGCTTAAAGTCGGGGTTGATTTGTTCATCATCTCCTTGAGTGTGTTGTGATTTGTCGGTCTTTGATGGAATCTTGTTGTGTTCGTCCTCTCCCTTGTACCAATCCATTTTCTTTTCTTCTTTTAATCGGCCCAAGGGATGAGGATCTTCGATGACCAATTGATCTTACTTTGTCAATTCTTCTTCATCTTCTTTTACTTACGGTTGACAAAAGGATGCTCATTTGAGATGTAAACTTGGAGTCCCTCCTTGATTAGCTTTGTCCTCTAACGACGTGGTGTGGAGTGTTCTTCTTGATGATGTGTAGCACACTGGTCGTCTTGATGATCGAGGGAGAAACCTTATTGGTGACATCCTTGTCCTCCATGGTCTCGGGGCATTATTGTGACTTCTCTTTGTCTTGGCCCGTCATTGATTGGAGTGCGTTCCTGGAAGTGGTAGGTGTATTTCTTGTTGTAGGTGATGAGAGCAAGCAAGTCTTTGATAAGATGATGTAGGTTGACGTTGATCCCCGCTTCTCATCGTAACCTCGGCTTGGTACTCCTAGTTCGTCCTTTTAAGGAGTGAGTTGAGTCTTCTTTTGTGCGAGTTGTTGGAGTTCATTACATATCTTGCGTAAGCTAATCTCTTTTCCCAAATTGGATTTGACAATTTTTTTCTGCAGGGGGTTAGTCTCACAAAGATAACCGGAATCTACTAAAGTATACTATCGGTCAAAAATCAACCTAGACATAATGTCCAACTCAATTTAAGAAGGCAATTTAATCTAAACACCATGTTTAATTTAAAAGCCTTTAGAAATAAAATCGACACACCTTGCGGTTTCGAGGAATCAAACTAAACACCATGTTTAACTTGAGCCATGAAAATAAATTAAGCATCATGTCTAAGGTGTATGAAGATATTTCAAAACTTAAGCATACTATAGTAAACAAAGGCAGACATAAAGGTTTTATAGAGATGAAGGGCTATGATCATGATGAGACTAATATGATTTTAAAAGTTTAAAAACCTTCTCACATTCGATCATACTTACCTTTACTCACAAAATAGAATGAACGTGAGTTGTGCGGCTTCTTTATTCGTCACTTGAATTCTTGTGACGACGACGACACAGCGAGCTCCAATGTTAATGGTTTATGAAGTTCAGGTACTTTGGATTCTCCTACCGTCGGTCGCCGAAAATATTAATCAATTACCCCGCATAAGATAGACTAATAGACAATACACGGGTAATTACATTTTAGCGAGAGGTGCTAAGTAGCAAATCCACACTTAGTATTCATCTATCAATAATCAAAAGAAAAGCTATCAAAATCTTCCCGCAACGGCGGCGCCGAAATGCTTGTTGGTATTTGTTAGCTTACGAGAGAGATAGATCCGCAAGCGCACGGATGTCCAGTGAGCATTTCACGGGAAGGGTTTTAAATATCGAATCCACGAGGAAGATATGATAAGCAATTCATTTGATTAAGGGCGGTGATAGAAGACTAATGAGATTCGGTGGTTTAGCATTTACTTAAGCGGGGTGAGCCAATAAAAGATAATAATGATAAGGTATATAAGAGGTAGAGGTGCACGTGGTGAACAATAGGATAAGATTAATTCCTAGTTAGATTAGGATTGGATTTAGGACAAATGGGGCCGAGTTCTTATGTAGTATACAAAGAATTTACGAAGTGGAAATAAACAGGCATAGCATAAGATCATATATAAATCAAAACCATAAATAAAAATGTGTACCCCGAAGATTACTTAAGAAAATCAAGAACGAAACAAGATAATCCCAAGAACCATTATCGACTAGTCTTATACACGGGGAGGATTGCAAAGGACTCAATAGTTTGTCACCACTACGATCTACCACCACGACCCGGCATATAAGGTGAATCCGTAAGTAAATTATATCTAAGCACCATGCTTACATACTCTCTACTACCTAGCATATGCATAATATACTAGGAGCTCTACGAATAAGTACTTGAATTACCATGAATAATGACTATATCAAATATGCTATGACTAGAATAAAGTGTAAGTAAATTAATTGCATACATAATAATGAAATAGCACGAAGGTGTATGAGAACAATAATTATATTGAACCATAGTGTAACTTTATCGATCGAAACCGGAGCATACACTCTCTCTTCTTTAAAACGACTTTCTATCTAAACTAGGCTCTAGATTAGAGCTATGAATTAGCTATCCTATCTCGTGGTGTCTCCTCTTCTTCTCTGTCTTGGCTCTTCCTTGATCTACTTCTTATTGAACGTGAAGCTTTAGATCAACTTGGATTGAATTGACTTGAGGGTCTTGGGCTGTTTATATATGGGTCTTCCTCTGTCTCTTCAACTTCAACAGGCGATGTGGGATTAATCCCGTGCTCCCACCGACGCCATCGGATCAAACCGACCATAATCATCCGGTTTATATTGCATCTTGGAGGCGGTGGAGGAAGCTTCCCGAAGCGGAGGGCGATTGGCGGCAGGCAGGCCGATCGGCCTAATAGTTGCCGATCGGCCCGCAGTGGGGCCCCACTCGGGTCCCGCGATGCGTCGTGTCTTCTGGAGTCTTCTAGATGATGTATTTTCGGGTTTTGGGACTCTTTGACGTCGGGTGTATTCTGTAGCCTTTCGGACTTGTCTCGGAGTTGGATTGCTTTGCGTTACGTCGGGCGTATGCCACGTCATTTCTGTTATTTTTTACGTTAAGTCCCTCGCAAATCACAACTTTACCAAAACTCATGGAAATCATTAGTAGAAACCCCTAATAAGGTTATCTAATTATATTTTAATTCTTTTCCATGAAGTGTTGATGCATAAAAATATGAGTTAGTGAGCATCACCCACCTCACTTCTTTCGGCTACAAGAGCATCCTTGTTATCAACATAGAGTTTTTCAAGTCTATCAAGTTGACTATCTCTAGTTGCTAACTCCGCTTGGGTACTCTCTAAATCCGCCATTAGTTGAGCAAGAAAGCCTCTAGTTTTGGGATCTAGGTTTTTGGTGAGTCTAGCATATTCTTCATCATCACTAGATTCATCTTCACTAGAGCTTTCACTAAGATCACTAGATTCATCACTAAGAGAGGGAGAAGGCTTGGGTGTGGATTTTACCTTCCCATGCTTGGCCATGAGACAAACATGAGTGGAGTCATCTTCTTCCTCATCCTCATCATCGGTCATGTTGTTGAAGAGCTTGGGTGTAGAGGTCTCTTTCATAGCAAATGTTGCAACATGGACTTCCTCTTCACTTGTCTCTTTGGTTGAGTTCCACTCATGGCCGATGTGAGCTTCACCCATATTTCTTCCCTTTCTCTTGTAGTCTTGCTTCTTGTCTTTGCCATTGTCCTTCTTGTACTTGTTGTTCTTGTTTTCATAAGGACAATCGGCAACAAAATGCTTTCGGTCTTTGCCACAGTTGAAGCATGTCCTCTTTTTCTTGTTTGGGAATCTTCGTTGCACCATCTTGTAGCCATTTGCTTTCATCCCCTTCCCATACTTCTTCATGAATAGGGCCATGTCATCAATCTTCTTATAATCAGCCCCATCATCTTCATCATCACTTGAGGAAGAGGTTGCATCAATGTTCTCTTGCATTTTCTTCATTTCTTTGTCTTGACTTGAAGATGCTTGCTTGCTACCCTTGACCTTGTTGGAGGAGCTTGGCTTGCTTGTCTTGGTTGCCTTGAGAGCCACATCCTTGATCTTGACCCCTTCAAGCTTTGCTTGCAACTCTCCCAAGCTTTCTTCTTTCATTTGCTTCCTCTCTTTGCATGTCATAGGTGAGCTTGACCTACCAAGCACATCATTTGGAGTGAAGTGCTCAAACCTCTTCTTATCACGAATCAAGGTGACCACTATGTCATTTCTAGGTGTGTATGCCTCAAGCATAATCTTGACAACGGTGTGGTCATCTAGATCCTCATCTCCAAATCCTCTAATCTTGCCAACTAGCACCATCAACCGATCAAACATTTCTTGGGCCCCTTCTCCATCAAGGATCACAAATCGGTTGAGCTTGGCCTTTAGCAAGTCAATCTTGGCTTTTCTCACTTTGTCTACACCTTCATGTGCAAGTACTAGAGTGTCCCAAATCTTCTTTGCTTCATTGACATTCATCACCCTATTGTACTCATTGCCTTCTAGAGCACTTAGGAGGATGCTTGTGGCTTGACCATTGATGTGGGCAGCTGCTAGCTCTTTATTTATTGGCTCCTTGGGGTTCACCGGTGGCTGAAATCCACGCACACAACCTCCCAAAGACCGGGGTGAAGGCGCTAAGATAGGCTCTCATCAAGTGCTTCCACTTGGCATAGTTGGTCCCATCGAAACGGGGCAACTTTCCCCGAGCACATTGATGAAGGACTTCTTATCGCGGTTAGTCAAATAAGAAGAATAGTTAAAGGATATGGCAGCAAATTTATTGTTGTTGACGCTGCCCTCATCCTTCTTCTTTTTTCTTTCTTCTTCTTGTTCTTGTTGTAGGAGATGTCATCATCTCCATCTTCGGAGCTACTTGATAGCTCACTTGACTCCGCTTCTTCTTCTTGCCTTTGCTTTTCTCTAGTCTGCCTGTTGATATTTACTTAGCGTTGTCACTAGAAGTAGATCTTAGAACCTATCTCAAGCAACACGACCCAGTAATATGTAAGGGTATATCTTATTGCTATTGGGGATTCCGCAAGCGCACGAAAATACCGTTGTAGCACTTCACCGGGAGTATTCCAAGGTATCGTTATTTATATTTAGCCCAAGGGAAACAAGATAGCTAGGAAATTAATAAAGGAATGATACGTTTGTCTACTATAACTTTAATTCAATTAGCGTGAGGGGAATAATGGAAATTTATAGGAAGGGATGATGATGTCACAAGACAAAAGCAGCTCTAATTGATAAGTGAGGTAAATCTTTGTGGGGAGGTAGGAAAAAAATATAGGATTCTTGTATAACTTTACTCTACTTTTATGAATCTAGTCTAATCAATTGTGGTGTTCACACAAGTTTGGGGTTCACACGATTTGTATGCTAGGCGAAGAGGTAAGCAATGGTGAAAAGAAACACCACGACCCTGCTACTATGTTCTTGAAGCCTTATCTTTTGAGAACTTGCCTATAAACACGTGGTGGCTTACACAAAGACCGGAAGAGTTTGTCACTTCCTTCTTGGCTACCACAATCCATCCGTGCGACAGCGATAACCACAGGTAAGATTGAGTCTAAGCACCACGCTTATACTTCCTCTTACTACTCTAGTTGTGTGCACGAAGATCAACTAAAGCACCTCTTGCGAGACAATGATCACACACGCGAGGGTCCAATATGAACCAAGACTGAACCGCAACTTAAATGCACCACTATGGAAGACTATATCATAACAACTATAGACTAGAGAACTAGACTAAAAGTCGTACTAAGTTAATAAACTAAAGTAAAGGAGAGCAAGGTTTATATATGCATAAATGAATAAAGTCTTACAAGAGAAAAGATACAAGAGCATGCAGGAAACTCTAGAAGACCGGCTCGAATCGAGCGGCGCTCACTACTCAACTCTTCTCTCCCACACTAGAAATACCTACACTACTAATACAAGTGGAACTAAACTACTTGAAGCTTGCAACCATCATTAATGGAGAGGGGTGTGGCCCTCTATTTATAGTGGAGGTTGAGTAGGGGGCTACTCCTTTGCCATGTCATCGATCCGCGTGATCCCACCTCGTAGCCCTTGGATAAACCGCCTTAGAATCAACGGATGGATAAAATAATCACGTGGAGAATGTGGTAGGCGTGGGGGACGTCGGTGGCCAAATGGGCCATGGTCGGCCGACCATGGTCCATGACGTGTGGGCCATCCTCGAGTCTTTGGAGATCTTTGGCCCCTTTGTCGGTTTTGTGTGTGTTGAGTGCGAGAACTTGTCGTGTCATCCGTTTTGTACCCACACGATCCGGGGGCGTCTTAGGCGACCAATCGGTGTCTTCTCTTAGTTTCCCATGGATTGGTGGCGTGGCAAGTCACGTGGGAAGGGTTTGGGCCAATGGTCAATGGTCGGCCGATGCTTGCCCATTGGGCCTTGACCTTCCCGGCCCTTCTAGAAAGCTGTCCCCACATGTCGGGATGTCTTGTGACGAAATGTTGATGGTCGGCCGATGCTGGTCTTGTGGCCAAATGTCTTCAAATTTTGTGTAGAATCATCCTAGAACATGGAGATCATGATGGTGATGGTATTTTGCCCAATTTCCATACTTGGGTCACTAGCCCGGATGGCGACTCTACGTGTTGTTACGGCGGATTTCCTCGAATTCACATCTGCTTGAGAAAAATAATGACATCTACAAGTGGAACTAGGTTATTGGATAAAATATGTTCATGAAATGTTGTTCTTTCTTTTGAAAGCGAGGGATATTGACGGTGTTTTTATGGTGTAAATTAAGGGTGTTTTCACCGTCAACACTTTGCCCTTGCCTCACGAATCAATCTTCTTTGATCTTTTCTTTGAAGCTTCTCGGCAAGCTTGACGCTAGCTTGTTCTTCTAGCTTCTTCTTCTCTCTTTCTTCTTGCCGTCTTGTATTTCGTCTAGCTAGTCTTGCGGCTCTTCTCTCGGGATCGGTACCATCACCTTTGATGGTGCTCTCATTGGCTGTGCGAGAGAAAGCTCGCCGCTTCGCTGGCCTCCACCTCCTCCACGGGGATGGTGGGCTTGCCTCCTTTGTTTGATCCCTCGGGCGCGTCCATACCTCACGCGGTGAAGCGTATCGAGGTATCCTAGCTTTGATACCACTTGTAGGATCGATGGAAGCCTAGAGGGGGGTGAATAGGCTTACACCTAAAAATCGACACTGTTAAAACTTCAACTTTTTGTTAGTACAGGTATGCGGCGGCCTTTACCCGCGTAAAGGTCTTGGCTGCTTGCAGCGTGAAATGCCCGGCGAGACGCGAGACAGAGAAGGAACTTCTCTCGGCCGGTAGGCGCGGCAGCGCTTGGCGTGGTAGCGGCGGCTGCCGGCGTGTCACAAAACCACGAGCACCACCAAAAGTAAATCTACGAGTTGGAGTTTGGTGCTCAAGGTTTCCACTTGTTCCTGCACACAAATACTTCACAGACAACTAGCCAAAAGTGGCAGAAACCCAGTAACAAAGTAGATCGGGTCGAACCCTATCTCACAAGACAATATATGCAAGAATGTAAAGAACACGAGTGACACAAGGATTTGACCCGTGGTTCGCCGCCGCGCCACAGTGCCGGGTTACGTCCACGTTGTTGAGGTTGCCACACAAGGCTTAGCTTGCCCACCGGCTTGCTTTTTTCCCTCGTTCACAAGTCTAGGGAGTTAACCCTAGAGATGTGGGGTAATGTATTCTTTGTTGTTGTGAGGTTACAAACCTCCCAAAGGCTGCCACACGAAGGGGGGCAAGCTCAAGGGCGACACCTAGCCGTCTAGGAGCAAGCTCCAAGAGTAAAGAACCCTAGGGTTCCGACCAAACGTGAACCAAATGCTCTTTTGAGTGGGGAAGTAGTAGATCCGGCCTCCAATCGAAGTTTGCGTTTGTTTCCCTCAAAAATCCCACGGTGGGAAGTGAGAGATTGAGTGGGGAGCTCAAGGTGCTTCAATGGAGGAGTGAGAGAGAGAGAGCAAGAGGTGTTCACGGCTATTCGTCGAGAGGAAGAAGAAGAGTGAGCCGGGTGACCGTTGTGGGAGGGGTAGAATAGGTATTTATACCCCACGGTCCCCAACGGTCGGGTTTAAGTGTAACCTTTGCCGCGATCTGCGCTGCTTGCCAGCGTAGGCATGCTGCTTGCCGCCAATGTCGCGACCTTTGCCGCGCCAACTGATAGCAAAAGAGTGGAATCATGTAGAAAAGCTGGCTGGTCGGGGCTTAGAGTGATGATTTGTGTCGATTTGATATTTAGAGCACTTAGTCCCGCAAGTACCCGAGAATCCTAAGATCCCTCTTAACGATGCGGCATTTCCTAAACTCAAGATTCAAAATATGAAATAATTTAAACGCCTTGATCCGAAAACACCACCATCTAGCTTATTTGGTGCCTTTGGACCTATACATCAACTCCTTATTTTAATTCCTGCATGTCATCTTCGTAAATCTCATTAGTCCCCTAATTCGGTGGTCATCAACGCCAAAACCCACTTAGAGCTTGATTGCACTTACGGCTTGAGTCAATGAGTGGAGAACGCCAAACAAAGGCGATTAACGGGGAGGTATTTGAAAAAATATTTCCTAGTGTTTGGCAAGAGGCCTAGTGCTCTCAAACAATGGCCGATGCATGCATCGCCCTTAGAACAAAAATGGCCGATACATAGTATCGCCCTTAGTCACCGGACAACCGACACGATGGGCATTCGTGTTGTTTGGTTTTCTTTGTTTTGTTTTTCAGGTTCGTGCACCTCTCGCTGAAAACGAGGGGGCATATGTTGACACCCAAATTAGTTCTATGCTAAATTTGGAATGGGCAAATTATAAAGAGAACAAGTGGTCATTGTTTATGCATGGACAACACCATTTTATGTGAACGGCGTGTCAAAGTGTCCTAAAATAGTAAAAGGAGCATGCACTTGAAGAAAATCGGCGAAGGAGAAAAATTCACTGCTTGGCCGGAGGCTTTGGCATTACTGGAGCCGTGTCCGGCGCATGGCGCTGACAGCGTCGTCGGCGTGATCGCATCTTGGCGGCCGGATGTAGGACTCTCTGGACGGCGTCCGCGCGACATCTGCAGCGTCGTATGGCAAGCTGGCTGGCGTCCGGCGCATGCATGCATCTTGGCGTCCGGCGCCGTTCAAAAATATGGTCCGATTGCATAGCTCTACGGACGCGTCGGCGCCAGGCGCGCGTCCGGCGCTTCTATTTCGGGCGTCGGCGCTGTTCGCGATCTGCGCCGAGATTTTCCTAATTCGAACCGATTTTATTTTGGGTTGGTTTTGGAGAGTCCTGATGTTTGGGAACGTTTTGGGCGTTTTCCTAAAAAGGATAAGACCACCCTCCTCTATATAATAAGAGGTTCATGGCGATTTGATCCCATCTACATCCAATCGACAACCAATCTATCTCTGTCCCGTTTGTAGGTTATCTTCTTCCTTCAACCCCTCTATCCTGCTGTTCGGCGGCGAACTCCAGCGTTCTTCGTCGGCGTTCACAGGGCGGCCACGCTGGTCCTAGAGCACCCCTCGCGTGCGTCCCTCGGCAGGTCTTCCGGAGGTGCGTTGGAGGTTCTCTCGGCCGTCACCGAGCTCTCTGGCGCCCCTACCGATCCCTAGATCGGTTTGGGCTCCACGCTGCGATGCTTTCATTTGCTTCAAGGTTGTGTGCAACCGCCGTGGGCGTCAAGGCCCTCCCGGTGTGTTGGTGTGAAGCCCTAAATTCGCGTCAACACATCCGTAAGATGTTGCTTGATGCTGCTAACTGACCAAAACAAGTTACAGGCACATAAAAGCCAGAATGGAAGGTTCTTCAAACTTCAGATTACATGAGCTTCATGTCTAAGAAACATGGTCGCAAAGAGAAAATTAAGGAATTTATCGAACAATAGACAGTCACTCATCCAGACGGCACTAGCTGCATTTCAAACTGAAACTAATAGCATGCAAATGTTACAATTGTATATGTTGGAAACCATGAAACACATCAAATCAACACTTGACAACACTAAAGATGATAATTGTATATGATGGAAACCATGAAACACATCTAATCAGCACTTGACAACACTAAAGGCCTTGAGTACAATGGAACATATGGCAGAAATGGTCGATGGGTGTTTGATACGTCTCTAAGAGTGCAGATAACATGAACAACTCTATGAGTCATATCATAGGACATGAGTCTTTCCCGTGGCCAGTCATAGAAGTAAATCAAGTCGCCATCTGGATGAAGTGCTGCTATGCAGAAATACAGTCCACGTGGTGACTTTCTTGGTGGAATCAGATCCAGTTTTTCTGACGCTGTGCTTGAAGGTCCATTCCCAACTGTCATGGTCCTCAAGAACATAGATTGAGATGGAATCATCATTCGGGTTGGCATCCACATAGAGCAAGCGCCCCCGAGAGTGGCCAACAAAGTCATGGCCTCGGTCATCAGGCTCGTCACGCTGCCGCACATGGGTGACTCTCCATGTCTGTCCCTTGATATCCACCGAGGCAACTGCATCGTAGATGATGACAAAATGTAGGAAGCCATTAAGGTTGGTCATTTTCTTTATATCGATATACAAAATCAGCCAACTGTTAATCCAATAAAACCAACGGCTGGTCAAGCATTGGAATATGCTAATCATCCCAAGGAATGGAATTATATGTTCGCATGGATCAGTGCCTCAATGGAATTATATGTTCGCATGGATCAGTGCCTCACTCATTGCAACACAAGATACTTCAACTGCATAACACAACCATACACATCTAAATCCATTGATGTCATTTGAAATAGCCAAGAAATTTAGCCAAGCACTGTGGTTCACAGCAATAAATCTTTGCACATCAAAATAAATAAAATAAAAAACATATTTGCATTGCCACAAATATAGTTACAAGGTCATTCCTACTAGATGTTCCATGTCCATTCATCACTTAGCAATTATTCAGCACTACTGCATAAAAATCAACATAGGAAGGCTGACACAAATGACCAATAACAAATATGCAGTCTTGTACTGAAGGTTGTCCAGCAATCCTATTTGACATTAGTCCTCCTAGTTGTTCCAAGAGTACAGTTACTAAAAGAGGAATTACACAGCATTGAATAACAAAGGCAGATAAACAATGAAACTTAAGACTCTTGACAGGTAGCATGCTTTCTAATCCATTACATTCAGAATTACTAGTAACTTCTAAAACTTAAACCCTCCCAACATATAGTAAATAAATATATAAGCTAGGATATATTGCCAGCACGGTTGAAAGCCACGAAGGCCAAGAAAGAGAGGCGGAAAACACAAAAAACACCCGGCTCCCGGCGCCCGCTCCCAGGGCAACTTCGGGGCGACTCCACCGCCCTGGCCAGGCTCCCCCGCTGCCGCCGCCCTAGCTCGCTGCGGGCGGTCGCAGCCACCGGCCTCTGCCCTCAAAAAGGGGCAGCGCCGGCCACCTCTCCCCTCCACAAATGGAAACTATACGTTTGCATTCCCACAAATGCAGTTCCACGATTGGTCTTGGTACTGCATGTTCCAAAAGTAATCAGGCTAGTAGCCAGTTACTAAAACTGAAGTCAATCAAGTCAAAAAAAAAAAAAAAAAAAAAAAAAAACTGAAGTCAATCACCATTGGATAAATTCTGCATAAAAAGGTGTACAATACAAGAAACCATTCCCTCTTAATAGGTAAGGCTACATAATTTATCTCATGCTAAAATATAAGGTCAGGTCAGCTGAATTCAAAGGCAATCAGTGCTCCTCTGTCACAACAATTATCTTCAAACAGTGATTCGCAACTCAATGTTCAGTGTTGGCTTATCTAAATTCTTCAGAATCTGAATTTCAAGAAAGTTCTGCTTCAATCTCTAACAGTTAAATGCACACATCCATAAGACATTGTTTGATGCAGCCATCTGACCGAAACACCTTAACCCTATAGATTTCATCACGCCATTAAAGGTTAATTATATTAAAAAAAAAAATAGCGATAGGTCAACGCCATCACTAAATTGTTTCTTCATTGAGATTCCAGAAGTAACCACACGTTCAAACACCAGCCATCCACACTTGGCAGCTGATTATCACTGTGAACAGAATTATGCTCACCTGGCCCACTCATTGCAAAACAACCATATAATGGTACCACTACCAGACCCATCTAAATCCATCAAGGCCATTTCAAATAACAAAGTAATTTGACCCAAATCTGCGGTTAGCAACAAAAAACATGCTTGTACATCATAATAAATCCAAACATTTCATTGCCACAAATATAATAACAAGATTAGTCTTACTAGATGTTCCAAGTGCACTCAGAAGTCAGAATAGTTACTAAAATAGGAATTATACAACACCGAACAAGTGGAACAACAAAGGCAGGTAAACAAGAAAGCTTAAGACGCTTAACAAGTAACCTGCTTTCTAATTCACTACATCCAGAATTATTACTAGATTCTAAAACTTGTACCCTTCCAACATAGTAAATATAAGATAGGATATACTGCCAACTTGGTTCAAAGCCATGAAGACCCCTTCTTCAATGCCGCTCAAAATAATGCTTGAAATTTCAGAAATCTTCTCAAGAAGCTTCAGAAGCACATATCTCGGCAGATGATGCATGCATCACTGATATTTCCATCTTAACAGCACCACTCCTGAATCAGCAAACAAACCTAATCCCAAACAGCTCCTTCTGAAGAAATCAATGCCAAATTTGAGCCTTGTATTGGAAGTTGTGAAGCTGAAGCATTTCTAGTTGAGACTAGATGATGGTAATGCCCTTGATGCGATGGAACATATGGAAAAAATTTACGATGCACACCTAGAGTACAGATAACATGCACAACCCGGTGTTTCATATCATAGGAAATCAGTTCCTTTTGAGGGAAACGATAGAAGAAAATCAAATCGCAGTCTGGATGAAATGCAATTGTGCAGTAGTCCCACATATGTCCTGGCTTTAGCGGTCCAAACAGATCTTGCTTGTTGATGATTTGCTTGTGGACCCATATCCACTCCTCACTGTCAAGATCCTTAAGAAGATTGATTGACATGGCACTTGAAGTGATAGTGGTATCAACATAAAGTAAGTGTCCCTGAGAATGACTGACAGCACAGTCGAACTTGAAGCCACCCCCACTTTGACTCACTCGGGAGACCCTGCATGTGCCCTTTGTGTCCACCGAGAGGACTCCATTGCTTATGCAGATATGCAGGAAGCCTTTGAAATAGCTCATATGGCCCTTGTATATGATGTAGTCTCTGGCACCCCAATTGAATTTACTGAGAACCCATGTGCCAGTTTGGGACGAGTATATCTCCACTTCCTGGATGAAGAAATCACATGGATCCAACTGCTGCACTAGCTGAAACACATGGAAATGTGGGGAGATTGATGGATCGAAGCCTAGTGCTGCTGTGCTGGTGTCCATGTTTGGATCGACATTGTTACGACGGCCAACAAGACCCGGGATGCGGCTTGGTTGGGGTAAGGTAACCCACTCTCTGGTGGCTGGATTGCGCACTATGTAGAAAGGTGGTGGCGAAGGAGATTCATGGACGCCCTTGCAGCACAGGAGGAGGAGCCCATTGCAAGAGTCGAGCAGGTCCATCTCCCCCAAAGGTAGGGGGCAGGAAGGAGAGCGCAGTATCAACCCCGGGAGGCGGAGGCGAGACCGAAGACATGGACAAGCCGATGAAGTCCCAGGCGGGGCGGCGGCCTTGGAAGAAGAGGCCCGACAGCGTGTGTGCAAACCTGCGGCGGTTGGCTGGGTCAGAGATGAGGGCGCGCCAGGCACGCGACACGCACTTGCAGCGGCAGAGCGACTTGACCGGCAGCCGCGCGAGGATCTCGAGGATGAGCTCGTCCGCGAGGACGGCCGCCGCCTCCCGGCGGCTCCCTTCCTCCATCCCAAACGAGCGAGACGCTGCAGAACCTGCGATTCATGCGGCGGCGCCTGGTTAAAGTTGGGGACCAAATGGATTCACTGCGATTTGGCCAGATCGAGAATGCATTGCAAGCTCACCTCTTGTGCGGCCGGAATCAGAATCAGCCGGCACCGCAGAATCCTCGCTGGTGGCAGGAATGCATTGCACCGGAGCCGGATGTATGGTTCAATGTGCGCTGGTTGCCGGCGACAGCCTAGATGAAGAGAAGGTGAGGGGGTCGCCGGGGCGGGGCAGGTCAGGGAGGAGCGGCGGAGCTTGGACTGGGAGTGGCAGGAGAAGAAAGGGACTGGAGCAGGATGGCGTGGTGTCTTGAGGAATCCACCGTGGCCCACCTGTCAGCACTCAACCTTGTGCGTTCAGCCCTTGCCCACTCAACCAAAATGCAGCTATCATGGGCACTTTTTGATGATGCTGGACATAACAAGAGCTGCATAAAGGTCTGAGAAAAAAAAATAGGATAACAATCCATCTCCATTCTCAGTTTCAAGGCAATCTCTTTGGAATCAATTAATAACATTGGTGAGCGAACAGAATTGTGCTCACACGGTTCACTCGTCGCAAAATAACCAGACAATTCGTGGTAAGAAACCATGGTATTACCACTAGAGCCATCTAAATCCATCAATGTCATTTCAAACAGCTAAGTAATTTGACCAAGATTTTCTGTTAGCAACTAGAAATGCATGTATATCGTTGCCACAGATGCAATCCTAACTAAGGAATATATGCTTTCAAAAAAAAAACATATATTGCATTGCCACAGATCTAGTAATAAGATTACTCCAACTAGTTGTTCCAAGTGCACTTAAGTTACTAAATAGGAATTAGTATACAGCACCGAATGATAAAGGCAAATATCAAGAAAACATAATGCTCTTAACAGGTAACCTGCTTTCTAATTCATTACATCTAGAGTTACCATTAACTTCTAAAACTTGTACCCTTCCAACACAGTAAATATAATATAGATATATTGCCAGCTGCTCAAAATAACTACGCTCTTCTCAAGAAGCTCCAGAAGCACATGCCACGACAAAAGAAGTTATGTTTTGCAAAAAAAAAAAAAAAAAAAAAAAAAAAAGGTCAAACTTGTTGTCAAAAAATCAAATGTCTCACAATTTGGAATGAAGGAAGCACAAAATAGGACAACAAATCACCTCTTTTCTCTGTTTCAGCACAACTTTTTTGAATCAACTGCCAGGTTCTTTCAAAAAAGATACCTGCTCTTCAAAAAACGCTAGTGTTACATCGTCCCCAGAATTGGCACTGCTGTTTCCTAATACAAAAGAAGGGCATTCATGCACTGAGTTAGCACAGCGAATTCAGTCACGCTAACAGTATAACTCGTTGCAGCATTTCACTCCAAAGTCTCAAACTCATAGCATCACCAGGAAAGCTTAAATCCATGAACACCATTTCAAAATTATATATTTGAATTCCCACAAATGCAGGTCCATGCTTGCTATTGGTACTGCACCTTTCACATGAACGAGGCTAGTCAGCTAGTAACCCTTACTAAAACTGAAATCCATCAGCACTGAATAAATTCTGCGCAAGAAAGTAGAAAATAAGAGGGGAGGGGGAGTATATATAGGAATAGCTTTCTACCTTCGTCAGATCAAGAACTACCTGGAATGTCAGTGATTTGTATCATCCATGCAAACGAGTAACCAATCCCTCTTAATAGGTAAAAGGCTACATGATAAATCTCATATGAAAATATATAAGACCAGTGCTCCTCCATCACAAGACTCGCAACACTTACCTTCAAATGGTGTTTCACAACTTACTGTTCTGTGTTTGTTTATCTTAATCCTTCAAGGCATTTCATTAAAGTTCTGCTTTAATCTTTAACAGTCAATGCACACATCCTTAAGATATTGTTTGTTGCAGACAGTTGACAAAAAAAAAATTGTGACCCTACAGATTTCACAACGCCAGTCAATGTCTCTATGGTTAATTGGTGATAGCCAGCAGTAAGTGGTTTCTTCTATATTTGAAGACCGAGATTTTGAAAACTGTTGGAGTACCCTCAACTTCCAACTTTTTTTTAGCCACCTAAAAAAACTCACTGTTTTACCAATTATTTTCTGGGAAACTATTGGAGATGCTCGTGGGGCTAAAGGACGCTGAGCTGAACAAGAGAAATTTCGCATCAACCGAACAAACCGTGAACCAATTGCTATCATTAGCAAGAGGCGACAAGAAACTCAGTGCATCGCCTCCAACCTTGAATGGTGGGTGCCTTGGAGGCCCTGTTCGCTTGGCTTATCAACCCGGTAGGTCCAGCGATATTTTCTCTCACGGCGTCGTAGCCGCCCAGCGATCTTTCTCTCACAAAGATCGGCCAGTGGGACAACCCAGGCCGAACAGGCTCGTACTCAAAACACTTCCGAAATGCAGGTACCAAGGGAACAACTTCATGATGCTGGACAGAACTAAAAAAGAGCAGCAGGGAAGGCTGATTGATAGTACAAGATAGGATTACAGACTACCTCTAATCTAAGTTTCAGCACAACCTCTATTGAATCAAAATTCCAGGCACGATCCCTGTAGTAACCACTATTCAAAAACAAGCGTTGGTGCTACATCGTCTCCACATTTGGCACTACTGTTTTACAAAATAAAAGAGGGGCATTCATGGATTGAGTTAGCACATATACTAGAAGTCTAAAACATCAATCGTTGCAGCATAACCAGATCGTTCACTCAAACTCGATAGCTTCACCAGAAAAGTTTAATCCATGAACCCTATTTCAAAAATAAACGAATTTCAAGATACATTGCAGCTAATCAACCAGACTAGTAACACAATTATATGTTTGCATCCCCACAAATGCAATTCCACAATTTCTCTTGGTACTGCATGTTCCAAATGGAATCAGGCTTGTAAGCTAGTTACCAAAACTGAAATCAATCTGATTTCTCCATATAAAAGGTGGAAAACACAAGAAACCATTCCCTCATAATAGGTAAGGCTACAGAATAAACCTCATACTAAAATATAAAAGGTAAGCTGAATTCAAAGCCACTCAGTGCTCCATCGCTATACTGTTTGGTGTTTGCTTATCTTAATCCTTCAGAACCCGAATTTCATGAAAATTTTGCTTCAATCTTTAACAGATAATGCACACATACTTAGAATATTACTTGATGCAGCCAAAAAAAAAAAAAAAAAAAAAAAAAATCGATCCTACAGATTTCAAAGACATCAATAAGTGGTTTGTTCAATGAGATTCCCTGAAGTAACCACACTTTCAAACACCATCCATATACATAATTGCCCATTGCTGTTTGCTAAAGCTAAAAAGCTAGCATGAATGTACTGATTATCACAATGAACATAATTATGCTCACAAGCCCAGCTCTTTGCAGAACAAACCAGATAACGGTATCACCATCAGACCCATCTAAATCCATCAATTTCATTTCAAATAGCTAACTAATTTGACCAAGATCTATGGTTAGCAGCAAACAAATGTATGTACATCATAATAAAACCACACAATGCATTCCCACAAATATAATAACAGGATTGGATCTACTAGTTGGTCCAAGTGCACTCGAAATACTTCCTAAATTAGGAATCATACAGCACCAAACAAGTGGAATAACAAAGGCAGATAAACAAGAAAACTTAAAAGACTCTAAACAGGTAGTCTACTTTCCAATTCATTACATCCAGAATTACTGGTAACGTTTGTACCCATCCAACACAGTAAATAGAAGATATGATATATTGCCAGCATGGTTCAAAGGACGAAGGCCTCATCTGCGACCTGCTGAAACCAATGCTTGAAATTTCAATCTTCTTGTCAAAAAGCTTCAGAAGCACATGTCTGCATAGATGACGCACGCACCACTGATATTGCCTAATGTAGCCAGCTAATTGACCAAAGCATTGATAGCAGCTCATAAAAACTGAGGACACTGTAGTGCTCATAAATTATAAAAATCGCAGATAGAAGAAGGGTATACTCATTTCCATTTTTAAGGACACCCAAACCAGCAAATCACAACAAAGAATGGCTCCTCCAACACGAAACTCAATTGATCAAACAAGCTAGAAACCACTTGGGAGTGTCAGCTTACATGGATTCATATCTAAGCAGCATGATCTGAAGACAAATTTATTTGCCAATCTTACACAGTCTTCATATCTAAGTAACATGGTCTGAAGACAACATTTGGTGCCATTTATCTGCTGATTGGCACAAAGACATGGAGATTCAATTTAGTTCATTATCTCCTCCTAAATAAAGGCAATGACAAATCTGAGCCTTGTACTGAAGGTTGTCCAGCAATCCTAGTTGACACTAGGTGATGTTAATGCCCATGTGTATAATGGAACATATGGTAGAAACGGGTGATGCACATTGCACCTTAAATCAAGTTCAATCTTGACCACTTCTCCAAGAGTACAGATAACATGCACATCCTCGTGTTTCATATCATAGGCCATCAGTGTTTTCTGCTTCCAATCATAGAAGAAAACCAAATCAGCATTTGGATGAAATGCAGCTATGCAGTAGTCCCATCTCCATCGTGGTCCAAACAGACTCGGCTTATCGATGCTTTCCTTGAAGATCCATGTCCACTCCTCGCTGTCCAGATCGTCAAGAACATAGATTGACATGTCATCATCAGGCCAGCCATTATCGTACACATAAAGCAGGTGCCCCTGAGAGTGGCTGATGGTAGAGGAACGGCCATAACTTGCATCACGCCGCATGCTATTAGGAGAGAGGCTGACATAACTTACATTGTGCGGCACATAGGAGATCCTCCATGCCTGGGCCTCTGTGTCCACCGAGATGACAGCACCATCAGAGATGGTGCAGAAATGTAGGAAGCCACTGAAAAAGGTCATCTGTCCGGAGAAGCGGGTGTCCCAATAAACCCATCTGTCATCGTTTTCCTTGAAAACCCATCTGCCAGTTTCGGATGAGTAGATCTCCACTGCCACGACAAAGAACAAGCCGTCCTCGAAGTAGCATTCCTGCACCAGCTGAAACACATGGAAATTTGCCGAGACCGCTGGATCAAAGCCTAGCGCTGCGGAGCAGGTATCTGGTGAACCGTATAGCCCTTGGGTATCCCTCGGTTGGGGCAAGGCAACCCACTCCCCGGTGGCCGGATTGCACACGACGTAGAAGGGTGGCGGTGAAGGCCGTTCCCTTGTGTCCTGGCACCGCAAGAGGAGCAGCCCGTTGCAGGAGTCGAGCAGATCCATGTCCCAGGAGCAGGTGGGGGGCAGGAAGGAGAGAGCCGTGTCGACCCCAGGAGGCGGAGACGTGGGCAAGCCGACGAATCCGCGGCGGCCGGAGGCACGGGAGAAGAAGAGGCCGGACAACATCTGCGCGAACCTGCCGCGGTGGTCCGGGTCGGAGATGAGGGCGCGCCAGGCCCGCGAGACGCACTTGCAGACGCAGAGCGACTTGGCCGGCAGCCGCGATAGGATCTCGACGACGAGCTCGTCCGGGAGTACGGCCGCACGCCGGCTCCCACCCTCCATCCTGAGTAGCAGCTAGGCGCGGCCCAACCTGCGGTTCATGCGGCGGCGGATGGTTAGGGTTGAGGGCCTGATTGGATTCATTTCGCTGGGGTTTCAAGGGATCGAGACTCACTTGGTTGCTTGCTCACCTCTCGTCGGTTAACCCCTGCCGCTGCCGCTGCAGACTCGTCGCCGCCGTGGCTAATCAACAGGCGCCGCTTAGCTGCAGGTGGGACTCTGCAAGAATGCAAGCCTGGGCTGGGCAAGATGAAAACCCGGAAAAGCCTGGGCTGGACTGGGCTTGGCAGTCAGGAGGCAAAAAGGAAATTGAATGGGCTTTGCCTACTCAGAAAACTTTCAGAAACAAAATGCAGGTGCCATGGGATTCTTCTTGATGATGGTGGACATAACAAGAGCAGCATTGAAGCCTGATTTCCTTAATAGTACTACAAAATAGGCCTCAATTTTCAATTTTAGCACAATTTTTTTTTTCTGAATCAACTGTCAGGCTCCTTCAACAAGATACCTGTAGTAACCATTCTTCAAAAAAAACCATTGGTGTTACATCACTTCAACAATTGGCACTACGACACTACTGTTTGCTAAAACAAAAGAGGGGCATTCATGTACTGAGTTAGCACAACTTGTTCCATGATGATTCAACACAATCATTTTTTAATCGATTAATAACAGGTCAAATACATGGGTTCCATTAAGATCGCTGTAGTAACCACTCTTCAAAACTTTGGTCTCACAGTCTCCACAATTTCCACTATTGTTTCTTATGACAAGAAAGAGGGGCATTCATCCACTGTGATAATTCAGTTACTCTCACACAGCTCATCCTTAACCAGATAGTTCACTCGATTCCTAAAAGATATTACTGCTTGGTCACAAAAAGTTAATCCTTCATGTCATCACACCAGGCAATGGTTTATTAGCGAAAGCCATGCAAGTGGTCTCCTCAATAAGATCCCCTAATCACACTGTCAATTACCAGCAATCCTTACTTGGTTGTTTGCTAAAGAAAAAAATGCTGGCACAAATCAGGTATCATAGTGCACAGAATTATGCTCTCATGGTTCACTCATTACAAAACAACCAGATTCATTGTTCCACATGCATGTATTGCATTTCCAACTTGGTCACATCCTGACCGAGCTAAGTATTTAAATCCATCAGTGTCATTTCAAACAGCTAAGTAATTTGGACAAGATTTGCGGTTATGGTTAGGAACCAGAAATGCCTCTACATCATAATAAAATCATATATTGCATTGCCACAAATATAGTAATAAGACTTGTCCTACACTCCTACTAGTTGTTTCAAGTAGAATTAGAATAGTCACTAAAATAAGAATTATACAGCACCAAAAAATAAAGGGAGATAAACAAGAAAACTTAAAGACTCTTAATAGGATGCTTGCTTTCTAATTCATTACATCCAGAATTCCCAGTAAATTATAAAACTTGTATCCTTCTGACGCATTACATATATGATGAGATAGGATATATTGCCAGCATGGTTAAAAGCCACGAAGGCCCCTTCTGCCTGCTGCTCAAAACATTGCTTGAAAGTCTTGAGAAGCACATGTATGTGCAGATAATTCATGCATCACTGATAATGCATGTTGTTTACTCCATTGTTTTACTTAAATAATTTAGTTTACCAACTCCTTCTGTAGAAATTGCTAACAAATTTTTGGCCTTGTATTGAAGGCTGTGAAGCATTACTAGTTGAGATCAGATGATGGTAATGCCCCTGAGCATGGTAGGACACCAGTCTTTAATGAGACCAATCATTCAAGAAAATCAAATCACTGTCTAGATGAAATGCAGCTGTATAGTAGTCTCATCACCATCCTAACATTCTTGGTCCAAAAGATCTAGCTTGTTGACGATGCTTTGCTTCAAGATCTACATCCACTCCTCACTGTCCTGATCCTCAAGGACATAGATTGACAGGACATCACTCAGCCACACATTGCTATTAGCATAAACTAAGCGTCCCTGGCACAGAATAACCATGGCCACAAACTCTCATGTTGCCAGTGCCACAATCCGCAGAACATCAGTGTCCACCGAGACAACTACATCAGACATCATGCAGAAATGCAAGGACACCTTTGAAATAGGTCATTTTGCTCATGAAGTGGATGAAGTCCCTCTCTTGTGCATGTATTGCATTTCTAACTTGGTCACATCCAGAATTAGTAGTGATGTATTGAACCTTGTATATGTCCAGACTGGTAAAACATAAAACAAAAATAAATATGTGCCAGCACAATTCTTCTAAGCCATAAGGACACCACTACAAATATGCTTCACAGCTCAGTCCTCTCAGAATTCTTCAAGAACTTATAATTCTGGATGTACTAGGATGTTGCTTCAGTTATCTTGCAAAAGTTTATTTATTGCAAACATTACTGGCATTGCTTGATGCATCAAGCCGATTTGTCCCACAAATATCATGTGACAGAATGACACAACCCCAGCAGCAAGAAACTTGTCCTCTTAATTTGTTAAATAAAGCCAATCACAACAGCTGCTTACTCCCACATAAAACCATTGTTGTAAATTTGAGTTTAGTTCATCAGATCAGATCCATCTAAAGGCCAGTACTAATCTTTTCAAAACCAGAAAACAGAAATTATAGAGGTGCAGATATGAAGTATGCAGTAGAGATTGTGAAGCACTGCTAGTCAACAATTGGTGATGCCAATATCCTTGAGTACAGTGGAATATATGGTAAAAACAGGTGGTCAGTGCATTCCATTCCTAAAGTAGTGCAGATAGAACATTCCTCTCCTCCAATAGTGCCGATAAGATGCACATCCATATTAGTCATACCATAGGAGATGAGTCTATTGCGTTGCCAGTCATAGAAGAAGATCAAATCAGCCTCTGGATGAAATGCAACTACATGGTAGTGGGCCCCCAATGCCACTTTCTTGGTCCAAAAAGATTATCCTTGCTGATGTTGTGCTTGAAAGTCCACTCTTCGCTGCCTCTATCCTCATGAACATAGACTGACAAAAAATCCCCTTTGTCGTCATCAAACATGTATAGAAAGCGCCCCTGAGGTGTCCAGTGAAGCCATTCCCATAACACTCATGGCACTGTGGGAGCACATGGTTGACCCTCCATGCCTCTCCCTTGGTGTCCACCGCTGCGACTGCACCAACTCGGAGAGTGAAGTGTAGTACACTATTTGAATAGGTCATGTTTCTTCCGTTTGAAAAAACATAGGAATTGTTCCCATCAAAGAAATGGCCTTCATCCACGTCCCCAACCACATTCACTAAGAATCCATTTTCCAGTTTCAGATGAGTAAATCTCCACTGCCGTAACTTCATAATCAGTCTGGTACTCTGTCTCCAGTAGCTGAAAAACATAGAAATTCAAGGAGATGGTCGGATCGAAGCCTAGCGCAGCACAGCGAGTCCACTTGTTCTCTTTCTCTCCCATTGTACCACCATCCTGCCCAGGGGCCTCGCTCGGTGGGGGCAAAACAAGCCACTCCCTAGTTGCAGGATTGCACACAACATAGAGCGGATGCACAGGCGGTGGTGGAGCGCCCAACAGAGCAGGAGGAGGAGCCCGTTGCAAGAGTCCAGCAACTCTATCTGCCCACAGATTGGGGGCAGGAATGAGAGAGCCGTATCGACCAGAGGTGTACCATCATTTCCTCCGCCGGGGGGACAAGCTGACAAAGTGGCAGGTCGGACGTGCGTCTGCGCTGCGGCCATGGGGGAAGACGAAGAAGCCTGACAGGGTCTGCGTGAGCTTGGTGCGGTGAGCGGGGTCGCAGATGAGGCGGCGCCAGCACCGGGAGACACACTTGAAGCGGCAGAGCGACTTGGCCGGCAGCCGCGCAAGGATCTCAACGATCAGCTCATCCGGGAGGTGGGCTACCGCTGGTGCACCGCCCTCCATGCCAGTGAACAGTGGTGAAGTCTGCAATTTTGGTTAGGGTTAGGCACGAGTCTGAAATCGAACAAATCCAAGAAACCTTAAAGAGAAATTCGACAAATCCGACCAGGCAAGACTGAATTAGACAAAACTACAACTACTCTAGATGCGAGGGCACACATGAGGCACTGAAATTGGAACCCTAATACCCGCACCTAAGCCTACAGATCCGAGCACTCGAATGAACTCGTAAGCGTAGGTTACTAAGGCAAGTCGTAAGCGTACCTGAAGAACCGGGTAGCTCTTCTGAAGCGTACGAGCACCTTGTCTTCCGCCGCGGCACCCTTGATGGCTCGAGTACGCGGCAGCCGCCACCCGCGTCGCGCGCCGCCGATGTGTGGTCGGCGCAGTCCGCCGCCGCTCTCTGAACACCGATCAAGAAGAAGAGAGTAGAGATGAGACGTTGAACTGCTGCGTGGGCCATCTCTACTTGTAATGCTGGTTTGTGGGCCTGTGCTGGTCCAGAATCAAATGCATGATACAGCCCACTAGTACTTGACAAGATCAGAATACATTTAAATAATTGCATAATTGCCCGGAATGATTTTTTAATCAATGGTATAGTTACCAGATGATTATATTATATATTATATTATATTATTATTAAATTATATTAATACACCAGATATAATTTTTCATCTGCTATCCCAGTCTCGTTTTGTGATTACATTCAAACGATAATGCGAACTGTTAGCATGGTGAGATGCCATGAAGTAGAACAGAAGCACTAAGAATGATGCACAACACTGCAATCATGATTCTCTAGCACTGTAAATCATCCAGATGCAGTATAAGAGAAACTTGAACATTGTAAACCAGTCATATTTTTATTTATTTATTTATCCATCACTGTAAATTTTGAAACGACTAAAAAAATGCCACAATTTCATCTATGCATATTACAATTTATAGTATCTGTACAACCAACTCTTACAAAGCAAGTTCAAAACACAAAACCATTGTCCTTTGCAACCTGTGCGGCATATCCATCAAAATTTCAGCCACTTTAATAATTGTTGCACTGGGAGCTGATACATGGCCGTGCACTTCACCAATGCTAAAAATCAGGTCAATGTTATATACAGTGGTAGATGATTCATGCTTTTGCTCTGAAATTGTTGATGGATCACCAGTTGAGACACTGATGCTTCTTCCAATCGCCGTGCATAAGCTCTTACCTGCATATCTCAAAGGGTGTGGGCGGAACTTCATGCGGAACACAACGTCCTTAAGATATTGCTTGATGTAGCCATCTGGCCAAAACAAATTACGGGCACATAAAGGCCCAGCTTACAGAGGTACAAAAAGCTAGTTCCATTAAGTCTCGAAATGAAGTCAATCGCTAGAATGGCAGGTTCTTCCAACAAGATACTGTGTACACTGCATGAAATTTCAGGTTACATGAGCTTCATGTCTAAGAAACAAGGTCACAAAGAGGAATTCAAGGCATTTATCTAACGACCGACAGTCACTGATTCAGAAGGTACTAGTTGCATTTCAATCTGAAACCAATTGCACCCAAATGTGACAATTGTAGATGATGGAAACCATGAAACACATCTAGTCAACACTTGACGACACTAAAGGCCCTGAGTACAATGGAACATATGGTAGAAATGAGCGATGGGCGTCACTTCTCTGAGAGTGCAGATAACATGCACAACCCCCATGAGTCTTCCCCGTGGCCAGTGCTTACCTGGGCTGGAAACAGGCCCAATGGCCCATTCCTCATATTTGGCATTTTTTCAGTGTCGATTTCTTTATATAGATATACAAAATCATATAAGGCCAGCCAATTGTTAATCCAACAAAACCAACAGCTGGTCAAGCACTGGCACTGGCAGGAAAAATCACCTGATAGTAACCTGTGCCCACTCTTTACAAGGAATGGAACTAGTACGTTCACATGGATCACTACCTCACTCATTGCACACATGATATTTCACTGTGTAACACAATCATACACATCTAAATCAATTGATGTCATTTGAAATAGCCAAGCATGGTGGTTCACAGCAATAAATCTTTGCACATCAAAATAAAAAATGAAAAACATATTTGCATTGCCACAATAGATGTTCCATGTCCATTCATCAGAGTAGTTGCTTAGAAATTATTCAGCACTATTGCATAAAAGTCAACATAGAAAGGCTGACACAAATGACAAAATTCAAGACTTGTTCAATCACAGAGTCACAGGTAACCTGCTCTTGAAACTCATTATCCAAAATTACCAGTAACACTAAAAAGTTATCCTTCGGAGAGTACAATTATCAACCAAAAATATATGGCCAGCATGATTCAAAGGCGCAAAGGATCCAACACTGCAATGCTGATCTCGAAACATATTTAGAAACATATGCCTGCCTGAAGATCATAACTAATATTGTTTGAAGCAGCAGATAATTGACCAAAACACTGTTTGTGCTGCTCATAAGTCAGAACAATCGTGGATAGCAGATTTACGTTTCCAAATAATAACGGCACAAATGTCACTTGATTGGTAAACCAAGAAAATCACAACCACCAATGGTTCCTCCAACGCAAAACTAAGTTAATCAATCAATCAATCTAAGCGACATGGCTAGAACTCTAAAGAAAATTATTTGCCAATCCTACATGGTCTTCATATCTAAGCAACATGGTCTGAAGACAAAATTAGGTAGCATCTATCTACTGATTGGCACAAAGACGGATGCAGACTCAATTTAGTTCACAAGCTCCTTTGAAAGAAACCAATAACAAATATGAGTCTTGTACTGACGGTTGTCCAGCAATCCTATTTGACATTAGTCCACCTAGTTGTTCCAAGAGTACTCAGAATAGTTACTAAAACAGGAATTACACAGCACTGAATAACAAAGGTTGAAAGCACTGAATAACTAGCACTACTGGTAATTATTCAGGACTGACCTAGAAGTGCTGAATAATTGTAGCACTAAAACAGGAATTACACAGCACTGAATAACAAAGGCAGAGTCTTAAGTAGCCTGCTTTCTAATCCATTACATCCAGAATTACTAGTAAGTAGTAACTTGTAAAACTTGTACCCTTCCAACATATAGTAAAGAAATATATAAGCTAGGATATATTACCAGCATAGTCCAGCACAGTTGAAAGTCACGAAGGCCCCCTTCGGCCATACTGCTCAAAACAATGCTTGAAATTTCAGCCACTTCTCAAGAAGCTTCAGAACCACATATATATGCAGATAATGCATCCATTACTGATATTGCCTGATGTAGCTAGCTAATTGACCAAAAGCCTTTTAGCAGTTCCCAAAAACTTGTAGATGGCAGAGAGCAAAAACACATTTCCATCTCAACAGCACCGAAAAGCCTCATGAATCACCAAAAAAAAAAATGCCAATCAGAATAATTTACTTTACCAGCTCCTTCTGAAGAAATCACTGCCAAATTTGAGCCTCGTATTGAAGGTTGTGAAGCATTTCTAGTTGAGACAGGATGATGGTAACGCTCCTGAGTACAATGGAACATATGGTAAAAATTTGCGACGCAAGTTATCAGTGTCTAGAAAATCAAAATAGGGGCCTTCTAGAGTACATATAGCATGCGCATCCCTGTGTTTCATATGGTAGGACACCAGTCTATTCTTTACCCAATCATAGAAGAAGATCAAATCACTTTCTGGATGAAATGCAGCTATGTTGTAGACCCGTATCGTTCCTGGCATTCTTGGTCCAAATACATCTGGCTTGTTGATGCTTTGCTTGAAGACCCACGTCCATTCATCACTGTCAAGATCCTCAACAACATAGATTGATATGACATCATTCCACCCGTGATAGCTGTCAACATAAAGTAAGTGTCCCTGAGAATGACATAAAGAAAAACCAGGGCCATAAATCTCATGTTGCCGGTGCCGCAGTTGGGAGATCTTCCATGTCTTGCCCTCTGTGTCCACTGAGACAACTGCATTGGACCTCATGCACAAATGCAGGAAGCCTTTGAAATAGGTCATTTTGCCAGTGAAGTACATGTCGTGCCTCTCATCTTCCATCTCACCATGTAACTCGACTTCACTGAGATCCCATCTGCCAGTTTGGGATGAGTATATCTCCACTGCCTGGACGAACAGAAAATCATATGGATCCAACACCTGCACTAGCTGAAACACATGGAAATGCGGGGAGATGGATGGATCGAAGCCTAGTGCTGCTGTGCTGGTGTCCATGGTTGCACCGGCATAGGTGTAACAGCCAACAAGACCCGGGACGCGGCTTGGTTGGGGCAAGGTAACCCACTCCCCGGTGGCTGGATTGCACACTACATAGAAAGGTGGTGGCGAAGGAGACTCAAGGACGCCCTTGCAGCACAGGAGGAGGAGCCCATTGCAGGAGTCGAGCAGGTCCATCTCCCCACAGGTAGGGGGCAGGAAGGAGAGCGCCGTATCGACCCCGGGAGGCTGAGGCGAGACCGAAGACATGGACAGGCTGATGAAGTCCCAGGACGGGCGACTGCCGGATGGGCGGGAGAAGAAGAGGCCCGACAGCGTCTGCGCGAACCTGCGGCGGTTGGCTGGGTCGGAGATGAGGGCGCGCCAGGCACGCGAGACGCACTTGCAGCGGCAGAGTGATTTGACCGGAAGCCGCGCGAGGATCTCGAGGATGATCTCGTCCGGGAGGATGGCCGCAGCCGCCGCCGCCGCCCGGCGGCTCCCTTCCTCCATCCTAAACGACTGAGACGCTGCAGAACCTGCGATTCATGCGGCGGCGCGTGGTTAAAGTTGGGGGCCGAAGGGATCCACTGCGTTTGTTTATCAATCGAATCACTGGGATTTGGTCAGATCGAGAATGCCTCACATGCTCAGATTGCTCACCTCTTGTGCAGCCGGAGGAGGAATAGCGGTAGCTCCGCCGCCCCGCCGCAGACTCCTCCCAGTACAGGCACCAGAGCCGGACGTGTCGCTGGTGTCCGGATGTGTGGTTCTCACCTGAAGAGAAGGTGAGGGATGGGGGGGAGGAGGGAGGTCACGGAGAGCGGAGGACGGAGCTGGGAGGTAGTCGGAGCGTGGGAGCACAGGAAAACGAAGGTGTCTTCAGGAATCTACCGTGGCCCACCTGTCAGTCAGTACTCTCCCTCTCTCCCAAATTGAACCAACAGTGGGAGAAAATATTTGTATTATTGAGAGAAATTGGCATCGTTACTCACACAGCTCACCCATAAACTGAAAGAGTAGATCGCTCAGAACTTGGTTGCTTCACCACACATCCTTAAGACAGTAGTATATTGCTTGATGCAGCCTGTTGAAAAAAAATTAATTAGCCAAAGGCATCAGCAAGTGGTATCTTCAATAAGATTCCCTCAAGGAACCACACTTTCAAATGCCTAGGCAATATTGTTTGCGAGCTAAAATGCTACTCTCCCCGTCAAAAAAAAACATGTAATTATAGGAATCGCACCAATCAACATGACCAAAAGTTTGACCAAATTTATAGTACTTAGTATTAATATTGAAGTCCCAAACAAAATTTGTTATGAAAACATATTCCGTCATTAATCTATTGATACTAATTTTATATTATAAGTATTAGTAAAATTTTATATAAATTTAGTCCAAGTTGGAATCGTTTGACTTACCGGGAAGCGAAAATTGCATGTTTTCTAGGATGGAGAGAGTAACATGAATCTACGGATTACCGGTCAACAGAATTGTGCTCACAAGGTTCACTCGTTTAAAAAAATAATCAGCCAATTCATTGTAAGAAACCATGGTATTACCACGAGACTCATCTAAATCCATCAATGTCATTTCAAACAGCTAAGTAATTTGACCAAGATTACATCCAGAATTACTAGTAATTTCTAAAACTTGTACCCTTCCAACACAATAAATATAATATAGATATATCGCCAGCTGCTCAAAATAAGTGAAATTTCAGCCCTCTTCTCAAGAAGCTCCAGAAGCACATGCTCTGGGGAAAAAAAAAAAAGATGAATGCATGACAGGCATTAGCAGCTCACAAAAATCACAGAGGGCAGGTTGACACAAATATTTTTCTGTCTCCACAGCATTGAAACCCTCATGAATCACCAAGAAGAGCCAATCATAGCATGTTGTTCTGGGTTCCCCATTGTGAGTCTCAAGAAACCAATGCCAAATTTGAGCCTTGTATTTAAGGTTGTGAATGTTAGTTAATGCCCTTGAGTACAATGGTACATATTGTAAAATGGACGGATAAAATTATTTGCCAATCCTACATGGTCTTCATATCTAGGCAACATAGTCTGAAGACAAAATTAGGTAGCATTTATCTACTGATCAGCACAAAGACGGATGGAGGCTCAATTTAGTTCACAAGTTCCTTCAAAAGAAACCAATAACAAATATGCGTCTTGTACTGAAGGTTCTCCAGCTATCCTATTTGAAATTAGTCCTGCTAGTTGTTCCAAGAGTTCTCGGAATAGTTAGTAAAACAGGAATTACACAGCACTGAATAACAAAAGCAGATAAACAATGAAACTTAAGACTCTTAACAGGTAGCATGCTTTCTAATCCATTAAATCCAGAATTACTAGTAGCTTCTAAAACTTAAACCCTTCCAACATATATATACTAAATAAATACATAAGCTTGAAAGCCACGAAGGCCCCTTCTGCCATGCTGCTCAAAACCACGCTTGAAATTTCAGCCACTTCTCAAGAAGCTTCAGAAGCACATATATGTACAGATAATGCATCCATCACTGACATTGCCTGATGTAGCTAGCTAACTGACCAAAGCTTTTTAGCAGTTCCCAAAAAAACTTGCGGATCGCAGATAGCAAAAACACATTTCCATCTGAACAACATCAACAGAATCACGAATCACTGAAAAATGCCAATCACAATAATTTAGTTTACCAGCTCCTGACGAAAAAACTGCCAAATTTGAGCCTTGTATTGTAGGTTGTGAAGCATTCCTGGTTGAGACAAGATGTGGTAATGCCCCTGAGTACAATGGAACATACAGCACAGCCGTTCTCGATTTCTTGAGACTCAAAATAGGCACTTCTAGAGTACATATAGCATGCAGATCCCTGTGTTTCATATCGTATGACACCAGTCTTTTCTGAGACCAATCATAGAAGAAAATCAAATCGCTGTCTGGATGAGGTATGTAGTAATCCCATCTCCTTTGTGGCATTCTTAGTCCAAATAGATCAGGCTTGTTGATGGTCTGCCTGAAGACGCACACCCATTCCTCACTGTCAAGATCCTCAAGAACATAGATTGACAGGACATCAGTCGACCCTTCATTGCTGTCAACAAAAATTAGGCGTCCCTGAAAATGACATATAGAAAAACCAGGAATAACCCTCATGTTGACCAAAACCTTTTAGCAGTTTCCAAAAACGTGCAGATGGCAGATAACGAAACGCATTTCCATCTCAACAGCATCAAAAGCCTTGCGAATCACCCCAAAAATGCCAATCAGAATAATTTAGTTTACCAGCTCCCTCTGAAGATATCACTGCCAAATTTGAGCCTCGAATTGAAGGTTGTGAAGCATTTCTAGTTGAGACACGATGATGGTAATGCTCCTGAGTACAATGGAACATACGGTAAAAAATTTGCGGCCTTTTCGAGAGTCAAAAAAGGGCACTTCTAGAGTACATATAACATGCACATCCCTGTGTTTCATATCATATGACACCAGTCTTTGCTGAGACCAATCATAGAAGAAAATCAAATCGCTGTCTGGATGAAATGCAACTGTGTAACAGTCCCATCTCCTTTGTGCTATTCCTGGTCTAAGAAATAGATCTGGCTTGTTGATGGTCTGCTTGAAGACCCACGTCCATTCCTCACTGTCAAGATCCTCAAGAACATAGATTGACATGACATTAGTCAAACCATCATTACTGTCAACAAAAATTAAGCGTCCCCTGAGAATGACATACAGAAAAACCAGGGCAATAACCCTCATGTTGCTGGTTCGGCAATTGGGAGATCTTCCAGGTCTTGCCCTCTGTGTGCACTGAGACAACTGCATTAGACCGCATGCAGAGATGCAGGAAGCCTTTGAAATAGGCCATTTGGCCCGTGAAGTGGATGTAGTCACCCTCGTCTGCCATCTCACTGTGTAGCTCGATTTCACTGAGAATCCATGTGCCAGTTTGGGATGAGTATATCTCCACTGCCCAGACCAAGAAATCGAATTGATCCAACACCTGCACCAGCTGAAACACATGGAAATGCGGTGAGATGGATGGATCGAAGCCTAGTGCTGCTGTGCTGGTGTCCATGGTTGGACCGACACCGTCAGAATAGCCAACAAGACCCGGGATGTGGCTTGGTTGGGGGTAAGGTAACCAACTCCCCGGTGGCTGGATTGCACACTACGTAGAAAGGTGGTGGTGAAGGAGACTCGTTGATGCCCTTGCAGCGCAAGAGAAGGAGCCCATTGCAGGAGTCGAGCAGCTCCATCTCCCCACAGGTGGGGGCAGGAAGGAAAGGGCCGTATCGACCCCGGGAGGCGGAGGCAAAACCGAAGACGCAGAGAAGCCAATAAAATCCCAGGCCAGGCGGCTGCGGTAGGGTCGGGAGAAGAAGAGGCCCGACAGCGTCTGCGCGAACCTGCGGCGGTTGGCTGGGTCGGAGATGAGGGCGCGCCAGGCCGGCGACACGCACTTGCAGCGGCAGAGCGACTTGACCGGAAGTCGCGCGAGGATCTCGAGGATGATCTCGTCCGGGAGGATGGCCGCCGCCGCCCGGCGGCTCCCTTCCTCCATCCTAAACGACTGAGATGTGTGGCACATGGTTAAAGTTGGGGGCCGAAGGGATCCACTGCGTTTCTTTATCAATCAAATCACTGGGATTTGGCCAGATCGAGAATGCACAACATGCTTACCTCCTGTGCAGCCGGAGGAGGACTAGCTAGCGGTAGCTCCGCCGCCCCGCCGCAGACTCCTCGCTGTAGAGCTCAATCAACAGACACCGGAGCCAGATGTGTGGTTCTCACCTCAAGAGCAGGTGAGTGATGAGGGGGAGAAGGTCAGGGACGAGCGGAGGAGCACAGGAAAACGAAGGGGCCGGAGCCGGAGACCCGTGGCCCGTGGCCCGCCTGTCAGTCTCTCCCTTGAATGGTGCCTCATTGCATTGGTTCAGTGGATTCAGAGGCGTAAAAAAATCTCACTGCATCAACCATGGTGCCCGGTGCCTGCCTTGGCGTTCAGTCCTTGACTGCTCAAACAAAATGCAGCTATCATGGGTACTTCTTGATGATGCTGGACATAACAAGAGCAGCAGGAAGGTCTGAGACAAGAAAAGAAAAAAAAGGATAACAATCAATCTCAATTCTCAGTTTCAGGGCAATCTCTTTATAATCAAAGTCAGGTTCCATCAACAAGATCCCTGTAGTAACCAGCACATCAAAACGTTGGTGTCACATTGTCCTCACAATTTCAACAGCTGTTTCCTAAAACAAAAGACGGTGATTTAAGATTCGTCCACTCTGCTAGAACAAGGAATTCAGTGATGCTGACACAGCTCACCCTTGAACCACAATACCAGATAGATCGCTCAGAACTTGATTGGTTCACCACACATACTTAAGATATACAGTATATTGCTTCTTTCAAATGTCAGCCATCCACGCTTGGCCATATTGTCTGCAAGCCAAAATACTGGCATGAATATTCTAATTATTACCACAGCGAACAGAATTGTGGTAAGACAAGGCTATTAACAGGTAACCTGCTTTAATTTCATTACATGTCACCTTACACGGTTTCATATCTCAGCAACATGGCCTTAACTCGGGATTTATACACTGAGTTAGCACAAAGGAATTCAATTACGCTAAGACAACCACTCGTAGCAGCATAACCAGATAGTTCACTCCAACTCAATAGCCTCACCAGAAAAGTTTAAATAATCCATCAACACCGTTTCCAAAAATATACTAATTTGAACATAAACTGCAGTAAATCAACCAGACTAGTAACACAATTATATGTTTGCATTCTCACAAATGCAGTTCCAGGATTTTTCTTGGTTCGGCATGTTCCAAATGGAATCGGGCTAGTAAGACAGTAATTAAACTGAAATCAATCAGCAATTCAGCATTGAATAAATTCTGCATATATAAGGTGGGAAACACAAGAAACCATTTCTTCTTAACATGTAAGGCTACAGAATAAACCTCATATTAAAATATAAGTTCAGCTGATTAAATGCCAGTCAGCGCTCCTCCATCACTACACTTTCAAACGGTGCTTATCTGAATCCTTCAGAACCCGAAATTCATGAAGACTCTGTTTCAGTAACAGTTAATGCACACATCCTTAAAATATTGCTTGATACAGCCAGCTGACCAAAAAAAAAATGTTGATCCTACAGATTTCATCATGCCAGTCAAAGGTTAATTAGCAAAAGCCATGAGTAACTGGTTGCTTTAATGAGATTCCCAGAAAAAAACCACACTTTAAAATGCCAGCCATATCCATAATTGGCGATTGCTGTATCCACGGCCACGACTGAATTGCGTATCATGCAGAAATGCAGGAAGCCTTTGAAATAGATCATTTGCCCAGTGTATTGGACATATACTATGTTGCGATCAAATGGGGCTTCTCTGAGAACCCATCTTCCCGTTTGGGACGAGTATATCTCCACTGCCGAGACGATGAATTCTAGCCCAACGTTCTCCTGCACGAGCTGAAACACATGGAAATGCGGGGAGATGGATGGATCGAAGCCTAGTGCTGCTGTGCGGGTGTCTATGACTTTACCGACACCGTCATAATATTCAACCTGACCCGGGACACGGCTTGGTTGGGGTAAGGTAACCCCTCCCCGGTGGCTGGATTGCACACGATGTAGTAGGGTGGTGGTGATGAAGGTCGTTGCCCATCTTCCTCGCTCCGTAAGAGGAGCAATCCATTGCAAGAATCCAGCAGCTCACAGGCCGGGGACAGGAAGGAGAGAGCCGTATCAACCCCGGGAGGCGGAGGCAAAACCGAAGACATAGACAAGCCAATGAAGTCCCAGGTCGGGCGGCTGCCGTAGGACGGGAGAAGAAGATCCCCGATAGCGTCTGCGCGAACCTGCGGCGGTTGGTCGGATCGGAGATGAAGGTGCGCCAGGCCGGCGAGACGCACTTGCAGAGGCAGAGCGACTTGGCTGGCAACCTCGCCAGGATCTCGACGATGAGCTCGTCCGGGACCGGGAGGACGGCCGAAGCCGCTGCCGCTGCCGCCGTGCGGCTCCCTCCCTCCATCTCGAAGGAAGAGCTGCAGCAGAACCTGCAATTCATGCGGCGGCGCCTGGTTATCATCCGGATCCGAATGGATTCACTTTCACTGGGATTTGGGGGCAGTGAGGGTTTGAGAGTCGACTGCTTGCTCACCTCTGGTGCGGTCCGGAAGGGGAATAGCCCAGCCGCGGCGGACTCGTTGCTACGGATCCCAATCAACTGTCGCCGGAGAAGATGACGGGTGGGAGGGGCTCGTTGCCACCGGCGTCGTGCGCGTCCGATGTGTGGTCGGCTCGCGGTCCGCCGCCGCTCTCGGAAGTCTGAACACAGAGCAGAGATGAGACGAGACGAGATTGCTGGGCCTGTGCCGTTGGACGAATGCTTGATACAGCCCACTAATACTTGACAAGATCAGAATATTTATTTTTAACTAGTAATTGCTTATTGCTCAGAATTTTTTTTTTATAATGGTAATAGTTACCTGATGATTATTATAACAAAATACACCAATTATATTTTTTTCCTCTGTTCTCCCAATCTCGTATTGTGGTTACATTCAGATGATAGCGTGAACTGTTAGCATGCTAAGATTGTCTCAAACTGTGCTTATCCATACATGCCATGAAGCAAAACAGAAACACTAAGAATGAATGTACAACACTGCAATCATGATTCTCTAGCACTGTAAATCAGCTAGATGCAGTAGAACAGAAACTTCAGTCATAGTTTTTGTAACACTAGGTGAGTGCCCGCGGCGTTGCAATGGTATAATGTTTAGTTGATTATGTGGATTGTTTCATAAAAGTCAATTCATTCAAACTTGTGGCGGTTCTTTCACTAATGCCTTCCTCAAAAATATCTCTTTTATATAACACATCACCTTGTCTACATAAAAACATGAAAGACAACCGTTTGAATTTAGAGCACGTCTAGCTTATCAAATACAAAGATACTCCTGCACGACTTTACATGTAAACCGAGAAGTTTTTGCAATTAAATTTGGTCATGGTAACCATGTGCAAAGATAATACAATGTGATGAAGTAACAAGGTGACTAAATAAATACTACCTCCATTTCAAATTATAAGACTTTTCTGGCTTTTCTAGATACATTTCCTTTACTTTGTATCTAGACATGATGTATAATTAGATGCATAGTAAAGAAAATGCATTTAAAAAAAGAAAGAAAGTCTTATAATTTGGAATGGAGGGAATAGCACTTAGCAATTGCTTCATCATGTTCAGCTAGCTTGTTCACATTGGGCATGTCTGAGTTGGCTTGTGGCTGCCGAAGAAGGTTCCTGAAACCCTCATTCAGGAGCTTCATTGGATAAATCTTGGAATTCAGCATCTCTGTGAGTTGTTACACACCTATCAGCACAACACCCCAGCCCTGTATTAAAAGCAGAGCAAATAATAGCAAGAAAGCACGTGACACGTGCTTGTTGATGGCTTACATCATTCATTTGTTGATGCTTAATATTTATGCCATCCAAACTGACATGCCAGATGACTTGAGTTACAATGTAGAAATGGATCTTTTTAGTACCTAATGCATGCTAATTTCACCTTGATGCAAACTTTGAGCAACTTGTAATGTTTGCATGTAAGTAAAGTTTAGCACCTCAACGTGTTCATCCTTGATCAGAAAAGGCTATATGCAGGGGAGAGGTACAACTATAGAAGAACACATGATAACTGAACCAAATGAAATCAGAGATATCAAAATAGGGAATCACCGAAAAGGGTGCTGAAAAGACCACCAACACTGAACTCTAGAGACCATTTGTCCATGGCCTTAAGAATAGCTTGCAAGTCCATTTCACATTTAAAACTCTTTGCTTGTTCATCTGTGTATCGTTCTGCCTGAAACAAAGAAGCATTGTAAAAAGCCATGTGAACAAAACATATAATGGAGAAATTCATCAAAACTTAAAAACGAACTGAACAGTAACAGCAGCTACCATGGGCCCATGAGAAATTAACTGAACAGTGTGACTATGCAGTTAATTTCAGAGGTTAAATTAGAGATATTTACAAAATTCTGAAATAGCAGATTGCAAATCCAAATATTTTTCAGTTTCATAATTTCTCCCATTCATGGGCCCATGAGAAATTGGTTCTAAGCACCAACATGGTTGGCTATATTTATTCTCTCAAATATTTGAATGAGTGCATTCTACTTCTACCTAAGGCTGAGCTTACACATTGCTTCGAACTCTTAAACTCTAAACCCCATTGCTTAGAACTATAAAACCCTGAACTCTTAACTGTTAATCTGACATTTCCCTGCACATGACTACTGTTTCATGGGCCAATAATGGGGGCATCTCTGAATTAAGATTCATGATTTGCAGCAAGATCCAAAAAAATAAACTACAATGCTTTGATAGAAACACAAATTTTGCCTTTCTTCTACCCTAAAATGATTTATCGTTAAAGAATACTGCGAGCACTGGTCATACAAATGCAGATATACAAACATACTATTGCACACTTGACTCCCTGTAAACTCCAATGTTGTTCATGTCAACAAAAATCATGCAGTCCAACAAGAAATAATAAGACAGACTGGTTTCCTTAATATATACCTACTCTTGTTATCCTCAGCATAAGAGAAGACATCTAGAACTGGAAGGCTGGAAGAAATAGAAATATGTACATGTGTCATAAATAAACAGTAGCAAATGGAATTGCTCCTACTTGCAGAAATTGGTCCCCTGCCTAAGTTTTTGTTCATGTCCACTTGTCTAATCCTTTGTAATCAAAATTAAGGGGAATTTCAGCAAACACTCCCATCCAGTACTACATAAGCTTCCCTCCCTCTAAGCTATCATATGCAACCATCTGTCGTTCAAAATTGACAGGTACCTTAATTCTACAGGATTTTTGGCAGATATAGCCAAGTGCCAAATCACGCCAACACATTGCATTTAAGTTTTCAATCATGTGCACGGTCCAAAAACTCGAAGAGATACATATGACATAATAAGGAGCACATCATGTAATTCATCCAAATGATAACTCATGACTCAGAACAAGTTCTCACCTGGCTAGTGTGCACATGGACGGGCGGGTTTCGAACAAACCATGCTGATCGTCATGAAGTGTGGGTGCTGCACTGACTGGAACAGAGTGGCAGACTGAAATAACGGCACTAGGGTGAGGGTTCCAAGGACACCTCCTATAAGGCACCAGCACCACGAGCGAGAGGAACCACTCCTTGCAGCAATGGACGCAACAACAAACACCAATCATACATGCTGAGTCGATAATATGTTTTTGAACAATAAAACAATATCAGCATAATTATCAGGTATTTACATCGTGTTTGAGAGAGGATGAAGGCAACCAGAGATGCTCCCTTGAGCACGTGCACAAGATTCTTTATTTTCAATTCTATAAGACAAGCAATATAAAAATGGTATGTGTTAGGAATTTCACCAAAAAAAAAAAAGAAGAAGAAGAAATGAATGAGTCATGTTTAAACAAATAATTAAAATATATATATATATATTCACAAATCGTAATGTGTAGAACAGAAGCACTAAGAATGATGCACAACACTGCAATCATGGTTAATTCTCTAGCACTGTAAATCATCCAGATGCAGTAGAAGAGAAACTTGAACACTGTAAACTAGCCATAATTTTGTGATTTATCCATCACATTGTAAATTCCGAAACTACTAAAAATGCCATAATTTCATCTCTGCATATTACAATTTATAGTATCTGTACAACCAACTCTTGCAAAGCAAGTTCAAAACAAAAAGCTATTGTCCTTTGCAACCTGTTCGGCATATCCATCAAAATTTCAGCCACTTTAATAATTGGTGCACTAGGAGCTGATACATGGCGGTGCACTTCACCAATGCTAAAAATCAGGTAAATGTTATATACAGTGGTAGTTGATTCATGCTTTTGCCCTGAAATTGTTGATGGGTCACCAGGTGAGACACCGATGCTTCTTCCAATCGCTCCTACCTGACCGCGGCGGAAGACAACGTCCTTAAGATATTGCTTGATGCAGCCAACTGGCCAAAACAAATTACAGGCACATAAAGGCCCAGCTTTCAGAGGTACAAAAGCTAGTTCCATTAAGTCTGGAAAAGAAGTCAATCACAAGAATGGCAGGTTCTTCCAACAAGATACTGAGTACACTACATGGATTTTCAGGTTACATGAGCTTCATGTCTAAGAAACAAGGTCACAATGAGAAAATCAAGGCATTTATCTAATGATTGACAGTCACTCATTCAGAAGGCACTAGTTGCATTTCAATCTGAAACCAATTGCATCCAAATGTGACAATTGTAGATGATGGAAACCATGAAACACATCTAGTCAGCACTTGACGACACTAACATATGGTAGAAATGGGCGATGGGCGTGTGACACTTATCTGAGAGTGCAGATAACATGCACAAACATCCCATGAGCCTTTCCCGTGGCCAGTGCTGCTATGTCTAAATATGGTCCACCTGAGCTGGAAATAGACCGAATGGCCCATTCCTCATATTTGACATTTTTCCAGCGTTGATTTCTTTATATAGACATACAAAATCATATCATTCTAGCCAATTGTTAATCCAATAAAACCAACAGCTGCTCAAGCACTGGCACTGGCAGGAAAAATCACCTGATAGTAACATGTACCCACTCTTTCAAGTGAAAATGCAGGCATGAATATGCTGATCTTCACAAGGAATGGAACTAGTATGTTCGCATGGATCACTACCTCACTCATTGCACACATGATATTCCACTGTGTAACACAACCATACACATCTAAATCCATTGATGTCATTTGAAATAGCAAAGCACTGTGGTTCATAGCAATAAATTTGCATATCAAAATTAAAAAAAAAAAAAACATATTAGCATTGCCACAAATATAGTTACAAGGTCAGTCCTACTAGATGTTCCATGTCCATTCATCTGAGTAGTTACTTAGAAATTATTCTGCACTACTGGATAAAAATCAACATAGAAAGGCTGACACAAATGACAAAATTCAAGACTTGTTCACCCAGAGTCACAGGTAACCTGCTCTCGAAATTCATTATCCAAATTACCAGTAACACTAAAAAGTTATCATTCCAGGACAGAACAATTATCAGCCAAAAACATATTGCCAGCATGATGCAATGGCGCAAAGGATCCAACACTGCAATGCTGATCTCGAAATACTACTTGATATTACAGTCTTCACTTCCCAAAGATTTTAAAAACATATGCCTGGCTGAAGATCATAATTGATATTGTTTGGAGCAGCAGATAATTGACCAAAACACTGTTTGTGCTGCTCATAAGTCAGAACAATCGTGGATAGCAGATTTACATTTCCAACTAATAACGGCACAAATATCACTTGATTGGTAAACCAAGAAAATCACAACCACCAATGGTTCCTCCAACGCAAAACTAAGTTAATCAATCAATCAATCTAAGCGACATGGCCAGAACTCTAAAGAAAATTATTTGCCAATCCACATGGTCTTCATATCTAAGCAACATGGTCTGAAGACAAAATTAGGTAGCATTTATCTACTGATCGGCACAAAGACGGATGGAGACTCAATTTATAGCTCCTTCGAAAGAAACCAATAACAAACATGAGTCATGTACTGAAGGTTGTGCAGCAATCCTATTTGACATTAGTCCACCTAGTTGTTCAAGAGTAGAATAGTTAGTAAAACAGGAATTACACAGCACTGAATAACAGAAGCAGATAAACAATGAAACTTAAGACTCTTAACAGGTAGCATGCTTTCTAATCCATTACATCCAGAATTACTAGTAGCTTCTAAAACTTAAACCCTTCCAACATATAGTAAATAAATATATAAGCTAGGATATATTGCCAGCACAGTTGAAAGCCACAAAGGCCCCTTCTGCCATGCTGCTCAAAACCACGCTTGAAATTTCAGCCCACTTCCCAAGAAGCTTCAGAAGCACATATATGTGCAGATAATGCATCCATCACTGAAATTGCCTGATGTAGCTAACTAACTGACCAAAGCTTTTTAGCAGTTCCCAAAAACTTGCGGATTGCAGATAGCAAAAACACATTTCCATCTGAACAGCATCAACAGCCTCACGAATCACCCAAAAATGCCAATCACAAAGAACTGCCAAATTTGAGCCTTGTATTGTAGGTTGTGAAGCATTTCTAGTTGAGACAGGATGATGGTAATGCTCCTGAGTACAATGGAACATATGGTAAAAATTTGCGACGCACTCGAGAGTCAAAAAAGGGCACTTCTAGAGTACATATAACATGCACATCCCTGTGTTTCATATCATATGACACCAGTCTTTGCTGAGACCAATCATAGAAGAAAATAAAATCGCTGTCTGGATGAAATGCAGCTGTGTAACAGTCCCATCTCCTTTGTGGTATTCTTGGTCTAAGAAATAGATCTGGCTTGTTGATGGTCTGCTTGAAGACCCACGTCCATTCCTCACTGTCAAGATCGTCAAGAACATAGACTGACATGACATTAGTTGAACTGTCATTGCTGTCAACAAAAATTAAGCGCCCCTGAGAATGACATACACAGAAAACCAGGGCAATAACCCTCATGTTGCTGGTTCGGCAATTGGGAGATCTTCCAGGTCTTGCCCTCTGTGTGCACTGAGACAACTGCATTAGACCGCATGCAGAGATGCAGGAAGCCTTTGAAATAGGCCATTTGGCCCGTGAAGTGGATGTAGTCGCCCTCATCTGCCATCTCACCCTGTAGCTCGATTTCACTGAGAATCCATGTGCCAGTTTGGGATGAGTATATCTCCACTGCCCAGACCAAGAAATCGAATAGATCCAACACCTGCACTAGCTGAAACACATGGAAATGTGGTGAGATGGACGGATCAAAGCCTAGTGCTGCTGTGCTGGTGTCCATGGTTGGACCGACACCGTCAGAATAGCCAACAAGACCCGGGATGCGGCTTGGTTGGGGTAAGGTAACCCACTCCCCGGTGGCTGGATTGCACACTACGTAGAAAGGTGGTGGTGAAGGAGACTCGTGGATGCCCTCACAGCGCAAGAGAAGGAGCCCATTGCAGGAGTCAAGCAGCTCCATCTCCCCACAGGTGGGGGGCAGGAAGGAGAGGGCCGTATTATCGACCCCGGGAGGCGGAGGCAAAACCGAAGACGCAGAGAAGCCAATAAAATCCCAGGCCAGGCGGCTGCCGTAGGGACGGGACAAGAAGAGGCCCGACAGCGTTTGCGCGAACTTGCGGCTGTTGGCCGGGTCGGAGATGAGGGCGCGCCAGGAACGCGAGACGGACTTGCAGCGGCAGAGCGACTTGACCGGCAGCCGCGCGAGGATCTCGACGATGAGCTCGTCCGGGAGGACGGCCGCCGCTGCCGCCCGGCGGCTCCCACCTTCCTGCATCCTAAACGAGCGAGGCGCTGCAGAACCTGCGATCCGTGCAGCGGCGGCGCCTGGTTAAAGTTGGGGATTAAATGGATTCACTGCGGTTTGGCCAGATCGAGAATGCATTGGAAGCTCACCTCTTGTGCGGCCGGAAGAGGAATAGCGGTAGCTCCGCCACCGCAGCAGACTCCTCGCTAGAGGGCTCAATCAACCGGCACCGGAGCTCGGTGTGTGCTTCAATGTGCGCTGGTGGCCGGCGACAGCTTGGATGAAGAGAAGTGACGGGGGCGGGGCAGGTCAGGGAGGAGCGGCGGAGCTGGGACTGGGAGTGGCAGGGTCATCACAGGAGAACGAAGGGGACGGAGCCGGATGGCGTGGTGTCCTGAGGAATCCACCGTGGCCCACCTGTCAGCACTCTACCTTGTGCGTTCAGTCCTTGCCCACTCAACCAAAATGCAGCTATCATGGGGCACTTTTGATGATGCTGGACATAACAAGAGCTGCATTAAGGTCTGAGATTAAAAAAAAAAAAAAAAAGGAATAACAATCCATCTCAATTCTCAGTTTCAGGGCAATCTCTTTGGAATCAATTAATAACGTTGGTGTTACAGTGTCTTCATAATTTCAACTACTGTTTCCTAAAACAAAAGAGGGGGATTCATGATTCATCTGCTTTGTTAGCACAATAAATTCAATTATATGCTCACAAAAATCACCGTTAACCACAATACCAGATAAATCGCTCGAACATGATTGCTTCCCCAAACATCCTTAAGATATATTGCTCGATGCAGCCAAAACTAGATCCTTCAGATGTCATGTCGCCAATCAATGGTTAATTTGATTAACCAAAGGCATCAGCAAGTGGTTTCTTCAATAAGATTCCCTGAAGGAACCAGACTTTCAAATGCCTGGGCAATATTGTTTGCAAGGTAAATGCTAGCATGAATCTACTGATTACCAGTCAACAGAATTGTGCTCACAGGGTTCACTCGTGGACAAAATAACCAGACAATTCATTGTCAGAAACCATGGTATTACCGCCAGACCCATCTAAATCCATCAATGCCATTTCAAACAGCTAAGTTACATTCAAAAAAAAAAAAATTCAGAGCTAGGTAATTTGACCAAGATTTGTTGTTAGCATCTAGAAATGCATGTATATCATAATAAAATCATATATAGCTTTCAAAAAAATAATAAAAAAATCATATATTGCATTGCCACAGATCTAGTAATAAGATTACTCCAACTAGTTGTTCCAAGTGCACTTAAGTTACTAAATAGGAATTAGTATACAGCACCGAATGATAAAGACAAATAAACAAGAAAACATAATGCTCTAACAGGTAACCTGCTTTCTAATTCACAACTCAATGTTCATTGGTCGCTTATCTAAAACATCACTCATTGTGGCATAACCAGATAGTTCACTCAAACTCGATAGCTTCACCAGAAAAGTTTAATCCATGAACCCTATTTCAAAAATAAATGAAATTAAAGATACATTGCAGTTAATCAACCAAACTAGTAACACAATTATATGTTTGTATTCCCAAAAATGCAGTACCACAATTTCTCTTGGTACTGCATGTTCCAAATGGAATCAGGCTTCTAAGCTAGTTACCAAAACTGAAATCAATCTAAATTCTGTATATAAAAGGTGGAAAACACAAGAAACCATTCCCCCTTAATAGTAAGGCTACAGAATAAACCTCATACTAAAATATAAGGTAAGCTGAATAGAAAGCCAGTCAGTGCTCCGTCTCTACATTGTTCGGTGTTCGCTTATCTTTAGCAGGATCAATTGTTCACTCGTGCGCCGCTGGCTGCAGTGGGACTTTGCTAGAATGCTAGCATGGGAGGCAGATGGACTGTGTGGCTGATATGATGCTGATTTGTTGGTAGAGAAAAACACTGTAGTGGCTAATAAGCCTTGGCAAGGCATCTTAGGCATGGGAGTATTGCCTATTGCCATCGTCAGTGAGAGGCAAGAAACTCAGTGCACCTTCAGCGTTCAAATGAATGGTCTTTGCCTACTCAGAAAAATTTCAGAAACAAAATGCCATGGGATTCTGCTTGATGATGCTGGACACAAGCAGCATGGAAGCCTGATTGATACAGTACTCTACAAATAAGATAAACAAGCCACCTGTGTTCTCAGTTTCGGCACAATCTTTTTTGAATCGATGGGCTCCTTCAACAAGATACCTGTACTAATTATTCTTGAAAAAATATTGGTGTTACATCATTTCCCACAACCAGCATTACGCCACTACTGTTTGCTAAAACAAAAGAGGGGCATTCATGTACTCAGAGCAAAACGAATTCAGCTAAGCTAACAGTCACTCGTTGCAGCATAACCAGATATTTCTTTCAAAGTCGATAACCTCACCAGAAAAGTTGAAATCCATGAATACCATTTCAAAAAAGTTAACGAATTTAAACATGCATTGCACTTAATCAACCAAACATGGTGACATACAACAAAATGGAGACTATGTTTGCATTCCCACACATGCAGTTCCACGACTGTTCTTGGTACTGCATGTTCCAAACGGAATCAGTCTACCTAGTTACTAAAACTGAAATCAGTTAGCATTGGATAAGTTCTGCATATAAAAGGTGGAGAATACAAGAAACCATTCCCTCTTAATAGGTAAGATTAAATAATAAATCTCATATTAAAATATATGATCAGCTGAATTCAAAGGCAATCAGTGTACCTCTGTCACAACTCACAACACTTATCTTCAAAATGATTCACAACTCGATGTTCATTGTTCACTAATCTTAAATCCTTCAGAACCTGAATTTCAAGGAAGTTCTGCTTCAATCTCTAACAGTTAATGCACACATTCTTAAGATATTGTTTGATGCAGCCATCTGACTGAAACATGTTGATCCTACAGATTTCATCACGCCATTAAAGGTTAATTATCAATAAAAATAGCGATAGGTCGATCGCCATCAGTAAAATTGTTTCTTCAATGAGATTCCTGAAGTAACCAAACTTTCAAACACCAGCCATCCACACTTGGGCATGAATCTGCTGATTATCACAGTGAACAGAATTATGGTCACATGGCCACAGGCCACCTCATTGCAAAACAACCAGATAATGGTACCACTACAAGACCCATCCAAATCCATAAATGTCATTTCAAATAAAAAAATAATTTGACCAAGATCTGCAGTTAGCAACAAAAAACATGCTTGTACATCATAATAAAACCATACATTGCATTGCTACACTACTAGTTGTTCCAAGTGCACTCAGAAGTCAGAATAGTTACTAAAATAGGAATTATACAACACCGAAGAAGTGGAATAACAATGGCAGGTAAACACCTAAAAGCTTAAGACTCTTAACAGGTAACCTGCTTTCTAATTCACTACATCCAGAATTACTACTAAATTCTAAAACATGTACCCTTCCAACATAGTAATATAAGATAGGATATATTGCCAACTTGGTTCAAACATGAAAACCCTTTCTGCCGTGGTGCTCAAAACAACGCTTGAAATTTCAGAGATCTTCCCAACAAGCTTCAGAAGCACACGTCTGTGCAGATGATGCATGCATCACTGATGTTGCCTGATGTAGCCAGCTAATTTAACAAAGCATTGTTAGCAGCTCATAAAAATTGTGGATGATAGATTGACACAAACATATTTCCATCTCAACAGCACCAAAACCCTCCTCAATCACCAAAGAAAGCTAATCCCAATAAGTGGTCCCTCCATCCTGAAACTCACTAAAATAATTTAGTTTACCAGCTCCTTCTGAAGAAATTGTTGCCAGATTTGAGCCTTGTATTGGAAGTTGTGAAGCATTTCTAGTTGAGACTAGATGATGGTAATGCCCTTGAGTTCAATGGAACATATGGAAAAAAATTTACGACGCACATCATCCGCTTCTTGAAACTCAAAATAGGGCACTTCTAGAGTACAGATAACACGCACATCCCGGTGTTCCATATCATACGAAATCAGTTTTTTCTGAGACCAATGATAGAAGAAAATCAAATCACGGTCTGGATGAAATGCAGCTGTGTAGTAGTCCCAGCCTAACTGTAGCGGTCCAAATAGATCTTGCTTGTTGATGCTTTGCTTGAAGACCCATATCCAGTCCACACTGTCATGATCCTTAAGAACATAGATTGACATGGAACTTGACTGGACAGTGGTATGAACATAAAGTAAGCGCCCCCTGAGAATGACTGACAGAGGAACCACGGTCCCAACCCCCACTTTCCCCACTCGGGAGATCCTCCATGTCTTGCCCTCTGTGTCCACCGAGAGGACTCCACTGCCTATGCACATATGCAGGAAGCCTTTAAAATAGATCATTTGGCCAGTGTATCTGATGTAGTCTCTGTCACTGCAATTGATTTTACTGAGAACCCATCTGCCAGTTTGGGACGAGTATATCTCCACTTCCTCAACGAAGAAATCATATCCATCCAACCACTGCACTAGCTGAAACACATGGAAATGTGAGGAGATGGAAGGATCGAAGCCTAGCGCTGCTGTGCTGGTGTCCATGGTTGGACCGGCATAGGTAGAACAGCCAACAAGACCCGGGACGCGGCTTGGTTGGGGTAAGGTAACCCATTCCCCGGTGGCTGGATTGCACACTACGTAGAAGGGTGGTGGTGAAGGAGATTCGTGGATGCCCCTGCAGCACAAGAGGAGGAGCCCATTGCAGGAGTCAAGCAGCTCCATGTCCCCAAAGGTGAGGGCAGGAAGGAAAGGGCCGTATCGACCCCGGGAGGCGGAGGCAAGACCGAAGACATGGACAAGCCGATGAAGTCCCAGGCGTGGCGGCTGCCGTAGGGGCGTTGGAAGAAGAGGCCCGACAGCGTCTGCGCGAACCTGCGGCGGTTGGCTGGGTCGGAGACGAGGGCGCGCCAGGCCCGCGAGACGCACTTGCAGCGGCAGAGCGACTTGACCGGCAGCCGCGCGAGGATCTCGACGATGAGCTCGTCCGGGAGGACGGCCGCCCGGCGGCTCCCACCTTCATCCATCCCAAGCAGCGAGGCGCAGCCGAACCTGTGATTCATGCGGGCGGCGCCTGGTTGGGGTTGAGGGCCCGATTGCATTCGCTGGGGTTTCGTGGGGATCGAGACTCACTTGATTTCTTGCTCAGCTCGCGTACGTCCCGGAAGAGGAATAACTCCCGCCGCTGCAGACTCGTCGCCGGCGTCGCCAATCAACAGGCGCCGCAGCAGGATCTACTGTTCACTCGTGCGCCGCTGGCTGCAGTGCGACTTTGCGAGAAGGCGAGCCTGGTCTGGGAGGCGGACGGGACCGTGGGAGAAAGATGAAGAGCCTTTTAGTTGTGCGCTATTAATCTATCACGAATATCCCGTTGTCACAACTTTTTCTCAGGCCATTCCGTCACGCGTGGGCTCAACCATAAAAATGACTTGGTTGCTCTCCTCTTCTTTTCCTCCTCCCCCACCGGCCGGACCCTGCTCGTCTGCCCCATCCCCCACCTCCTGCTTCCTCTCCCCACATCTTGCGTAGCTGCTGGCGGCGTGTGTGACAAGGGCGGGCGCGGTCGCGGCCGTGGCGCGTCGACGGTGGCGGCCTCCCCGTCCGCGATGACGCTGACCCGTGAACAACATGTTCTTCGCCACCAACGTGGCGCTGTCGTACGCGCCAGCAGGCAAGGTGCTGGTGTCCATGTCCCTCGTTGGCTCGTTCACCGACAGGGAGGACGGTGATCTGGCCGACGAAGTGGTCCATGAGCTCGGCGGGTGGTTCAGCCCCGGAGAGGTCGCGTCGTGGACGCACTTGAGGACGTATCGCATCGGGTTCGCGCCGCCGGACCAGATGCCTCCGACGATGCCAGCGGGAAGGACCCCAGAGTGGGTGACGGATTGTACGTGTGCGGTGACCACTGGTGCTCCGCCACGTTCGACGGCTTGCTGGTGTCCTGAAGAAGGGCGGCCCACGCCTTCCAGAACATGGCGATGACGTCCGAATCGAACTCGGGCGATCCTGGGGACGACTTCTCCCGCCGCTCCTCGTCGTCGTCGTCGCTCTCCTGGTCCCTGTCGTCGAGGCCATCCATGAGCTCCCACACGTTGATCACCTCAGGCTCGCGGACCTACAGTGTCTTGGCCGGCGAGCCGGGCACCTGCTTCTAGCGCCGCATCAGCTACGGCTTCAGCGTCCGACGAGCGTGTGGCGACCGGCCGCCACCTCGGCCGAGAGCACGCGGCTCCGGCGAGCAGGCGCAGCGGCCGAACATGGCGAGGCGAGGCCATGCGCAGTGGTGGCGCTCGACTCCGGCAAACACAAGGCGCGCAGCCACGGAGGGAGAGGAAAAGATAAGGGATGGGGTTGACGGGCAGGTCGGGCCCTCTTGCCAGTGGGACAGAAGGAGGGGAGGAGAAAGAAAAGGAGGGTAACCAGGTCATTTCCCGTGGCTGGGCCCACACGTCAGGCCTCCAAACGGCAGAAAACAAGCTGCGAGCGGACGAAATGGCGTGGGTGAAAAAGTTCTCATAACGGGGATATACGTGATAGATTCATCTTTTCAGTGGCTTACATGAGATTGCGATCTTTTTAACGGGCACACGTAAAAGGCTCAAAGATGAAACCCCGGCATCGGCAGCTAGGGGATGCTGGACATAACAAGAGCAGCATAGAAGCCTGATTGATAGTACTCTACAAAATAGAATAAACAAGCCAACTCTACTATCAGTTTCAGCACAATCAATTTTTTGAATCGACGACGGTCAACCTCTTTCAACAAGATACATGTAGTAACCATTCTTCAAGAAAAAAAAAATATTGGTGTTACATCATTTTCAACAGTTGGCACTACGCCACTACTGTTTCCTAAAACAAAAGAGGGGCATTCATGTACTGAGTTAGCATAACGAATTCAGTCACGCTAACACAATCACTTGTTGCTGCATAACCAGATAGTTCACTCGAACTCGATAGCTTCGCAAGAAAAGTTTAAGGGCGTGTTTGGTTGGCGATGTCACTTCGCCACGCACTGTTGGTGGCGGCCACAGCCGCGGCGGAAGAATCGGCCGCCTTCGCCACGGCACTGTTCCGTGGCAGGCGCGCGCTAGGCGAGGCGAGCGGCGGCCGCCAACCAAACACGCCCTAAATCCATGAATACATGTCAAAAAAAAGCAAATTTAAACATGCATTGCAGTTAATCAACCAGACATGGTGACACACAACAAAATGGAAACTATATGTTTGCATTCCCACAAATGCAGTTCCACGATTGGTCTTGGTACTGCATGTTCCAAATGGAATCAGGCTAGTAAGCCAGTTACTAAAACTGAAATCAATCAGCATTGGATAAACTCTGCATATAAAAGGTGGACAATATAAGAAACCATTCCCTCTTAATAGGTAAAGGCTACACAATAAATCTCATACTAAAATATAAGGTCAGCTGAATTCAAAGGCAATCAGTGCTCCTCTCCTCTGTCACAACATTTGTCTTCACACAGTGATTCACAGCTCAATGTTCAGTGCTCGCTTATCTTAATTCTTCAGAATCTGAATTTCAAGAAAGTTCTGCTTCAATCTTTAACATATAATGCACACATCCTTAAGATATTGTTTGATGCAGTGCAGCCATCTGACTGAAACACGTTGATCCTACAGATTTCATCACGCCGTTAAAGGTTAATTATCAAAAAAAATAAAAAAAAAATAGCGATAGGTCAATCGCCATCAGTAAAATTGTTTCTTCAATGAGATTCCTGAAGTAACCACACTTTCAAAAACCAGCCATCCGCACTTGGGCATGAATCAGCTGATTATCACAGTGAACAGAATTATGCTCACATGGCCACCTCATTGCAAAACAACTAGATAATGGTACCACTACCAGACCCATCTAAATCCATAAAGGCCATTTCAAATAACAAAGTAATTTGACCAAGATCTGCAGTTAGCAACAAAAAACATGCTTGTACATCATAATAAAACCATACATTGCATTGCCACAAATATAATAACAAGATTAGTCCCTACTAGTTGTTCCAAGTGCACTCAGAAGTCAGAATAGTTACTAAAATAGGAATTATACAACACCGAAGAAGTGGAATAACAATGGCAGGTAAACAAGAAAGCTTAAGACTCTTAACAGGTAACCTGCTTTCTAATTCACTACATCCAGAATTACTACTAAATTCTAAAACATGTACCCTTCCAACATAGTAATATAAGATAGGATATATTGCCAACTTGGTTCAAACATGAAAACCCTTTCTGCCGTGGTGCTCAAAACAACGCTTGAAATTTCAGAGATCTTCCCAACAAGCTTCAGAAGCACACATCTGTGCAGATGATGCATGCATCACTGATGTTGCCTGATGTAGCCAGCTAATTTAACAAAGCATTGTTAGCAGCTCATAAAAATTGTGGATGATAGATTGACACAAACATATTTCCATCTCAACAGGACTGAAACCCTCTTGAATAACCAAAGGAAGCTAATCCCAACAAGTGGTCCCTCCATCGTGAAACTCACAAAAACAATTTAGTTTACCACCTCCTTCTGAAGAAATCATTGCCAAATTTGAGCCCTGTATTGGAAGTTGTGAAGCATTTCTAGTTAAGACTAGATGATGGTAATGCCCTTGAGTACAATGGAACATATGGAAAAAATTTACGATGCACATCGTCCCTTTCTTGAAACTCAAAATAGGGCACATCTAGAGTACAGATAACATGCACATCCCTGTGTTTCATATCATATGAAATCAGTTCTTCCTGAGACCAATGATAGAAGAAAATCAAATCGCAGTCTGGATGAAATGCAGCTGTGTAGTAGTCCCGTTTATGCCCTAACATTAGCGGTCCAAATAGATCTGGCTTGTAGATGCTTTGCTTGAAGACCCATATCCACTCCTCACTGTCATGATCCTTAAGAACATAGATTGACATGGAACTTGACTGGACAGTGGTATCAACATAAAGTAAGCGTCCCTGAGAATGACCGACAGAAGAAGCACGGTCCCAACCCCCACTTTGCCTCACTCGGGAGATCCTCCATGTCTGGCCCTCTGTGTCCACCGAGGCGACTCCATTGCCTATGCAGAAATGCAGGAAGCCTTTGAAATAGGTCATTTGGCCAGTGTATTTGATGTATTCTCTGTCACTGCACTTGATTTTACTGAGAACCCATCTGCCAGTTTGGGACGAGTATATCTCCACTGCCTGGATGAAGAAATCATATCGATCCAACACCTGCACTAGCTGAAACACATGGAAATGTGGGGAGATAGATGGATCGAAGCCTAGTGCTGCTGTGCTGGTGTCCATGGTTGGACCGACCCTGGTAGAATAGCCTACAAGACCCGGGACACGGCTTGGCTGGGGTAAGGTAACCCACTCCCCGGTGGCGGGATTGCACACGACGTAGAATGGTGGTGGCGAAGGAGATTCACGGACGTCCGTGCAGCACAAGAGGAGGAGCCCGTTGCAGGAGTCGAGCAGCTCCATCTCCCCACAGGTGGGGGCAGGAAGGAGAGCGCCGTATCGACCCCGGGAGGCGAAGGCGAGACCGAAGACATGGACAAGCCGATGAAGTCCCAGGCCGGGCGGCTGCCGTAGTGGCGGGGGAAGAAGAGGCCCGACAGTGTCTGCGCGAACCTGCGGCGGTTGGCTGGGTCGGAGATGAGGGCGCGCCAGGCCCGCGAGACGCACTTGAAGCGGCAGAGCGACTTGGCCGGCAGCCGCGCGAGGATCTCGACGATGAGCTCGTCCGGGAGGACGGCCGCCCGGCGGCTCCCACCTTCATCCATCCCGAGCAGCGAGGCGCAGCCGAACCTGTGATTCATGCGGGCGGCGCCTGGTTAGGGTTGAGGGCCCGATTGGATTCACTGCGGTTATTTTTCGCTGGGGTTTCGTGGGGATCGAGACTCACTTGATTTCTTGCTCAGCTCGCGTACGTCCCGGAAGAGGAATAGCTCCCGCCGCTGCAGACTCGTCGCCGGCGTCGCCAATCAACAGGCGCCGCAGCAGGACCTACTGTTCACTCGTGCGCCGCTGGCTGCAGTGGGACTTTGCGAGAATGCGAGCCTGGGGTGGGAGGCGGACGGGACCGTGGGAGAAAGATGAAGAGCCTTTTTCATGGATATCTTTATAAAAACTCGTGTTACCATAGATACCCTTAAAAACTCCTGGCTTTCACAGTTAACATCAAAACTTTAGAGTGTTTCGTGCGTGCCACTCCGTCTGCTTGGTGTTTGTTTTCCTCCGTTTGGCCTCCTGACACGCAGGGCCCGGGCGGCAAAATGACCGCCCTTGCCCTCACCCGACGGACGGTGTGGGAGGCCGTTCTGCCGCTTACGGGTGGTTTTTTGGCGCCAACGAGGGTTGGCCTTGGCGCCCAAAACAGCCCCAGCCTATAAAGGCCGCCTCCTCCTCCCTTCTCTCACCATCTCCTCACACTTCACTTCCCCTGCTCCCCTCCATTTGCTGATTTGCTATGGCTTCTAGTGCAACAAGCAGCAGCTGTGGCCCGAGGCTCACCAGGCGGGTGTTTTGCCCCAACTGTAGGGTGCTTGCCAATCGATTCACGGCCACGACAGACAGGAACAAGATGCGTGTGTTCCACAAGTGTCCCTACTTCTCGGTTTGTCTCTCTTCCTTCTCTCAGATCTATTTGCTCCTATTTTTCAATTGTTAATCTTGGTCAATTTGATGCTCAGGCTGGGGGTTGTCAGTTCTATCAGTGGGAGGATGAGATGGATATCACTCCAGTGGCAGCAGCTCCACCTCCAGTGGCCATGCATCCACCTCCAGTGGCCATGCATCCAGTGGCAGCAGCTCTAGTGGCCATCATCCATGAAGCTGCACAGGCTGGTGGTCGAGGTGGAGTGCAAGACAGGGCTGATGGGGTGATGCAACAACTTAAATGGCTTGAGAAGCTGGTGGTTGTTGCCATCTTTCTGGCCTTGTATGCAATAATGAAGAAGTAGGTGTGTGTGTGGCCTTGTATGCATGTATGGATGGATGGATGAACTATGAATGAATCAGATGAACTAGGAATGAATCAATGTTCTAATGGCATTGCAGACCATAACAATGCTAAATTAAGCTTAATATTTCATGAGTTCAGTTCAACCACATTGTTCAAGCATCATTACATAACAGGCATAAGTTCTAGCCATCATTACATTACAAGCCACATGGTTCAAGCATCATTACACAAACATGGTTCAAGCAACATTAAAAGTTCTAGCATTATTACATAACTGGCACAAGTTGCAGCCATCAAAAGACATGGTCAAGTTGCTGCCATCAAAAGACATGCCCATCAAAAGACATGGTGTCCTGGGCCAAAAGCACATAGAGGAGTCACCTGATTAAACATCAAGTTGTAGCTTCTTCCTTCCTCTTGTATTTGCAGCTGGGCTTGAAGGGTTGGGTGCACTTTGAAGTCCCCTAGTTGGTGTTAGCTTCTTTCTCACAGCAACCCTCCTCCTTGGAGTAACAACCTGGGTGGCTGGGCTGGAAGGGCTAGGCTGTAGGTGCACAACTGCGAGAGGAACAGGCTCATTTGATCCAGTTGCAGACCTGGAAGCCATATAACACAGTCACAAGCTGCTAGTATCCATGAAATGAAAAAAAAGAGTGGATTGCCATGATACCTGCTAGATGCTGCTGTAGCTGAGGCTGTTGTACTTGTAGATGAGGCCTTGTCTTTCTTTGTAGGAGCCCTTCGTTTCCTTTTTTGGGCACGACCTTTGTTCCTTTGCCTCATTTGGAGGAAAAACCATCCCTACAGGATTAGCCAAAACAATGCTTGTCTCTGTGTTGGCAGCAGCATCCTTCTTCTGCCTCTTCTTTGGTGGCCCCCTATAGGACAGCAAGTTAGTAATCTTGAAGTCAACACATTACAAGGTGGAAGAACAGAAAAGTTTACCTTTCTAGTAACAAAGTGCAGCTATGTCTTGGGGTTACCCTTTTTGCATGATTTGCCCGGTGGTGCCCTAACTCTCCACATGTCCCGCACTTATGCCCCGGTTCCCTTCCTTTTGCTCCCTCCTTCTAAAGCTCCCTTGTGCATTCTTCTTACTCCTTCCTCCGTTGATTTCAAGAAAGGAGGATGCATAAAGAAGCCATGTGTGGCTTTGGGCCACATTGATTTGTCCGGAATGGTACGGGATACGCCCTTCATATGCTTTCCGAACCTTGCCACCGAGTAGTGGGCCATCAACATGGTCCTCTAGCTTACGCCTCGAATGGAAGTGATGTAAGCAATAGCATGCTTGCATGGAATTCCCGTCCCTTGCCACACCCCCGCAGTACAGGGACTGTTGTTCAGTTCACGATAAACCTAAAAGCCGTACTCTACTTTGCCCTTTGCACAAACCTCAGCTACTCCATCATGCTCTGTAATGACATCTATGTCCAGATTGAAGCTGTCCTCCCTCAACTTCTGCACAATGTGGGGTAGGATCTTTCCGTAAAACCGCTTTGCCACCTTCTTTCTAGTGTTCCATTTGATCAAAGAACTTTTGCCTAATGGTATCCAACAAGTCATCAATGTGTTTACCCTTATGTGTCTTAATCCAGGTTGTTGAAAGACTTCGACCAAGTTGTTTGTGACATAGTCAACCTTACTGCCTTCCCCATATTGGATCATAGTCCACAGCTTCTTGTGATTCAGTTGCAGATACTTCATAGCATCTGGCTTTGCATCAGCCATTGCATTGTAATGTTTGTCAAACATATACTTAGTCCAAGAGTAAGAAGCTGCCCAAAGATGGTCATCAAATATTTTGCCATTGTACCTCTTCTTGAAGTTCTGTACAAGGTGGTACATGCACTCTCTGTGTTCTGCCATAGGAAAAACCTCACCGACCCCCTGCATTATTGCCTGACCACAGTCTGTACTTATTGTCAGTCCCTCTGGGATGCCAATTGCATCCTTCAAACCTCTCAAAGAACCATTTTCAGTTATCATTAGTTTTCGTAATCAAATATACCAATAGCAACCCGGATACATCCGGTTGTGCCCATCTACCGCACATGCTATACACAACCGACCCCTGTATCTACCAAACAAGAATGTGCTATCAACGACCAAATATGGTCTACATCCACCTAAGAAACCATCAAGACAAGCCTTCAATGCAAAGAAAAGCTTATCAAACCTAAGCTTGTTGCCAACAATGTGGTTATCAATCACAACAACTGACCCAGGATTGTCCTTCTCTATCTGAGCCTTAAATCTATACAGGTTCTCAAAACTTTGGTCCCAAGGCCCATAAAGCTTATCCAATGCAAGGTTCTTACCATTGTACACTCTCATGTATGGCATTTCCACTTTGAAATGCTCCTTGATTTCTTCTTCAACTCAAGAGCACCCAAAGTTCCATCTTCTTTGAGCCAATCAAGAACTTTCTCACATACCCAATCTTCGGGTTGCACCCAATTGGAACTCGGTCCTCCTCCGCTCGACATTCATGCTTGCTAGGATTCTTCTTAACTTTTGTCCATAGAAACGACAATAGAAACACCAAAGTTATTGCCAAGTTTCACCATCTTTCATAGAAACAGCAATAGACACATATTACAATGCTTAAACAAATATGACAATGCTTAAACAAATATCACCTGAATAGTTTTACCATCTTTCATCTTGGATGCATGGATTCTCTAGGGGCAACCCTCATTCCTCCAGCGGCAATGCACTCGGTATCTTCCTGTATCACTTGCTTCAATGTTATATCTGTTCTCTCTGATTGCAACATGAGTAGCTAAAGCCAACTTAAATTCAAACATGTTAGCATACATGCTGCCTACAGCCATAGGGGGGTCATTTTTGTCATACTCATCAGGTGCCATAAAATCAGGCTCCTTGTCTTTCACCATTTCATCTATGTCATCAGGATCAGGTTCATAATCCACATCATGGTCAGAGCCATCATCATCAGAGCAATCATCATCATCAGATCTCTCAGGACTAGGACACCTCTCTGGGTTGGGTAAATGAAACTGAGGTTTGGGAGGTGGTGGCAGTCCTCCATCAATGTACAATCCTTCCTCATCAACACCAACATGCTCATACTCTGGGTTAGGGTTTGCCAGAATATCATCAGTAGCATTTGTAGTATGTGTTTGGCTTGGTTGTGCAATGCTAGGACAAGGCATGGAGGTAGATGCAGCAGCTTCAGTATGTGTTTGACTTGGTTGTGCAATGCTAGGACAATGCATGGAAGGAGTAAATGGGGGCTCAACAGATTGAGCATCAGTGCTATCCCAAGAAGGAATTGGAGGAGGATCAGTGTTGGGTTCATGGTAGGCAAAAGTCATGTAACAACACTTGGTAGCTTTATGCTTGGCAAACATTTCAACTAACTCATGGTCATTGCAGATAGGCACATTTATCTTTGACTCATGGCACCAGTAAAACACACTGACAGCATCCCCATAGCACCCAGGATACTTATCCACGATGCCACTAACCACATTACTGAAGTTGGCAACATCAGCGTCCACAACTTCGTTCAAGCTATACCAATCCGCCCGAGTATTTCGAGCAACGATCCAAATTTCTAGGTTGTAGCTACTATCGGGGTCCATCCTACAGATGAACAACAAGAATCAAAGGCGCAACTATCAGGCAAAATCAGAAGTGCAATGAATCGACCTAGCATATCTTGCTACCCAAATCCACCATGCACAAGCAATCAAGGGGGCAAATCGGACTTACCCTGCCCAAAACCATGCAGGACGGTCGCCCTGGCCCGTGTTCGCCGCCATAGCTACCAATCCGGAAGGGAACCAGGGTTCTTCCTCGACTAGGCCATGCCAACGCCCGGGCGCGAGTGATTGCTTGCTTCTCCACCCACCCGCCGCTGCCGCAACCGCCGCCGGAGACCGCCGCCGGTGGAATCACCGATTTAGGGTTCTTTAGGATGGGGAGAGGGAGAGCCGAGCCGAGGGAGATGGAAGTGAGGTGGGGGGAGTGGAAGTGAGGTGTGGGGTCAGTCCAAGGAGCGCCCCACGCCACTGTCCAGGCTGAGGGCAAGGGCGGTCATTTTGCCACCCCGGGCCCGCGTGTCAGGAGGCCAAACGGAGGAAAACAAACACCAAGCAGACGGAGTGGCACGCACGAAACACTCTAAAGTTTCGATGTTAACTGTAAAAGGCTGAGTTTTTTAGGGGTATCCATGAGAACACGAGTTTTTATAATGGTATCCATGAAAAAGGCTCAAGATGAAGAGCCTTTTAGTTCGAGAACTGTTAGGGACGGGCGTCCGGAAGCGCAAACGTTCTGCACGGCCCAAGCCCAACTCCAACTGTTAGGGACGGGCGTCCGGACGCGGCGTGGTTCCGGACGTCCGAGCGCAATCGCGCCCGCTTTTAGTTGTGCGCTATTAATCTAATCACAACTTTTTCTCAGGCCATTCCGTCTGCTCGCCACTTGTTTTTCACCGTTTGGAGGGCCTAACGCGTGGGCTCAACCATAAAAATGACTTGGTTGCTCTCCTCTTCTTTCTCCTCCCCTCCTCCTTTCCCACCGACAAGCGGACCCCTTTCGTTTGCCCCATCCCCCACCTCCCCGCTTTCTCCCCACATCTTGCGCAGCCGCTTTGGCGGCATGTGTGACAAGGGCGGGCGCGGTCGCGGCCGTGGCACGCCGTCGGCGGTGGCGGCCCCCTGGTCCGCGATGACGCCGACCCGTGAACAACATGTTCTTCACCACCAACGTGGCGCCGCCAGACGCGCCGGCCAGTAAGGTGCCCGGTGTCCATGTCCCTCGTCGGCTCGTTCGCCGACGGGGAGGACGGCGATCCGGCCGACGAAGTGGTCCATGAGCTCGGCGGGTGGTTCGGCCCGGAGAGGTCGCGTCGTGGACGCACTTGAGGACGATCGCATCGGTTTCGCGCCGCCGACCGGATGCCTCCGACGAGTTTCAACAGACGCAAATACACTCCGCAGGTGGGCCCAACTACGATCTAAACGTACACAATGGCGAGTTTCAATGAGTCTCAAAGTTGTAATGGCGTTTTTCGATAACACGTAATTGTAATGGCGTTTCTCAAAAGTCGAAAAAATTGTAATGGCCTATTTCCAAATAACCCATTAATCTATCACGAATATCCCGTTGTCACAGCTTTTTTCTCACGCTATTCCGTCCGCTCGCCACTTGTTTTTCACCGTTTGGAGGCTAACGTGTGGGCCCAACCATAAAAAATTGACTTGGTTGCTCTCTCTTCTTTCTCCTCCCCTCCTCTTTCGCACCGCAAGCGGACCCCGCCCGTCCGCCCCATCCCCCACCTCCCGCTTCCTTCTCCCCACATCTCGCTGGCTTGGCCGGCGGGCGTGTGACAGGGGGGGGGCGGGCGCGGTCGTGGTACGTTGGCGGCGGCGCCTCCCCGCCCGCGATGACGCCGACTGTGCGGAACAACATGTTCTTCGCCACCAACGTGGCGCGGGCGCACGCGCCCGGCCAGTGCAAGGTCCTGGTGTCCATGTCCCTCATTGGCTCGTTCACCAAGCGGGGGAGGGCGGCGGGCGGCCGACGAGGTCCGTGAGCTCGGCGGGTGGTTAAGCCCGGAGAGGTCGCGTCGTGGATGCACTTGAGGACGATCGCGCCGGGTTTGCGTGGCGGACCAGACGCCTCCGATGACGCCCGGGGAAGGACCCGAGTGGGTGATGGATTGTACGTGTGCGGTGACCACCGGTGCTCGCCACGTTCGACGGCTCGGCCCGGGCGTCCCGAAGAAGGGCGCGCCGACGATTCGGAACACGGCGATGACGTCCGAATCAAACTCGGGCGATCCCGGGGGACGACTTCTCCCGCCCTCCTCCTCCTCGTCGTCACTCTCCCCGGTCCCCGTCGCCGAGGCCGCCCATGAGCTCCCACACGTTGATCACCTCCGGCTTTTTTTCTAGCGCCGCATCACCGCGGCCAAGCGTCCGACGAGCGTGTGATGTAACCTCCTAAATTACGGGGCCCACCCTTTTTGTCATTGTCCCAAAGACCTCGATACCGTGCGGATGCACCCAATAACTTAAGAAGCACTGTCGGTGTCATCGAAACCCCGATTACACCACTCATACCGGGATCAACAAAGGAGTAGCTATAACATTACAACATTTGTTACAAAAATATAGATCGAGTGCGGAAAAATAATAAAATTAATTTTACAAAATATGAGTAAGTTACTTTTGAGCAAACTTAACATAATTTGCGGAAGATGAGTAGGACTAGAAGACAACCAGATCATGTTGAGCCCACCGACATAACCTTGGTTAACAGCACGAGTCAGCACCTGTAACAAGGGTCAAAGAACCCTGAGTACGGGAGTACTCAACAAGACTTAACCGTCAAGGAAAGAGGAGAAGACTCAGGAATGCAGGCTTAGGGAATCAAGGTAAGGCTTTAGCAAGAATCAAAGACTCATTTTGCAGAAAAGCTTACTAAAAGTGAATCCTTACTTTCAATATTTTTAATTCAGATTAGTAGCTCATAAACTCTAGGTGATCCTACACTAGAGCAAACATTTCTTTCTTATGCCAACTTTCTTTCTTCAAAACCATGTTCCATCAATTACTACGAGGAATGGGCAGAAGAATGGGTCTCCATATCCGAGAAGCACGGCGATTCATGAATCGATTATAACCCAGCTGGGGAGTTCTAACCACACGACATATGTAGCACTTAAGCTTGCATATATCAACCTTCTTTCAGATTTGTCCAAAAACGGGAACGAGGGCTGCGCCACCCGAGAGCACTGACCCCACCGCCGCGTACCAAATTTCAAGTAGGGCGGGTACACGCTACTCTCGCCATCTCGCCACTCTCCCGCGTGGTTGCCATTTCCGATTTTGGCTCCACCGAGATCCGCTTACGGAGTATGTGGTAGTACTAGTTTCGTCGACTGGGGTGACCGCCACCCGGGCGTGCCATTGACCAAAAGACCTCAGGCGCAACTTGCGTTCAAAAAGTCCCGAACTTGACAAGCCAAACCACGGACGGTCCTTAGGACGATCAACACGGGATAAGCACGGCTAGGAAGTCCCGCCGGCTTTTCAACCTACGTCGGCCCAATCTCAAATTCATCACTACTTCTCTTTCTTTTCCGAAAAGGTAACATATTCTCATATAAAACATTTTGATAAAAAAGCTTAACTAATTAAGCTAAGGGCTAAGCATCACTAAGCATTTTCGAAATAAAACAGGTTAACAAGGATGGTATAGCAATACTCAAGGATGGTAGTGCAAAGAATTAGGTTATCACTCAACTCCTAATTACTTAATGCAACAAAGCATAAACAAAAGTGATATAAGCTTTGTAAAATATCAAGGAAGGGTTTAAATGAACCGGGGCTTGCCTTCGTTGACGGAATAAACTATCTCTTCAAAAAACCCAGAGAAATCCGAACCCGCTTTAATCGGATAAAGAACCTCCTCGTGGTCCGCTCGATTTAACAGTCTCGTTCTCGTTCACTACACAAAAATAATGTATGCTTCAACATGATGCCATAAATTTAAATATGATGCTTGCAGGTGCATGAAACGATAAGCACTGGAATATAACTTTACTTCACGATAAAGTTGCAACTCAACAAAACCAACTTGTTGAACTACTCGCTATCACTAAAGGAGTTCTCAAGGACCATTTGATTGTGGTATGATCCAAGATTCACAAAACAACCCAAAAGTCACACAATTACTAAGTCATTAAACCCTAAACATTTCATTTAAACACATGAAATAATAGAGCATAAAATAATAAAGAAATAAACTTTGTTAAAAAGACTCCAAACTTTTTGTACAGAAAGGTTATACCCTAAAATAGCACCAAATAAAATTTCATGATTTTTGAATAAATATTTTATTTTCTAAAAATCATAGAAGATGCATTTTTCAATTAAAGATTATATTTTTAAATCATGCAAGAACTACTCAAAATCAAAGTTTCACATTTTTCATGGGTAGACATACTCATAGGAAGGCTACACAAAAATTTTCAGAATTTTTGAATCAAAACTTGAATTTATACAAAAATTTGCAAGAACCAAAGACTATTCAAACATAACAAAATTGACAAAACAAATTAAATAAAACAAACAGGCCATCGGGGCGAATCCAAAGATGATGCGGGCCGCCCAACTCCCAATCCCGCGCCTCTCGCTCTCGCTTGATCGACAGCGGGGCCGGGCTGTCATGAACAGTGCGCCCGCGACGACCCGGCGACGGCGATCGTTGGCCGGCGACAACTCGCGGCGGCGGTGAGGTCTCCCGCGACGCGGCTTTCACCTACGTGATCTACTCGACCGCAGCCGATCTAGGGGCCACAAACGCGGTGGCAAAGGGACACCAAGACACTTGCGTGGCCATGGCGGGCTCGGCGGCGCGGCGGACGACGGCAACGCCGTCGGAGCAATCTCGGCGACGGGCGAGGGTACCGGCGAAGCCAAGACAACGGCGAACCCGAACCCTCGTCTAAACGACCCTAAACTAGAGCCTAGCAAGCGGCTACGCGCGCGGCGGACGGCAAGGCAAAGCTCACCGGCGGCAAGCGTGGTCCCGCGACTACGGCACGTAAAACGATGAACCGAGGATACGGGCACGACCAGAGGCTCACCCTGAAGCTGATGCGCTCGCTGGTTCGACCGGAGATAAGACGGAGATAGGAGCTCGACGGAAACAGCGGCGATGGCGGCGATGGTCCGACGATGGCAACGGCGTTCCGGCGCGTCGGGGCTTCAACAGGAAAAAGAGTGGGTCGACCATGACCACAACATCGAGGCGATTCAAAAGCACAGGATGGTTTGCCGAGAAGCTCACCAGATTGATGGCTCGACGGCGAGACGGATCGCGGCGGCGCTGCTGTCGTCCGAGAGGAAGACGACGGCGGTTGCGCGGCACAGGCGAGGCGAGGAGCTGCGAGTTGGCTCAAACGGTGCGCAAGGATGAGGCGGAGATGATGGCGCGGCTAATTTGATGGATTGGAGTTCGACGACGACGGCAATGGCGCGGAGGCGGAGGTGGCTCGACAACGACGACGGCGTTCCGGTGCAACTGGTGGACGGCTGCGATAATGGTCAAGCCGACCATGATCACGGTATGAAGAGGAGCTCAACGCACAAGATGGGGGCAGCGAAAGGCTCACCGTGACGGCCGGTCGATAGCGGGCGGATCACGACGGCGTTCGCCGCACCGTGGAGAAGACGGCTTACGCCGGCGATTCGGCGTTGAAGTAAGGCGCGGCGGTGCTTTGCGGGTGCGCAAGGGAGTTGCGAAGACGATGGTGTGCTCAATTGCAAGGATTGAAGCACGATGGCGGTGGTGCGACGGAGGAGCAGAGAGTCGACGGCGGCGGCGAAAGAAAAAAAGAAGAAGAAGACGACGTCCCGGCGACTTAAAGAAAAAGGAAGAGGTCGGAGACGTGGCGAGGCGCTTCATGAAGTCGTCCAGATGGTCGGTGACGCGTGAGGGCGGCCGAAGCGTCGAGGCGAGCCACGGCGACGCCGGCGACCGGCCGGTATGGCCATGAACAAGGATTCCATCGTGTAATCGTAGCTCCAACCCTAACTCTCTCGAATTTTGCCAAATTGTCCACAAATTTGAACTGAACTCGAAAAACTCCAAAAAGCAACTTTGCTTAACTTTTCAAGATGAACATTTTCTCTAATTGAAAGATTTTCAAATTCTGCCTCCAAATATGACTTTTTGAAATAGGATCAAAATAGGGATTTGAATAAATTCAAATTTGCTCCAAATTTTATAAAACAACTTTAAAAACTTCCAAAACCACTTTGGTAAAACAAAACAAGATCTACAAATTGGCTTTTGGAACTTTTGTCAAATTTTGCCTAGATTTTGAGATATCGAAAAAGGGGATAAAATAAAGTATAGAAATTAGGGTTTTCGAAATCCAATTCAAATTTGAATTTGACACAACTTCAGATTCCCAACATATAACTATCAAACCATCATTCAACAACACACTTAGGATCAAAATCATTTATCCAAAATTACCCACTCTAAAACAAACATTTCTCTAAAATATAAACTTATTTTAATTTGATGCATTTCAAATTTTCCTAAACATGTATGATTTGCAATGATCATGATGACATGGAAAAATTTTAGTTGACTAACACCAGGGGTTACACGAGATTCCGATCTTTTTAATGGCGCGCACGGGCTCAAAGATGAAACCCCGGCATCGGCAGCTAGGGGGATGCTGGACATAACAAGAGCAGCATAGAAGCCTGATTGATAGTACTCTACAAAATAGGATAAACAAGCCAACTCTACTCTCAGTTTCAGCACAATCTTTTTTTGAATCTGACGGTCAACCTCTTTCAACAAGATACATGTAGTAACCATTCTTCAAAAAAAAAAAAAAAAAAAAACAAATATTGGTGTTACATCATTTTCAACAGTTGGCACTACGCCACTACTGTTTCCTAAAACAAAAGAGGCATTCATGTACTGAGTTAGCTTAACGAATTCAGTCACGCTAACACAATCACTTCTTGCTGCATAGCCAGATAGTTCACTCGAACTCGATAGCTTCGCAAGAAAAGTTTAAATCCATGAATACCATGTCAAAAAAAAAGGCAAATTTAAACATGCATTGCAGTTAATCAACCAGACATGGTGACACACAACAAAACGGAAACTATATGTTTGCATTCCCACAAATGCAGTTCCACGATTGGTCTTGGTACTGCATGTTCCAAATGGAATCAGGCTAGTAAGCCAGTTACTAAAACTGAAATCAATCAGCATTGGATAAACTCTGCATATAAAAGGTGGACAATACAAGAAACCATTCCCTCTTAATAGGTAACTAGTAAATGGGCGCGCGCCTCATGGCGCAAGGCTGGTGCAAATTCAAAGACACATATATGTAAGATTTGACAGTGCATATGATTGATAGCTTGGATAGTTTGGATTACATAAGAACGCAGCAATGTCTTCAGCAGGGCATTAATACTGCTATAGAGGGCTACATGTAGATCTACAGGTTTCATTCTAGCAGTACATGTCTCAGATAGCCGAGCTAAGTAGAGCGAAGCAGTGCATATGCTATTAGTTGTCTTGTTACGTTGTTCGTTGAGTTCGCTACATAAAAGTGGATGTGCTTGCATAATATACAGGAAGCAGTCTGTAGCTATTGGAACATTAATAAGTTTGGTGGCCTCTCTTGTCGTCCCTTCAACGGTGCAAAAGTAATCAGGCAATGTTGGTTCCGTCTTTGCGATGCACTGTGAAAATTGCAAAATCAAATAGTCAGATATTGTAGTAAGGGATGAAACAAAGTCATCAAGTGAAGTAAGTTTCCGGCAGGCATAGGTTACAAGAGGGAATACTTGAGACCTTGAGTACTGCACAACCATAATTTGCTTTTCATCTTTTACCCAAATTGTCTCTGCTGACCAGGGCAAGATATGTTCAACTAATTCAGCTTTAGGGATCAAGCAAGTCATCAGTTGAAGAAAGTTTTTAGCAGGCATAGGTTGCAAGAGGGAATACTTCAGACCTTGAGCACCTTTTCATCTCTTACTGGCCATTGCACACAAGGGAATGCTAGGTTTCTAGATAGCATGTAAGTACATTGACATTATTTTTGCAATTAATAATTTTGTATGACCATTGAATTGGAGACTCATTTGGATGAAAATCCAAATAATTTTTTTTTTTTTTTTGAGAAGGGAAAATCCAAATAAGTTAATCATCATCAGCTGTTCAAAATAATATTATCTTGTGCCTCTACCCACAGTAGCAAGATACAATTGTGGAGATTACAATTGTGGAGATTTAATTTAATTACCATGGCAAATGCAGATTCTTACAATAATATTTTCAGAAAAAGGTGTGAAAATGCTTTCATATATAGTTAAAATTTATTAACATGTCTAGGACAACAGCTTCTGTTCACTGAACACACAAAATTGTTATCTTCTATATGTCAGTTCCCTCATGCTTCTAATTCAACTATATTATTTCTAATTAAGATATGCAATCCCTTTAGCTTCATCAGACTCTAGCATACAAAAGTTGATATGGACATTAGTCAAGCAATTATCTAGGATATCAGTGCCTCTTCTTGAAGAGATTAACACTATATTGGTATGCTTATCAATACTAAATTGAAGAGGACAACTCGAACTCACCTTTAGTTGAGCAAAGCAGGCTTACGAATAGGGACATTTGGCTTATTGATGTTGCTGCCATGTGTTGGTCATCTGTGTTACAACATGAACCTGGGGAATAAGTTAAACTAACTGCGAACCTGGGAAATAAGTTAAACTGGCATCAATAAGCGAATTGCTGCAAACAAAGCAGGCTTTCTATAAACAACTGGAAATCCTTTACAATATTTTCATGGCCATTTCACAATTACTTGATAAACGTAACATATATGTGCCTTTCAAAGTAGAGGGGTTAGGGATAAAGCTGATTTTAAAGAATAGAATCATCATTGTTGTAAGTACCAGCAGTAGTTGCCATTCATAAATAGAACATGTAAAGGCCGGTAAGTGCTATAGGTAGGAAATTAATATGAAAGGAGGGAAGGTTTAGATTTTGTCTAATATGGTTAGGCATCATGGAGTATTAACTATGATGAACACCTACTGGAAAAAAAAGCAACACGCTTCTGAATATTATTTTAAGAATTTATACCTTTTCATCAGCAAAGACAAAGTCAATGTGCTGGATGGCACCATCATCCTTATCACTTTTTTTATTCCCACCTCCTTGCAACATGAACACAAATGGTACCACACCTTGCATGATGCTGGAAGTTTGGAGGAAAATCAAAAGGCATAGTGCACACCTGCGGACATGGAAAGCAGAAATAGAAATAGAGAAATTACTATGTCATTTGTCATCATAATCTGTGAGATAACAAATAATCAGATGGAATAAAAGGAAAATGACAACTGCACATGTATTACTATGGCACCGATTTCTTCCTTGATTCATTTTTTTATCTATCAGTAAACTACAGGTACAGCTCCAGCTACAAAACTTCTCAATTTTATACTACACAGTTTAAATATATGCATATGGAACTTAAAACTGCAAGGACAAAGGATGCACTGCATAACTAAATCTAAATTCAGAAAACCAGAACTGATTTAAATCACGCAGGGTGAGGAACACATCTACTTTTGAGGCTTGAGCTGCAAATCCAAAAATATTCAAGAAACATGGTAAAGACAATGTGGCGGCAATGGAACTCCCCTTCATCGGACAAAAACGGGCCTTACATCGAATGGAATGGGTTCAATCAAAATCAAATCATACTGAGAAGGCACCAACAGAACCGGATACATATGCATCCAGCACGTTGTCATCTGTAGGCGCAGCGTTTTGGAGTGATCCCAGAGAACAAAGGGGAAAAAATGCATAACCATTCATTGTAGAGTGGCTGACCAAAGGAAGGCTAAGAACGTATGATCCTGACATCTAACAGGCATGTAGGAAACATGCTCACCCATATTCATTAGGAAGGAGGCGTTCCAGCAGATCGAAGGTTGATCTGAACATTACAAATGGCATAGTTTGATCTGAAAAGAATCTGTGTATAGTAGAGAAATGAACAACAATTATCAGATGGTAAACCTTCATACGATGAATCACTGGACGTTGGAAAGATAACCTCAAATGGAATTAAAGCGAGCACAGTCAAACCTGTCCTCATATGCATACACAAAAGATAGGAAATTAAAGATAACTCAAGTGTGTAAAAAATCTATAAATTAGACAGAGAAGTGCTTCAGTCACCACTAAAGGGTTTAGGGTAATCACTCTTGTCTAGAAGGATCAAACCACGACAAAGAAAACAAAAACATATGGAATAAATTAAAGATAAGTGTGTGAAAAACCTATAAATTAGACACAGAAGTGTTTCAGCCACTACTGAAAGGCACATCATGTCATCATGTCCATTTTGTCTGTAGCTGTGTGGTCAATTAACTGAGTGACAACTGTCATTGGATAGTGCAAATATGACCAAGTAATCGAACGACGACAAACAGTTATAGCATTTGGGAAAGTAATCTTTAGGAATAGGGGCTCGGAACCAACAATATATAATTGGATGTCACAAGCAACGATTAATGATCACAAGGGTAGAATGAACAAGACTATATTTATCACTTAATACGCAATAAATACAGTATGCAGTAGAGATTGTGAAGCACTGCTAGTCAACAATTGGTGATACCAATATCCTTGAGTACAGTGGAATATATGGTAAAAACAGGTGGTCAGTGCATTCCATTCCTAAAGTAGTGCAGATAGAACATTCCTCTCCTCCAATAGTGCCGATAAGATGCACATCCATATTAGTCATACCATAGGAGATGAGTCTATTGCGTTTCCAGTCATAGAAGAAGATCAAATCAGCTTCTGGATGAAATGCAACTACATCGTAGTACGGCCCCCAGTGCCACTTTCTTGGTCCAAAAAGATCAACCTTGCTGATGTTGTGCTTGAAAGTCCACTCTTCGCTGCCTCTATCCTTATGAACATAGACTGACAAAAAATCCCCTTTGTCGTCATCAAACATGTAAAGCAAGCGCCCCTGAGAGTGTCCAGTGAAGCCATTCCCATAACACTCACGGCACTGTGGGAGCACACGGTTGACCCTCCATGCCTCTCCCTTGGTGTCCACCGCTGCGACTGCACCAACTAGGAGAGTGAAGTGTAGGACACTATTTGAATAGGTCATGTTTCTTCCGTTTGAAAAAACATAGGAATTGTTCCCATCAAAGAAATGGCATTCATCCGCGTGCCAACCACATTCACTAAGAATCCATTTTCTAGTTTCAGATGAGTAAATCTCCACTGCCGTAACTTTATAATCAGTCTGGTACTCCGTCTCTAGTAGCTGAAAAACACAGAAATTCAAGGAGATGGTCGGATCGAAGCCTAGCGCAGCATTGCGGGTCCACTTGTTCCCTCCCATTGCAAGTACATCACCATTCTGCCCAGGGACCTCACTTGGTTGGGGTAAAGCAAGCCACTCCCTGGTTGCAGGATTGCAGACAACATAGAATGGATGCACAGGCGGTGGTGGAGCGCCCCAACAGAGCAGGAGGAGGAGCCCGTTGCAAGAGTCGAGCAACTCTATCTGCCCACAGATCGGAGGCAGGAATGAGAGAGCCGTATCGACCAGAGGTGGACCATCATTTCTCCGCGAGGGGACAAGCTGACAAAGTGGCAGGGCGGACGTGCGTCTGCGCTGCGGCCACGGGGAAGACGAAGAATCCTGACAGGGTCTGCGTGAGCTTGGCACGGTGAGCGGGGTCGCAGATGAGGTGGCGCCAGGACCGGGAGAGGCACTTGAAGCGGCAGAGCGACTTGGCCGGCAGCCGCGCGAGGATCTCGACGACCAGCTCTTCCGGGAGGTGGACCACTGCTGCTCCTCTGCCCTCCATTCCAGCTATGAGGTGGAATCTGCAAATTTGGTTAGGGTTAGGCACTGCCGAACCTGAAATCGAACAAATCGAAGGAACGAACCATAAAATTCGACAAATCCAACCAGGCACAGCAACGATTCTTGATGTGAGGGCATATGGGGCACTGGAATTGGAACCCTAATACCGCGCTTAAAGATCCAAGCACTCGAATGAACTCGTGAGCATATCTTTACTGAGGGAAGTCGTAAGCTTACCGGCAACCGGGTCGCTCTTCTGGAGCGTAGGAGCGCGTCGTCTTCCGCCGCGGCACCGTCGATGGCTCGAGTACGCAGCAGCCGGCACCAGCGTCGCGCGCGTCCGATGTGTGGTCGGCTCGCAGTCCGCCGCCGCTCTCTGAAGTCTGAGAGCAGAGACGAGACGGAGTTTGAACTGCTGGTGGATGGCCCTGTGCTGGTTTGTGATGCTTGATACAACCCACTAATTGTTTAATTGCTCAGATTTTTTTTTATTTTTAACTAATTTCAGAATATTTTTAACTAATTGCTTAATTGCTCAGAATGTTTTTGATAATGGTAATAGTTACCTGATGATTATTATTATAACGAAATACACCAACTATAATTTGTCCTCTGTTCTCCCAATCTCGTTTTGTGATTACATTCAGATGATAGCGTGAACTGTTAGCATGCTGAGATGTCCCGAACCGTGCTTATCCATACATGCCATGAAGCAGAATAGAAACACTAACAATGATGTACAACACCGCAATCTTGATTCTCTAGCGCTGTAAATCAGCCAGATGTAGTACAAATGAAACTTGAGCACTCTAAATCAGTCATAATTTTTGTAACATATCCATCACACTGTAATTTCGAAACGACTCAAAGATGGCACCATTTCATTTTCATCTATGCATATTACATTTTATAGTGTCCGTGCAACCAGTTCTTACAAAGCAAGTTCAAAACAAAAGCTATTGTCCATTTCACCAGTGCTAAAAATCAGGTCAATGTGTTATACACAGTGCTACTGCTAGCTGATTCATGCTCTTGTTCTGAAATTGTTGATGGGTCACCAGTTGATGCCTTCTTCTAATTGTCGTGCATAGGCTTAATAGGATCCTACCTGCCATCAAAATCTCCAGAGTTTAGCAGCTCCAGAATATGCCTGAACTAAGAAAGACATTGATCTTGTAGATCAGATTGTCCTTGTCAACAATCTCATTCATCTGCAAGTACCCTGCAGCACAACAGGCAGCAATCACATTGTATACATAAATGATCAGTAATCTCACGAAGTGCCAAATTACTGTCCATATTTCTTACAGTGACATCAACAGGCCACTGAATATTTGTGACTAGCAGTTACAGGTGATGAACTACATTAGTAATGGTTTCACTTTCACAAATGCCTAGAATAGATTCAGGAGACATAT
>JADLZK010003714.1:0-45383 GCA_015847255.1 Hyparrhenia diplandra
ATACCTTTACTTCTAACCTAGTTCCACTTGTATTCAGTAGAAATTATGTTTTCTTGGTAGTATAAAAAGTGGAAAGCAGTGCTAAAGAGTGAAACGCAAATAAAGTCGGCGCGCTCCGAATAAAAGGCGCCAAAGGAGAGGGGATCAAGCAAAGGCAACGAAGCTCGGCGCTATGAGCTGGCCCATGCCACCATGGGCCCAACATATGAGGACGCCAAAAGCGGCGCCTTCGGGGAGAGCCCGGTAGAGCGAGAGGCCCGGCCGAGGGCGACGCCCGGCGCAAAGCGTGCCGGCCCGAAAAAGTGAAGCGGCGGCTTCCGCCCGCTTTCTATGGCGGTTTTGTCCAGATGGCCAAGGCGGTTGCATGTGAGTCGCGGCACTGGATTTCCATGGGAGAATTTCCCTCGAAGCAAGGAGCACCCTCCATTCTCCTCCCTCCCTCCACCTATAGAATTGAGGGCACACTACACACATTAAGAACACACCGTCTACATTGTGAGCACATCACTTCCACATTTTATATCAAGTAGTAGTGTCCCTCTAGGTGGCTCTCACCTAGTTGTATACTTAGAAAAAGAGGAGAGTGATGAGAGAGGAGAAAGAGAAAGAGGAAAGCGGGTTTAATGGGTTTAGATCTCAACTTTTTATACCTCTAGGAGCGACTCAATTTGAGTAGCGTCGAGGTTATCTTGTGGTATTTCAAGTTTATTATTTGACTTAATTGATATTGCTTTATTTTACTTTAAGAACTCCATTTCGACCGAGTGCTCTAGTCGGGGGGTCAGGGCTAGTTGGTAATCATTAGCATAGGCGTGGTGTCTAGGCTTGGTGTATTACGAGTTCGCCCAAACCTCACGGGAATAGTTGTGGTAGCCCGGGGGGTGGCAGCTCGATCGGACCTTTGTAGTCCACCCGTCGTCACCGGGTTGGTGTTTTCGTGAGCTTTTGACACGACCCGATTGCCGTTCCCGGTCTTTTAGAGGCCGGAAGGGTTTCGGCTACTCACAGTACGTAAAGTCCTAGTAGAAGCTGAACAACTTGGTATTTAGTAATCTTGGAAAACCTTAGAGAACCCCTCTCTACCTACAAAAATATCATCCACTAGCCTTCTCTTGGACGTACTTGATCCCTTCTAGTTCACTTCTCGTTCGACGTGGAAATGCGATACCACTGAATCATCCGTGCTGGCTAGCGGTACTTTCCGATCGCGGCTTAGCGCGGTTATGACGTGATGCGTTAAAAATACCAATAGTACAGCGCGTGGAGTCTCATCGCAAGCTCGCCAAGTTACCGGCAGCGAGGGCTGCTGCGAGGCGCCCTGTGCTGCGTGTTCATGGAAGGTAGCCTCACCCACGTCTTCGCCAGCCTCAGCGACAAGGCTACGAAACAAGCCGCCCGCTTCGCATGTGCTGCGCGCGCGATGCGTGCGCTCATCTTACGCTCTATAGGCGGAGCGTCACGCGCACGTGATAGCTGACCATGCCCGGCGGTGTTAGCGAAGATCTGCCCCAGGGAAAACCCGGCTGGCGGCGGCGGTATTTACCTGCGACTGCTGGAGTAGCTACAGGAGCGCGGACAAGCAATAGAAGTGTTGAGCGGCGTTGTGCCACGCTATCAAGAGTGGCAGCATCCTCCTCCTCACGTGGCCCCACCTGACACCCCGGGGCGGGCATGTCGGTGCATATTGGGGGGCAGCTGGCGGTATACGGGCAATGGGGCCCGCATTTGCCGGTGGGTGTGCTGCGGCCCAGTGTAGGATCGGCGTTGAGTGTGGTATGTTCTTCCTGGCTTTACTGGCGTTGGTATAAGAGGAAGGGCGGTGTGTGTGTGTGTGCGATACGTGTGTACATCTATCTAGCTTAGCTCTAGCTAGATGATCTAGATCGATAAACGGCTTTTGCTAGCTTTTGGTTGTGTGCATGCATGGATTGGTTGATGTTGATTGATCCTCGAGTAGCATGCATTGATGAACAGCGGTGAGATGTTTTAATTCATTGTAATCTTGTATTATATTTTAATTGTGTGATATGGTGTTTGTGATTTAATATATGTGTTGTATTTCTCTATATCATGTGCTTTGCGTGGATGTTTGATTCTGTTGAAATGAAGGCGACAATGGTGTATTCATGTTTGAGGGTGTTAAATTTATTTGCGATTCTCATGGCGGTGGCTGCCGACCATGGCCTTGAGCACCTCGGCGTGGCTAGCTTCAGCAGCCTCGGGCTGAACTCCACCGCGGTCACACCCTTCTCTCTACCCTGGCTTGGAACCTCGAGGCTCGTCGGCTTGGTTATGCGTGCGTTAGCGTCGCCTCGAGCAATATTTACTTGTCTGCGTTATTAGGTAAGCCTGGAACTTTACTTAAGCCATGTCGCCCAGCGGCGTTCGATCGTTCTCATGACGGCAGCCCCTTTCGACCCGTCCCACCTGACCATGTGTTCAAAAGGAATTTCTGTTGCGTTCTTTGGTGCTTTCCATAGCGTCTATTTGACCTCGGCACATGCGTTATTGGCGGGCGTCGATCCCACTCAGCCGTACCCGCCAGGTGGAGGTGTCGAGCTCGGTAGGAGCCTAAACCTGCTCATCAATAAGCGCATACAATGTAGCGCTAGGTTATGGGATCGCGGTGGTGGTCCTCCCGTCGCAAGAGACCTCATCTCGCTAACATCCGGCGCATCTTGGTGTGTGCCCTTAGGGAGACCCGGGGCTCAGAACCTAATTTTCTTTTTTAATCGTGGTCAAAACTTATAACTAGTCTTTCTCCATCATAGTAACTCCAAAAATGATGGTTTCTTTCTAAATTTTTGTCAAATCATGCTCTATCGAGGCGATTGTATTCTTACTTCTATTACTCTTGTCATGTTTTCATCGATAACATTTCAATTTTAAATTTCCAAAATTACAACTCCAAACATCAATTTTTTGGACCACCTAGTGATTTTAACGAGAAGAAGAAATCTTCTGGGGCGGCCCGTTGGGATAATGCGTGCGAAAAAAAAGCCGTCTGCTCATTCCATTGTAAAACATTTTGCCGGGTCATTTCTTGATCCGGCGGCGTGTGACCAACATTGTTCTGAGTTACACATGTCTCGGCGTTCATGAAACTACAAGAGACATTTCTAAAAGATTTGTGAACAATGTCACTAGCACTATGTTGGATGGGAAAAAAACTAAAATAGGAATTGTAGATCTTGCTAAGTCCACGAAACTCTTTTAGTTTAGAACTTTTTGATTTGACATTATCTTGTAATGGAAAAGTAGGTCTCAAATTCAAAAAAAATGAAATTTAAATGTTTTAAAGTGGCGTCATATAGACAAATAACCACCAACATATATACTAGATTGTAGTTCTCAATTATGAAACTTAAGTAGTTTACAACCTTTTGATTTGAGTTGAGATCATCTTGTCATGGAAAACATGTACACTCTCCGTCCCACAAATAAAAGTCGTTTTGACTTTTTACAATCCTGTTTGACCATTCGTCTTATTTAATTTTTTATGCAAATAATAAAAATAATTAAATGATTATAAAAAAGTATCTCTAACGATAAAACAAATCAAAACAAAATATCTGAATTTTAAAACATTTTGAATAAGGCGAATGGTCAAACAAGGATTCTAGAAGTCAAACCAGACTTTTTTATTTGTGGGGCCGGAGGGTGTAGCGGTTTGAAAACATTTTGTACTTTCCGTATCTTCTGGACGAGCATTGGGATAGTGCACCCGGCCTTGGCGGCCTGCTCTTTACTAGTAGTACTACTAGTTTACTAGTCTGATGCGTCCACGCACCCGGTAGCGCACGCATTATTGCTGCTCACCAAGCCCGGGCCGATTCTGGCACATTCGACTCCGCCTCCCGTTGGCGGCGACAATAGCTAAGAGGCATTTCGAGCTTCCACCAAAAAGCCCGCCCGGCGTCGCCGCTTTCGCGCCATGGAAAACCTTCGCGTGACATGCTTGCTAAATTGCGTTTAATTAAGCCAAGGAAAGGCGCGGATCCCATGGAGGCCTAAGCCAATCTGCGGGCCACATGTTACGCCGGATAAAAGCACCCGTCTGGCGACCCCACTGGTGGGGCGGATCATCCGGAGCTAGACACAGTCTTTGCACGGCGGGTCGGCGTCTGCGCGGGCGGTACTACTACTGCTCAAGTGCAGAGAGTCTTTGCACCCGAGCCTCCCTGCGCCGTCGACAACCCGGAAGTGCCCGGAGAAACCGGCATGTATGCCGTCGCCGTCGTCGGCATTGCACCGGCAAACCCGTCACTCACGATCTTTGCGGTAGCTGCCAGCGTTAGGGCATGAAACCCGCCGACTATGTTCTTGCTCTTGTGCTCTCACCGGGGGGCTAACACCCGGTGCAGCGGGGCGACGACTATGCCGGTGGGTGTTCTTGCGGGGATATCGAAGGTGACAACTTTGGCGGCGAAATTTGGGGCGTGGAAGAAACATCAAGTATTACTTTCGGCCCGCCCGACATGCATGGAGTTATAGGTTGGGCGACTTGGCGGAGCATAAACGGAAGAGTGGCGTACATCCCATCCTATATAGCCCAAATGGTGCCTGCGCCATGATGGGCATCGGTCGCGACCCGACCAAAGCGGTGCGGCCGTCCTCGGCGTCTCGGGTGGTGTGGTGTGCTCAGGTGTTGCGGCGAGGAGTGTAGGATCGCGGCAGTGTATGAGGTTCTTTTGGTCGATCAATCTTTTGCGGTAGATATCCTTTGGCGGAGCCGCGGGGATATCATTCGCGTTGTCGCCGGGTTTGTGATGCGCACACAATCAAACTTTCTATCTGTAGTGCTAGGCGGCGATCTATTACTACCTCCTCTTTCTCGGATGGTGTTGTCGATCAAACAATGGCTGAATTGGATAGCTTTTGAGTGCGCCGCGTGGTGGTTGATGTTCTTGTCGAGCGGGATTAATTTGATCGATCATATGCATGGTTTATGTTGAAAAGATCTGAGTAGGAGTATGCATGGCGAGATATTTTATTAGTCGTAATCATGCAATGTGTTATATTTTTTCAAATTTGTCTTTGTTTGGATGTCCTTCTCCTCTCTTCCTCCTCGATCCCCCTCCCCTCGTGAGTTGTTCTTCCTATAAAAGCTACGTGATATGTGATTCTCGTGGGGGAGGCCGGGGTGGTACTTGTGGTATTAGGGTTGGCCGAGGAGCTTCGCTAGAACGGTGCCGGGGTGGTGGTGGCGGGTGGCGAGGGAGGGAGGAAGGAAGCGCGAGACCACGAAGAAGATACTTGATACCGGGCTATCACTTTTCGTGTTTCTCTATTTACTAGTAGTACTTCTTCTTCAATGGTGTAATCTAGTTTTTAAAAGATGCGATGTAGTTAGCATAGTGGGCCCCCCCTGGCGCATGCCTTGTCTCCGCACTCTCTCGTGTGCCTCTCCGCACTCGATGTTCTCTCGTGTCCATGTATTTTGGACTGGATGACACACTTAAACAAGTTCGGGGACACGGATTCCTAGTTTCCTAAGTACATGGACCTGGATGAGACTAGAGGACAAGTTAGGGGGACACAGGTGGATTTTACTCATAATTTATTTATTTCCTAAATTGTATAAGTAATTTGAATAAGGCGGCGGTCAAACATGATGTCTTAGAGTCAATATGGTGAATTATTTTGCGGAGCCGGAGATGCGTACACTATTTTTTGGGGCGCTTTGAAATATGGTGAGCGAGTTCGGTGATTTAATAGTATTCTATGAGAGAGAATAAAATTTGAAATAAAAGAAGAAATAAGAACTTTGTAGGAGTAGTAGGCGTCCTTTGCGTGTTGTCGTCTTCGGTCGGTGCCTCACCGTTCGAGCACCGTCGCGGTGCGGGGATGCGCGCACTGGCGGGGAGCCACACGGCCTGCACCAGGATTGGGCCGGCGACAATGGCGGGGCGTGGGCCCTATCCTCTGGCCGAGCCATGCGCCAAAGGATTAGCATGCAAGGCGGACATGGGCCCTATCTGGCGAGGTGTGTAGGATTCGCATGCAAGGATTCGCATCTATACTGGCGTGCAGTAGTTAAGGAGCGTGTGGTGGAAAAGGCTCGTGTTCTCACGGTAACCGCAGGGTGCAGCCCGGCCAATTATTTTGATGATGATTTTTATATTCAATTTGTTTGACCAAAACATCCTTACTTTTTATTGGGACTCGGCGGCCCGGCGGGCAGTTCATTATTGTATAGGGGGGTTGCATGTGCGGCGTCGGTTCCCGTTCTTTGTGGTGCGGAAGGGCGGGAGGCGACTCTTGGAGGGAGGCGAGGAAGATGAAGGGCAAAGAGGCGGCAACTTACCTTCGGCGATGGCGGATGCGTGATGGCGATGCTTCATTTGCGGTGCGGAGGAGGAACTGCTTTCGGCCGGATCGTATTTGCACATCTGGCGGGGCAAGAAAGGGTCTCAAGAAGTAAGGTACATGGATCTTAAAATTGGCGTACGCGCCAAGAGTTCGGCCGATACACCGACACCGAGGGCGATCCGACTCGTGTCGCTCCGTCGGTCGTCGGCTAAGCTGGCGATGCACAAAGATTTCCACGGGGAGCTCTGGCGGGCGCTTCTTCAAGGCCAATCGTCAGGAGGCCCATATGCTCACTGAGGGGATGGTGAGGATGGCGGCGGCGCCGTCGCGATCCCAGGGGCCGGAGCTCCTACGCAAAGCCGCTAATGCTGCGCGGACCTCGGCCGGCTTACTTCTTGGCGTCTTTGGCATGCCGGTCGAGAACCCAGCGGACAGAAGCGGCTGCTCCATGGATTCAGGGCGGCCCGAGCTGCGGTAGGTGGGCGAACCATAATCTCTGCGGGAAGGCGTTATTGGGCGAGGAGGACCTCGCCAGCTGCTTGTGGCTGCAACCCAACCTTGGTTGATCGGCCCGGATGCGGGCGTAGCTTTGTCGTCGATGTCGATCTACGTACGTGCATGGCGAGAAAGGATGCAGCGGCGTGCACCACCCGCTACCGGGGGAGGAACCGTCATCTGTCTTTGCGGCCTTTCGGTACCCGCGTCGATCTTGAGTTAAATATGTCACGGTTCGGTCATTTGGAATTGGATGTCATGGCCGATGCGCCTAACCGGCCGGATAGTATGCGTCCCAAAAACTAGCTATATTTTTTAGTTTTTATTTGTGTCGAGATGAGTTAGAATATCACTACTCCCTCACGTCTCATGGAGGTTTGTGGTTTTTTAACTTTTTGAACTTCATGTTTGATCATAAAGTCTCATGGAGTTTGTCCCTTTTACCATTCTCTTTTTTTTTTACTTTAATCTATACTACTACCAACTATCATCGATTGGGGCCAACTATAATTTATCGAAATATATCCATATGAGGTCTTCTTTTGCGAGGATTTATTAAAAGGAATTCAATGGTGTAATCAGAATTTAATTTGATTTTTTGGTTTTGTGAGTTATAACATTTTTTAGTTAGTTCAAGCGGTAGGGCTGCCCATTTGGATATCATGGTAAAAGGCTCTTTGAGAGTGTATGGGGATTAAGTATATGATCATACTAGACTATCTAGGGTAGGTGGATACGTAGAATATGTGGATATACTTTGTTTATATACAACGGTAGTGATATATTTGTATTATATGAAAAAATATGGGTTCCTTCAAAAATTTTAGCGTAGTAAAGTCTAGGCTAGCGTTCATATGAGTATCTAAACATTTTTTTGGACAAGGTTTGGGTCAAACATGGGGAATATAAATCATCAATAACTTTTAAGTTGTTGAGTTTGTAAATGTAAAAATTATATGATTAGATTTGTCTTAAAAAATACTTTGATAAAAGTTTACATATATCACATCTCCATAAATATTTTTTTATAATAATAAGCGGTCAAAGTTATGTTTTGGAGGCAGTAGCGGCTGTCCTAAGCGACTTCTAATACCATCTGGAGGGGTATGAGTTATGATAAAAATCAAAAAATTTGCATCAACATTGAAGCATACTAGTATAGGCAAACATAATATGTTTACAATATTCCATACCCACCACCAACCCAAAAAGTGCTACGGTTTCTGTCACATCGAATTTCTTAGCATGTATGGAGTATTAAATGTAGATAAATAAAAAAAAAACTAATTACATAGTTTGTTTTGAAAAGTGCGAGGCGAATCTTTTTGAGCCTAATTAGTCTATGGTGGGACAATAGTTACCAAATACAAACAAAAAGTGCTCACGATTGCCGAACCCAAAATATTTCACCAACTAAACACCCCATTAATACATTCTCCTCCTTGATGCTTCTTAGGGGCCGGGGAAGAGTTGTCCTCGTTGGACTCCTGGCCAAACTTACCATTATTGTCGCCGAGTGGTAGATCTTGAAGGAGTGGAGGCGAGTTTGTGTCCTTTTTGCGGTAACCAACACTCCAAGTCGCGGTGAAAATATAAAATAGGTGCCACTGGGTCCATCATGTACGTAATCTAACCCGTCCGCTTTGTCTTCATTACTACTAGTTCCTCCCTCTCCCACTACGCTTTCCACTCCTCGTTATTATCCCCACAACCGCACGCCGCTGCCCCCTCCTCGCCCCCAAAGGCGATGAAGGAAAAAGAAGGCTGGCAGCAATGGTGGCGGAATACTTGGGCCGGCGTGTTTGCTGTTGCGGTACTTTGGGAGGACTGCTTTCGGCGGAGATCCTCAGCCCGGTGCCTCGATTAGAAGGAACAAGTTGCCGATGCAATGTACATGGAGCTTAAAATTAGCGTCTGCGGCAAGTTCGGTAATTTTACCGACACCAAAAGGCGATCACGCTGGGTGTTAAGCTCCGCCCGATTTGTCTTTAGCTGCCTACGAAACAAAAGTTCCCACAGGGCGCTCTGGCGGCGCTTCGTCAAGGCCGAACATCCAGGAGGCCATATGCTACGAGGGGATGGTGAAGATAGCCGGCGCCCGTGGGATCCCAGGGGCGGAGCTCCTCAAGAAGCGGTCGATCTTTGGGGACTCCGTGGCGGCTTACTTCTCTAGCGATGTTGTTGTATGCGGTCAGGAACCCGCGGACCAAGAAAGCGCTATTTGCTCCATGGAATCGGCCCCGACCCATAACTTGTGGCGGTGGGCGAACCATCTCTACTTGCGAAAGCCGTATTTTGGCGAGGGCGGACCTCAAGCGGTTGTGTGCCTCAACCCAACCTTGATTCGTGTCCCTACACGCCCGCCGAGGTGTAGAGCTGCTTGGCGTCGACGACAAACTTTCTGCGTGCGTGTGCGGCGGAAGAATGCATGACCCACGAGGCGAGGGCGGCGTCGTCCGTCTTTGCTCACTTCGGTGCGCGCCTCCGTTTTGAGTTCATACTCTTACCCGTTCAAATTGAGCGGCTTAGCGGCATACGCCTTCATTAGGATGTGCAAGATGTCCCTAAACTAGCTTTATTTGGTTTTGTTGTCATATTGTTGTGTAAACATCGGTTACGCTTTATTTTTGTAACATGTGTTTGTTTCCACTGTGTTGGGTAATATAATTATTAGAAATTTAGATGAGGCTTCCCGAGGGTTAGCGATGAGATGCTCGCCCGGCGACCATGGCGGCCTGCAGCGAGGAGTTGCGCTCGGCAATGTCATCTCGATGGGAACTATTAAAGTTTTTGGTTGTGTGCATGCCATCTCGACATTAATGATGTTGTCGGTCTTACGACGAAATGTTTCCCGCCCTCAAAAAAGCTCTATGTGAAGGTAACTAACATTTGGATCAAAAAATTTATATGTACCTTACATTTCCACATTTATTTTCTAGCTTATATTGCTTGAAGAGATTTTTAACAGCTCAAATGTAGGTGATATTTGTTGATATTTATGAATTGAATTTGTTTTATGTGTAATCGAATTATATACGAATGAAAGTTTATTTAGTCAAATTGTGCAATCGTTGTCACTACATTTTGCAGGGTGTTATTTCGAGACATTTTTTGTTTGTTTCATTTGCAGGTATCTTTGAAGGCAGGTCAAAAGGGTGAAGCATAGAAAAAAAAATTTTGGGCGAAAATTTCCGTAATTTGAATATAGCGTCTGTTGGGGTCAGGTATATTGCTCCTACGGCGTAAAATTTGAATTTTAGCGTAGGCCAAAATTTCAGGCCCAAATATTGTAGAAGCCGCTAGTTGCCACCAAATAAAAGCCCCAGCTTACCCTAGAAGCTCCTCATTCTCTCCCAAAGCGGTAGCCACCTTCTATCAAAAAAAAAAAGAGAGCCACGGCCGCGGCCCGCGCGCTCCGCCGGACTAGCGGACCCGGCGACTTCGGCGGCCCTCCCCGCTCCCGCGGCGCCGCGGCGGCCATCCAGCTTCGCGACCGCGGCGCGGCGGCCCATCCCGGCTTCGTTGCGCTGCCCCGGCTCCCCGTCCAGCACGACGCGCTGCGCGGCGGCTTTCGTCCCGCCCGACTCTCTCGTCCTTCGGCCAGCGCCACGCACCGGCGGCCCGTCCTCGGCGCCCGGCCCATCGGCCTCGACGCGCGGCGCCGAGGTGGTGGTGCCCTCACGACCCCTTTCGCCCGAAGGCGCTACGCCCGTCCATCGGCTCGGTTGCGAGGCGTGGATTGGTTGCCCAGCGCCCGGCGGCCAACTCCTTCCACGCTTTTAGGCATCCAACCATCACGGTTTGCATCCTCAATCTCAGATGTGTGTAGAGTCGTATGGATCCTCAAATTCAGTTGTGTGTGTATTTATATTGATACTCTTTTTGTGTAAGCATATTTGATTGAGTCGTAAAGGGATCCTCAAATTAGGATGTCTTGCATGCTATCGATCCCTTTTAATGGCTAACACATACATATGCGTGCTCTTTGTGTAAGCATATTGGTTGATGATACAAAAGCTGCTTTGCATATATCTGATTGCAACACTTCTAAGCTTGCATCTGGTGATGACATCTCATTAGTTTGATTTAGGGAAAATTAAAAATGGTTGTGATTCTTTCTTCTTGTTTAGCTATATGTGGATGTGTTCCTTTGGAGCTTTGTTTGCTAGCCTTGATAAGCTGGAGCTTTAGCTCCAAAGGTGCTATAGTTTGTTTTGCATCACATAGAAAGAAAGCGCTACGCTACATAATCACATACTTAACTTATTGCCCAGAGCACTTCTCCTTGGGGTTTTTGATACGGTACTTTTATTGCTATATGAATGAATATGAATTTCAAACAATTAGTGGCCCTATGGTAATTCATTCTGGCGAGGGAATAATTTGGTCCCGCTCCACTTGAAAACTTTGAAAGTGACCAGAGATAATTTGGTGCCCTATGCTAATTCATGACTTTTTAATTTGTTACTAGTACAATGGCTGGTGATGGCATATTGATTGTAAAAAGTTCATTATCCTTCCTTTTTTTGAAGTTTTTTGAATGGCTCTAAAAAGGTTTGCTATCTAAGCTTGTACAACATTGCTTAATAATTTTGTGCGTCTTAAAATCCTTTTAGATGATTGATCCTAGGTACAAACAAAAGACCCACCTTGGGAGATTATAAAGGATGAGGAGTCCCAAAACCTGGTGAGGATATAAGCGTTCTTTGAAGGCACATCTTCTTAGCGTAAATGCGAATCTAATCCCAAAGCGCATTTCATTTTCCACTAACTAAACCAATCCCATTTACAAACTTCCCACTCTAGCAAACTTGCATCGGGGAGCCTTGAGGTAAAAACTAAATTATATTTCCACCCTTCTTTTTACCTCTTCTCAAATTCGGTTACATTTCCCATATGCGATTACGTCCGGTAACTACACCTCTTTCGTTGGAGCCAAGTTTTTTTTTAGTTTGCAAAAAAATCAAGGATGGCAAACTAGTTTAGCAAACTCTTGGATATCTTTGTCATTTTAAATTGTACACATGAAGGTTTGCTAGGAAGTAATGGTTTTAGTGACTCCCTGTCATAGTCATTATCTTATTGGCTACTCTTTTTTTGAGAGAGAAAAACTTGCGGCTGGAGGAAAAACTTCGTCCTCATCAATGGAGATGTCACCCTTATAGTCTTTGAGTTCTTTTGCTTCATCTCTTCGGTATAATTGCAAACATAGACCTTTTTTCTTTTATCTTAGATCTTCAGTTGTATACAATTCCTCATTGCACCATATCATAAATTCCATCATCATGGTCATATTCTTCATCCACACTCATGCAAAGATCATCATTGATACTAGTACGGTTCATCATCAAGGCCCTCATTTTTTATATAGTATAACCTCAATGGTTCCCCATGATGTATCCACCTAGTGTAAGTGCTAGCCATTCCATTAATATACAAGTGTAAGTGATTACTTTGGTTGTGTGAGCGCTAGTGTTGTCAATGCATTACACTTTATGCGGATTGAGCTTTATTATGATGGGCATGAAGCAAGATGGAATGGAAGGGTCATTCGAAGTTTTTATTTTTATTTGAGCCCTACTCGGCGGTTCTATTATTCCACACTTGGTTTTGAAAGCTAATAATGATGTATATATGGTAGGATGATGTCTTTGTATATCTCTAAAGTTAGGAGAAAATAGAATTTCGGACGAGCATGGCAAATCGGTCGAATATGTGGATGAGCGACAGCTGAAACTAAGTCGGGGCTTCAAGGACATAAAAGTAACATTTTTGCCTTGTGGCGGGCTCTACCTTGACATTGTGCACATGGGGATATGCATGATAGGATTATTGTTGATCTTTTGAGCATCGTTGTGTGTGACCGAGCATTCACGACCAACATTTTTTGTAAACTCTTTGTGTGCATTATTTTGTACATTGTCGAGTTTACAATGGATGGAACTTCTACTCATGAGCGTCTAGCTTGTCATCTTTTTCTTTTATCATATTTTAAAAATTGAGATGCTGACTTCATAAGACTAATGTCGAGAACTTGTTTGTTTCTTTGTGTCACTTTCATTTTCGCTACGGGTGATAGTCTTGATTTTATAGTTTATTGAAACTTTTCTTTGTCGGGATATTTGCTTGTAGTTTTAGGCCCGATTTCTTTGTGTACACATCCGTGCTTGATTACTTTGGTTGTGTGAAGGCTAGTGTTGTCAATGCATTACTCGCATTAATGCGGATTGAGCTTTACCATGGCAATGAAGCAAAGAAATTTGGAATGGAAGGGTCATTGAAAGGGGTTTTTATATTTTTTTTTTTTTTTTATTGTTTCCCCACACTTTCGAGGACAAGCATTGCAAAAGCTGGAGGCTACCTATGCTGAAGCAGATGCTTGTGGATTGGATTACAATGAAATGAAGCAAAGGCGAGAAAACCTCGTCTTGTGTATGATTAGGGCAGATTTTGTTGGGCTATCCTTCCACATGGAGGATGAATTTGGAGCCATCAAAGCGGCCCAAACCGGCGACAAGCCCGATTAGCTTGTGCACGATTGATCTCGGTTGGATTCAGCGGTTGAGATTGCTTCTTGGGAAACTATGGGTAAGGAAAAAAACCTAGCCTCCATTCAAGCGAGAAACTATGCCGCCTCAAGATGTCGTGACGGCGTGCTTCTGTTCATTTTAGCAGGAGGACTGCTCGGCGAGAAGATCTCTCGGCCCGCATCCCAAGGAGGAACTTCCAACTTGGAGCACAGTGCGTACGCTTGGCGGGTTCGGCGATACCCGGCGGACACCAGGCCCGATCCAAATCTGAGTAAGTAAATATTCCGTTGCGGCGTAGCAAAATCAATCATCAGCGATTATATAGGCTGCCGTCACGTGCGTGGCGCTCCTCCGCTGCCCCCCACACACACCCACCCACACCCCAACACCACCTGCGATTGTGCCGCCACCACCAATTCAAGTGTGTGGCAGCGCATTATATATATAACCTTGCGAGGAGCCGTGATATCACCGGCTTTGTACGGGGGCCTTGGCCTTGGGGCGAACGAGCCTTCGGTGGCCGAAGCGCCCGCCATAGTTGGAGAGTGGCGGCGGCACACGTTCGCGGTGACCTACACTACTTGGGGCAAATGTTTTGTCTTTACTTATTCTCACATATAAGACTCTTATTGTAAATTTGTAATAGAAATAATCCTAAATTTATTTGATTTAGATTTTTGGGAACAAAATAGGCTCACTTAAAAAACAAAGGCAAGCGTTGAATGAGCTGCTGGCGTGAGTGCGATTCCATTTGCAACGCCGCGGGCACTTTTCTAGTAAATAATAATATGTCGCGGTGTCCCATAACCCTCTGCGGCCGGAAAAGCGGCCCGGCTTCGTTGTACCACAAGAGAGCGGGCCTAACATGCGAGGTCAAAGGGCGGCCCGGCCTAGCAGGGGCGGCGGAGAGCCCGTTCAAAACGGATGCTGAGGCCCGGCCAAATTGATGCGAGTGCGGCGGCGTGTCAACATCCATCATCTCTAGCGGGGCGAGGCGGTTGTAAGACTCGAGGCAGTCTGGTGGCGTGCACGCGGCGTCTCTCAGCGACGTAATATGCGCAATACCCGGCAAAGCAGCCGCGGGCGGTGGCGACAACACTGCGTCTGTAAATGACCCAGCGTCGGTAGCGGTTGCGACATGTCTGAGACACACGCTAACTATATCTACGTGCGAAACTATAGTCAGCGTCGGTAGTGGGTGAGAACATGCTCTGAACCCAGCTAACACAACTTCGTGACGAAAATACCGCAGCGTCGGTAGTGGTTGGGACATGTCACGAGACACCTCCTAACACAACTTATGCGAAAATAAGCTAGCGTCGGTAGTGGTTGGGACATGTCTGCAGACACCTCCTAACACAGCACATGCGAAATAAAAAGCAGCGTGTCGGTAGTGGTTGGCACATGTCTGCGGACACCTCGTAACACAACTTCGTCTACGAAAATAAGCGTAGCGACTTTTAATTTACGTGGTATTCTGAGACCCTTATCTTTGTTCCAAAGCGTCGGTATCTGCGACGCAGCGTGCATGCGGTGTCAAGCAACACGGACGGGTATCGACCACCGCAGTGCACGTGAATCCGCGGCGTCACGTGATACGTAGCGAGTGCAGAACTGTGGCTTAGAAAAAAGGTGTCTGTAAGCAAAACAGCGTGCGAATTAGGAGTTGTATCCATAGTCGTCGGTCTCAAAAATGCTTTTAATGAAGCGGCGTAATGCGAGATACATTGAATTCTGAACACTTTCGGTTTCAAAAGCGTCTGCCGTAGCAGCAGCGTCGTACTTGATAAAGGAAAACGTGCGGGTTCAGGAGGTTAAACGGGCGAGTCCTGCGAACACGAGTCTCTAATCACCCCTAATGCCCGGCCCAGCGTATTGGTCTTCGTGGGACCATCCGGCGCCTAATGCCCGGCGGTCGCCCGAACCGCCGCGTCGATAATGACACTTTTCTGAGCCTTCGTTATTAGTGGCGTCTCTGCGGCTCCTTTGGCGGTTATTGCCTTTTTACATAGTGTTGTTTTAGTACTACCCTAGCTAGTACATGATCACCAAAGTAAGTCAAGGCGACATAACATCAATCACATTATTTAGTGTGTTGTGGCGGCGCCATTAAGGCATGCCACCCGCCCGGTACTCAACACCGGCCTCAACGACTGGCAGCCCGAGCCTATGCATCATAAGCCTCGTCTTAGGCTCTCGGCCTTCCTCTTGATGAGACCCTCAAGCGGCCCAAACAACTTCAAAAGAGCTTACGCATGAACATATATATGAGGGATCGGATCAGATCGTTCCAACAAAAAACAAGTCACTTTATCGTCAAATCACAAGCATCGGTTCATATATTTGGTCATTGGCTGATGTAGTGAAATAAAGCATGCATGCATGCAAAGTGAACTATGCCAAAGCTGGAGGCGAAGAACTACCATTATATTCGCAGTCTATGCCAAAAGCAGTGGCCAAAATTGATTTTCTCAATTTAAACAAAGCATGCATGTAAGTGAACTATGCCAAAAGCGGCAAAAAGCTGGCTGGAGAACTACCATTATTGGGAAGTATGCCAAAGCAGTTGGCCTTGGCCAAGCCAAAATGGGTTTTTCTCAATTCTATAGCTCTGCGAAACGAAACTAGTAGTATAAGCGGAAGCCTCTTGGTATACTAATTAAGGCCTGTTTGGATCAAGAGGATTCTAAAATCCTTGAGAAAAAAAATATGTGTAGCTTCCAAACATACCCTAGATTCTAGAATCGATGGTCGAGGGATTGTAAAATCTAGAATCATGTGGCATTAGTACAAGCATGCGCGGCGATCTTGCTTCCATCTCCCTTAGCGATCGCCTCCCGGCTTCACGGCTCCTTGCCTCGGCTGCCAAGGACTTCTCCTACGCCCTCGCCTCCGCCTCAGCTTCACGGCTCCCTTGCACCGGCCGCCCCTGCCGAGGACTTCTCCTTCGCCCTCCGCCTCCGCCAACTGCGGCCCGAGGCGCCCTAGGCGGCGCGCGCCTCTTCGGCAGCGAGAAGGCGGGACTCAGCGCGCGCCCGCTTCGAGGGCAAAGATGGATGGCCCTGGGCGATAGCGTCGTTGAAGGCGAGGAACACGGGCAGCATGTCCTCTTTTCCTCCATCGGCTTAAGCTCCCCAGCGATACTCTTACAGCGTCACCGTCGCTAGGGTTTCCAAGTTACTAGTGAGGCGGCGATTCGAGTCTGCCTCCCCAGCGAGGCGGCCCGGATGCCTTGCTTCTTGTACCGCGTGGAAGCGGCGGGATGCCCTTGCTTCTTGTACCCGTGGAAGCGGCGGGGCGTACTGTTGAACCTAGCGAAGTCCTCACCACCGTTTCCACGGGGCGAGGGCGAGGCGAACCTCCCCAGCATTCATCTTGGCCGGCGGGGGGAGAGGCGAGGAGGAATGGAGGTGGCGGCACGCATGGAAGAGTCTAGGAGGCCTGCGGCGGCGCCTGGCAGCGGGAAGGCTCTGTCTGCGAGGAAGTGGAGTGGAAGTGAAGGAGCTGAAAGCGGTATAAGCGGCAGCGGTAGCGATATATATATATACTAGTGCTAGAGGCGGCGGCTTGCGCTGTGGCCGGCAATGGAAAACGAGGGTGTGTAATGGCGAGAGTCTCATAGGCCCGTTTGGAAGCCTTGATTTTGGAAATCCAAAATCTGAAATGGATTTTGATCAAGCGGGTAGATTTTATTCGATTTTTTGGATCGATTCCAAAATCCGGGAATCGGCTTCGAGGACCGGCTTCTACGGATTTTGGGCGTGCGGAGGCATAGGAGGGATATAGAAAGCGAAATCAGCTTTCAAAATCCGGGATCCAAAGCGGCTCACTATGGATTTTTACCAAAAATTCGGATTTTATAATAGTTCCCGAGAATCGATTTTTGGAAATCTATAATCAATCAAGCGGGGGCCATAGTAGTTCTTGTTCTTGCATAACATGAACTTCTTGGTTTTGTGATAAATTTGGGTGCTACCAAAAGCATTGATATTGTGCATACATAGAAAAATACAAACCGTGATCGCTAAGGTCGAAAGCGCGAGAACACAACTATCATCGGAAGGGCTAAGTCGGGTTTCACCTCAACACTTGATGTTTTGGGCACACCCAATGCATGATGATCTGACATTTTGTTCTTGCATAACCTAAATCTAGCGAACCACAGCGATTGATAAAGTCATGCGGGCATGAAATCATTGCAACTCAATTGGTAATGCGGGATGGATCGACCAACTTGATACAAAATATAATACATTACGAGGATACATTGATCTCGGTAAGCAAACAATATACCATTGTTCATATCATGGGGCATCCCTCACGCTGACAACTCGATGCAAAAGCGAGAATCTTCGGTTTAGGGGCGTGTTAGGTAGTAGTCGTGAAGATGAAGCAAGTGTAAGCTAGGCGGACCGCGAGAATCAAGTCCTTGAAAAACAAATCTAGGGCCCAATTTTTCTTACATTGCATACAAAAAGTAGACCATGAAGCATCCACACCCACATAACATTGCGCAAGTTCACAAATGGAGGCGAAACACTTCCGAGGGGATTTTTTTTAGCTATCTCTTTACCATCTTGCATTGCACGAGCCATTTTTCTCGATTACCAAACAGCGGATCTACGCATAGAACCAAATTAAAAGTATGTTATAAATGGTAGAGAATGTAGGCCGTCATAGCACATTACAATTCTCGAATTAGTATGTAAATAATTTTCATCTTAACATGCATGATGCGTCTTTGGTGATGTAAAAAGCGGTAAAGGCATGTATGCAACAATAGAATTAAATATAGCTATTTGTGTCACAGTGCGCCGTGAAACACAAGATTCTATTTTGCAACCGCGAGAATCACGGAACAACACAAACACAAACAGGGGGATCGGCTCACCAAAATTATCGATTCGGTTGGAAATAAATGGAATAAAAATGGTTTGACTACCTCTAGAAGACATGTAACTACTTGCATGGATACGATATATATGTGAAAAGCTAATTACGCAAATTTACCTTGGGCAGCGAGAGGTTCAACCATATGGCTTTTGCACTGTTGGTGTGAATCTAATGCTCACAAATTCTTTGTGTAAGGAAAGCCACCGCGAGTAAAAGCGGATGTCTTAAAATTGAGGACCTAGTAATGCGATTACCCGACACATAGTTTATCTATGCAACAGCGAATATTGTCGATTCGACAAATTTCCATGTATGTAAATCATTATGTATGAAGTATAGCAAAATAAACTTATAATAGTCATTGTGCTATTAAACCCACTTCTTCTGCTATAGTTAACCTACCTTGCTACTATTCCATCTCAATAAATAATGCGGATGCGAATTGCTTTGCTATTTGTCCAAACACCTCCTAACGCTATTGCTAACCTGCCTTGCTAATACTTACCGTCCAACAAAAAATCAGCAAGCAAAAGCCAAAACCGCACATGTGAAAGGACTATAATTTTGTCACGTTTTGCAACTCACGAAATTAAGCCATTTTCATTAAGCTAAAGTGGTAAATTTACGGTAGGTCGAGAATAAAACTAATTGGCATAAACATAACCAAATCCATCAATGTAACTATTCCCCCTTTGCAACAAACAAAAACTAGCGAACCCAATTTACAATACCTAACGTGAGGAAGCAAGCGAAAAATAACTCAACTAAACGAGGAAATGCAATCTAATAACTAAAAGCTTTAGTTTATATGTAGAAGCTACCCTTGTAGAGGAACCATACGAGGGGAGGCAGTGTAGGCCTAGCAGACTCCTCCACACCATACATGTAGCACCCCTTGGATCCCCTTCGGCGAGATTTAAGCATTAGGTAACTACACATAAAAAATCAGACCCAAAGCTATATAAGAATAGCGAGAATACATCATATATTTTTCTTGGAGTGCTATATTAGGCAACTAAAATTTGTCATATTTTGCAATGCTATATTAGGTTAATTCATAGGTAACTACAGTCCAACCACAAAAGTGACAATGTTGGGTTATTACCTTGTTGCGAGCCAACCTTAAATTGAAATGGGAGTGTTACGTAAAGCTAATGCCAATTCATGAATTGTTCTTAATACTCACATGAAAACCTACAAAAAGAGTTGACACCAATTCATGAATTGGACATTAGATTTCTTCGCTATAAAAATACAAAACAAAATGCTAATGAGCGATTGGCATACATATGAAAAATGAAAGCTTTGCCTAAATGTTGAATTAAACATCCACTTAGTGGCATTTTTCATAGGACCAACTTCTCATCAAGATCCTAAATGCCAATACCCGTGTAATATGCAATTGTTTCAATACTTGCCACATTTAATCCTAGATAACTAAGTGAGTGAAGATAGAATAAAAAGAAAAAGCAAAAAGCAATCTCTTTGTATGGTATGGCTCGAGAAAATATGGCCTTGGAATATTCTTAGATGCAATACTTCTTAATATTTGTCCATTAGCAATACATATGGTCACTTTGCTAACACAAAAGGACAAATTTCAGATCGGTACATAGTTGTTTACATGCATGAAGAAGTGCACCATTGGGTAGATATCAGCGTCTTGCATACCTTCAATATCGTACAACATTAGGATATTGCTTTTGTTTCTATCTCGCACTTGGAGAAAAGGCAAGCCCGGGGGTGGATTCACTTCAAGCCCATCGATGCGCTCTTGGCGGATTAGGGAAGCGGTGGCCCTACGCTGCCCTCTTCACCCGGCAAGATGCCCGTGGTTGCCAAGCTCATGAATGAACGCGACACGCCCGCGATTGGTTGCCAAGCTCAACAAAAGGCCGATGGGGCGAAGATGTGGACATTTTCTTCGGCCTCCTCCCGTCCTTTTATAATCTCCAGCGTAGGTCTTTGTGTTTTGTACCTAGGTGTCTAGGATGAATCGGGGAAAAGGTATAAGACAACAAAATTATTGAGCAATGTTGTACAAAAACATAGATATGTACGGAGTCACCGCAGGATATGCGAGGACAAAACAAAACCTTTTAGAGCCATTCAAAAACCCTTCAAAAAAGAAGGATAATGCACTTTACAATCTAGATTTAGGTGCTTACCCAAGATGTGCTTCTCTTGCAACATCTTTTTTCGGCCTCAGCGAGAACACCTAGAATCACGGCGGCGAGCGCCCCGTGATCGCGCCTTCCGTTCACCCGCCGTGCTCCACGCCGGTCGGGATCGGTCGGGGAAGTCAAGGCGATGGCAGCGACCTGCGCCGTACCCGCCACCCGAGGGAGGCCCCGGCCGGACCCAAGATACGCAACCACCGAACAAAACTTCTGTATTTGTTGTTTCTAGAACCACGGGGAAAAACCAAATCTAGCTAAATGGATGTGATAAAAAGAGGTGCACCTGGATGGAGCGGCGAAGCCGAGGCGGGACACCAATGTCGGACCGCTCTCTACTCTTGTTTGGTTCTCGAGAAGAGTTTGGATGTGGCGAGAAGGGGAGAAAGAGTAGTAGTACTACTACTAGTATAGTTGGGTATGGGGAAGGAAGAGGCTAGAGAGGCCAGCGAGAGCAGAGAGAGACAATATGTGTACTAGTAGTAGTACTACTACTACTGCCCAGTGTTCGAACACCATATGGCCCCATATGGGCACCCATGGTTTTGCATCTTACTTATCTCCATACTAGTACTTCAAATTTCAAATGTTAACTCTTCAAATATTTGAAATTCAACTTTCAAATAATATCCACCAAGCATTGACAAAAGTAGTACTCGTTTCAAATTATAGTTCGTTTGACTTTTTTTTTTACCTCAAGTTTGACCACTCGTCTTATTCAAACAATTTGTGCAAAAAAAGCAGTCAAGTTTAAGTCATTCTTAAAGAACATTTGATAATAAAGCATGCCACAACAAAAAAGTGATATTTTGAAATAAAATTTTGATTAAGGCAGTGGTCAAAGATTTAGGGTTGAAAAAAAGTAAAAACAACCTACAATTTGGAATGGATTAGCGGTAAGAATACAATAGGTTGACACATCATTATTTTACAAAATCGTAGAAAGAAAAATCATCACACACGGAGATTCACGATGAGGGAGAAAAGACCGGTTAAGTTTTAACCATAGATTAATCAAAAGAAAAAAAAAAAAAATTAGGGTTCTTGAGCCACTGGAGGTCTCCGACATGGCGGCACACCGTGCGTGGATGTCAGGAGATGAGGCCTCTAGCGGCAGGAGGACCACCACAGGTGATCCCCGAGAGAACCTAGCGTTCCTATCTTTGCTACTCCGGATGGCCGGGTTTAAGGCGTTACCGAGGGATTTGGCGCGCCGACGGTGGCGGGCGGAGCGCGAAGGGGGGAGAGCGACTTTCCGTGAAGCGAGCGAGGGGCTACCGAGGTTAAATGGATGGGATGGAAAGCATCGGAAGCGGTGTAGGCGCTTACGAAGACTTCGGCGTCTGAGGGGCGGGTTTGAGGGGTTTCTGCGCCCGTGGAGAACCATTGAAAGCCGGCGGCATGAGCCCGGCGCACGGCGGTGTTCCAAAGCGCCATCAACGGCACGAGGCATAGCTAGCAGCGTCGAGGTGCTCGCGGCGGCCATGGTACATGGTCGGCATGGCGGCCGGTCATCATAAACATGAATGAATATAACACGAATACCACATAATCATCCATCCACGCACCAAAAAGTAAGATATAGATCACATAATGCAATGCATGGGTGCATTGTCGTCATCATCAACATATACATAGATTCATGCGAGGTCCACTCGCTTCTCATACCCACCACTTGCACAAACAACCTCCCCTACACTCAGTCGCGGATCCTACACTCACGCAGCTGCGATGCGAGGAGTCTTTCGCTGCGCACGCTCCCTCCACCCACGGGTTCATGGCGCGCTGCGTTTCACGCCCCTTCTACGCTGATGCCGGCAGGCGGCGTTTGGCCCGGAAGGAGGAAGATGCGACGGCCTCACCGCATGGGGCACCACAGAGTCATCGTGCAAGGCGCCCGCTGCCTATCAGTGGAGCATTGCACGATTCTCGGTCTTCGAGGGGGCCATGCAGTGCGCCCAGTGCCGGCGCTCCACCTCCGCAACACCTCTCGGGCATGGTCATCATCGGCCGGTGGCGCGTTCGCTTGTAGAGCGCAGAAGCGTGCACTCTTGCGGCGAGTCAAGCCACGAGTTGGCGGCTTGTTCCGGCAAAGTCGGCGGCGGCGAGCGGTGCAGCGGCCTTCCACTGAACACGGCGGAACATGCACGCTCCTAAAAACTACGCCTCCCGTGTTGCGAACTTAGCGAGGTCGGTGATGAGACTTCGCAGCGAGCTTCGCGCAGTAGTGCAGCGCCCGAGTTCGTGCGCCGATCCGGCACCAGGTCGGGGGATGCTCCATCCACTAAGGCGAGGCGGCCGCCTTTCGTGTACTGCAGGTGGCCCTTAGATTCATGAGGCCCTCCATAGGATGCTCTAGCGGCCGTGGCGGCGGCGGGGGCGTAATGTGCTCAAGCAACTCTATGCGGAAGGTTCTCCATGGCTCAAGCGCCCAGCGGACACGGTTTTTCGTACTTTTGGCGCTCTTGAATTACAGGGAAAAGGAAGATGAAGCGATTCGCTCGGTCCAAAACGGTGAAGAGAGGCGAAAATCACGGGTTTTAGTAGTACTACTAGTATGAGTGGGCATGAGAGATGGAGCGGACCCTCACCGTGTGAAAGGTGGCGTGGCGTAATTTAGGCTGGCGCCATTTACTACCGGCCAGCGGCCTTTCCATATAGTACTAGTATACTAGTATTTTTTCCATGAGGCGTGCTGATCATATCCACACACCTTGCATGCGTATCCTAGTTCCCGTTCCCACCGTCGGCTGCCAACGCGCCGCGTGCGCCATCGTTCGCCGCGATGGCGGCTTGTTAAATTTGTTGGTTACGCCCACCACTCAACGGTGCTTTTCTCTCACAACAAATCGGCACCATCCGGCCAACCCGGTATTTTTCTCTCACAACAAATCACCTTGGATTCTATCACGGAGAAAAAAAAAAAAACAATGTAGAAACATGGCTGCTTCCTTCAAATTACGAGTTTCATTTTACCATTTGCCCTCGTCCATATTGTAGCAAGTGCAGAGAATGAAGGACATAAAAGGAATGGGTAAACAAAAAAGAGATGAAATCGGCTACTAGAATCCGCGGGATCCCAATAGGAAATTTGATTTTATTTAGAGTGCGGATTTTTGGAAATCCATCCAATCTAAATTTTAAAATCTAGAAAAACTAAAACTTGGACATATTTAGGTTGCATGTCCACGGCCTCTGTTCACTCATCATTTCAGCAACAATCAAACATGCACACAAATTTGAAGCATTATAACACATGTATTATACGAAGTATATATATCACAACCACGTTTTAGGTGTGCGCTGAAATTGCGGCGGCTTTGATTTCTGGTCACTATTGCCTCTATAGCGCGCACTATTTGCGGCGTAAGCGTCGGCCTTCGATTCGCGCAATAAGCGCCGCTATAGCAACGCTATTGTTTGAAAATAGGAAATCGGGACAAGTGTATAATTATAATCGATAAGTGATAATTTGATAAAGTGATGCGATAACCATATAATAAAGTTCTTATCCTCAAAGCAAACAACCATAAAAGCATCAAGTCAAGTACATAAGCAAACAACCATAAAGTTACTAAAATCACTCAATCAATAAAAATTGGGCTCGCTAGGCGATCGAATTTGTCCCTTGGCCTTACAATAGCGCGATATGACACTATTTGAGCTTAGCTAGCTTGAATAATAAGCGTAAAAAGTGCATAAGATCGATCGATCAAACAAAGCATTATTATTTATGTTATGAAATAAATATCATTAGATTGATTATGAGATGTATTTTTTTAATAAATTAATGTCGAATGTGATCAATAGAGTAGTATTTAGTACTCCCTCGCCGTACCCTAAAAAAAAATGCAATTCTCGTTTCCCAAGAAGTCAATGTATTTAAACTCACAGGCAATTATATATTAAAAATATATTAATATTTTCTTGAGTAATTAGTATCATCGGAAAGATCTTTAAAGTCTAGTTTTTTTAATAAATTTATTTGGAGATATAAATGTTGCCCGTAAAATGTCCATTTTTTACTTGACAATCCTTGTTTTTGGCCAAATACGTCTTATTCAAAAAAAAGTTTTAATTTTTTTGTTATTTTATTATGACTTGTTTTATCGTTAGAGATGCTTTCATAATAATTTATTTATTTTATTAATTGGATAAATATTTAAAATAAGGCGAATGATTAAGCAAAATTGTAGAGGTCAAAAATGAACTTTTTATTTGTGGGCGGAGGGTGTATTTTTACGTAAACCTAGTCAAAGTGAGAAAGTTTGTGAGGCAGCTTTCCCATAGTGGCAAGCTTTTTTAGAGCAGAGGGGTACAACTTTAAGCCATAGTTGCATGTTTTTGTGGAGCAGGAGGGAATAAGCAGTGAGCACGACTTGTGTTTGGGGTGGAGAGGGATGTGTTGCACCGGCGGCATCACTCTTTCTTTTCTTTTCATGCGGTAGGCGGGATGCACGTGTTGCCTTGTTTCAAAAACATGGCCAGTAGAGGCGGTTTTTTTGTAAACACATGGTGTAGAGATGGGAACCAACTCTTTTTTTTACTTTATCTTTCCTTTTTGTAAATTTCGTTTCTTATTTTATTATAAAAAATCCCAATTACATTGACCGGGTTGGTTGCGGTGAACCGCCCCGGAGTTCGCTTAGGCATAGGCACCTCATTTGTTCTCGGAGGAAGGCGTTCGTATTAGTAGATAGATGTTAAATACAAGCAAAAGAAGCGGGCGGGGAGGCGGTGCCGGGCTAGGGCCAGCTAGTCAATTGATCCAGAATGGCGGAAAGGCCACGCATGAAGGCAAAAGGCAAGATGGCCTTGGCGGCGGCGACTTGCTTCCCTTTTGATCTTTGCCGGATGATGCTATTTGTCGAGATCTTCGTTACCTTTACCGGGAGGCTTAGAAGCCAGTTTCTTTCTCCATGGCTCTACTTGTACATTCGTCCAAGTCTGGCTTTGGAAGTTGCGGATCCTCTTCACCCGGCTGCGATGACATGATCCGGCTCGTAGTCGCTCCGTGCGTCTTCAGTAATCTCTGAGCGGTAGGCGGCGACCACTTGGCCCAGGGAAGTCACTCGAGCCGAGGGAGCAATTGGATAAAAGGCGCTTCCTCGGGCAGGTGATCAGGAGGCCATATGCTCTGTCAGGGATCGCGAAGTTGATGGACCTGACGGCGGCTGGTCGTCGGCGAAAGGAGACTCGGCCAGCGGATCCCGCGAGTGCGAGCTTCGTCAAGCAAAGCCAAGGGCGCCGAGGGACCTCGGCGGCTTACTTCTTAGCGTGCTAAAGGAAACATGCGAGGGAACCCCCACGGACCCAGCCTTGCTGGTGCTGCTCCATGGAATCATCGGCGGCGCCGGCCGCTCCCGGCGGCCGGTGGGAGGGCACGCCGACCACTGCGCTCCAAGGTCAAGCGAGGACCTCGAGGACATTAGCGTCCGCGGCCCAAGGTTTCCTTACCCACGGCGAGGAACGAGTGTCCGCGCTGCTCGCGAGGATAGCCAGTGCGTACATGGCGGAGGGATGCAGAGGTATGGGCCGAGCCCGTCACTTTAAAAGTGCGTCGATGCTTTACTTGGCCTTCGGTGCCGCATCATGCATGGAGTTCGACCTCTGGGGCCGGGGCCTTGAGAACCGCGGTGATATGCGTGGCGTCGGCGAGGATGTGAGATCGATATGGCGGCGCCCGGGCAGCGGACGGCCGGCGGCGGCGCTGGGAGCGTCGATTTGATATCATTAGCTAGTTCCTCAACTTTGTTGATAGTATATATTGTAATGTATAGTATATACTACTACTTGTGTTTACATTATGTTGAGCGTAATATTTATTATATTGTAATGTACTGAAATGCGTGTGTTTATGTCTTCCCTTATGTTGAGGCAATATGCATCTTCATGTGACCGTCGGTTGTTTTTGTTAACGGCGGGCGAATTGAATTAGGCCGGCAGCGAGAAATCAAATCTTGGTCTTGCTTGTCCGTTAAGCGAGAGATCGATGGTGACATGACCCTTGGCTTATTTACTTGGCTGGCTATGAATTTAGAGGCGGCGCCATTCTTTACATACTACCCGGCGTAGTATTTTTTCAATAGAAATAATACTTACTCCGTGCGTTTCAAAATTAAAACTAGAGTCTATAATTTTGTTTCCATGGGAGACATGCACACCTTTGCATGCGTATCTTAGCGGCGTATCCTACACCCGGTTGCAAAGCGGGGCGCCCGTGCGCCATCGCCCGATGTCCCAGCCTTGTCGGTCTCGATCGGCGAGAGCCTTGCCATTGATAGGCGATCGAGGGGCGAAGGATGGGCGGGGCCAGCGAAGGCCCTGTTCGCACAGCGCGTCGGTGGCGGCTTCCCGGCTCCTCACATGTCCGGGTTGGTAAGGCGAGTGGGGCCTCATGGCATGGCGACCTTTGACTTCGCGTGCATGCGTGATGTGATCGTCGTGCGAGCGACTTCCATCAAATTGACAACAGCAATCACACATGCACACATGTATACGTGTTAGTATACCGCGAAGTTTTTTTGACAACGGTATTACGAAAGTTATCACAACTAATAAAGCGCTAATGGGTTTTCATCATCAACGATGCCCGTCATGGCGAGGCACCATTTGAGCTATAGGCGAGATTAGCCTTCCCACGGATCATATCGCCGCCAAGTCGCCCGACCCTAAAAATTCCATGATGTGTAGAGTACAATGGATGTTCTTCCGCATCCCGTCGTGCTGGTGGTTGCCTTTGATCTCCCACATAACACACCCTCACAGGGCACGATCGACGTCGCCCGACACCGGTGTTACGTTGCCTGAGTAAAAGCATATTTAGCGGTTTCATGCCATTAACACGGCCGGCGCCGTCGGCGTGATCACTAAAAGATGAGCCCGGAACGGCACAATCAAGTAGACCTTCCGAGGCGAATCTACACTCGCCGCTGTTCAACGCTTGTTGACCGAAGGGGGCTACACTCTCACGAATTTCCGTTGATCGGTAGCACGTGGTGTGCCGGCCAGGCGGCGATCGTGTCAGTTGTAATGAGTTGGCGCGGCACATCATGGCTCCCCAATACCGGCGTTCCACGAAAAGAAGTGGATGTAGACTTCTAGACTTGCCAAGAAAGGCTAGAATCGGCGGCGTGCGAGGAGCGGAGGGTATCGGAGGGGCATGAAGTGGAATGGGTTAGTGGACTTGGCGGCCACGGCAGTTTTTTTTTTTTTGGGAGCAACAACAATGTATATGGACCAAGTAGTCCATAAGGGTGGAGTCTGATGTCGATTGTGGGTATGGATTTTGTCACAATGTATATAGACCAAAGTAGTCTATAAGACATGACCCACTTGTCATAACAAACGAGAGAGGGGGTGTTGGCGTTTCTTAACGTATGCGAGAGGAAGAATCCATAGCGCACGGAATTATGCGTTATAGCATTTCACCGGAAGTATTCAGGTAAATCGTATTTCCACGAGGAGCGGTTTGTGTGACTTCTCTGCGAGCGAGTCACCCTAGGATATCTATGGGTGGTGAGGAGGTATCTTTATGGGCTCAAACTCTCTAGCGGGGATCTCTTGGGCATTATGTCCTCACCGAGACACTTAGGCAATGCAAAGCTGGGATGGAGGCAGGCATTTGTAACTGCGCCACACCCGAGCGGGGGGGATTACAAAGGGCGGACAAAAATTTGTCACAACCCCGCCGCCTACCCCCTCAACCGTGGGATGCGCCACAAAAGATAGAAAATCCTTAGATCTAGACACCACGTCTACACTAGTGATTATTACTCTGGCGTGTTAAAAAGGCTTACCGTCCCGAGGGTCCTTCTACGAACCCAGAAGAAGGAACGACTATCAATCCGCAATTCTATACTTGACTAGATAATATGCTTAAGAGTAATAAGCCAAAAGAGGGACACAACCATTCTTACCCAATTGATTAGAAGGTTGTAGAGGTACAAAAGCGTGGTGGGTCTTGAGCAAGTCCGGCACTCAGGCCACCCGAGATCCGCGATACACCGGGGGTACACGGGACTCCATGGAGAAGAGGCCAAGCCCTCTTCTAGCCTTCCCTCTCACTCTCCATTAGAACTAAGAAGGAGGAAGAAGAATAAGAGTGGAGCTTCCTCTCTTCTCTACATTGTGGCCCTCCTTGTGTTGTATGTGGAATTGGTGTTTTGGAATGAGGGAGAGGGGACCTATTTATACACAAGAGGGAGAGGGCTAAATGACCTAGTACCCCTAAAGCGACCTAAGCGAGGGCGTCGAAGTACGTTACCGACCATCAACACCCAAACCCAGAAATTTGTTTGGACACTAAGTGAAAGACCTCGAGCTCACGGGCTCGACCTGGGCCCCCCGGGGAGATGTGCGAGCACGCCGGGGTGCGCGCCACCTCTTGGGCTTCGGCCGTAAAGTTTTTTGGCGGCCGTCATGTCTGTCTTGAAAAATTGGTGTGGTGTGATGTTTGCTCGGCCTGGTTTGGTCGGTTTGGCCCGAAAATACCTTTGGGCTTGTGATCTCCAATAGTGCGCTTTCGAGTTGCGCATTCCGGCCACTATTTTCCACTTGTTTTTGTATAATATCTGCATAATAATAATTTGGACACTACAAGTGGGAAATATATTAGTAGTAAAAAGTATATGAGCATGATAAGGTCAAGTTTCACTCCCTTTTTAGTAGAATGTTGGCGTTTAAATTATGTAGTTGGTTACAGTCAACAAACTCCCCAAGCACCCTTTACGAGTCCTCGAGCAAAAGATAAGTACTTGGTTGTTGTCGAGGAGTTGCTACTATATGCGATTCACGTTTCACAAGTGCCATGCTTATAACAAGAGTTTATACTAGAGTTTGAATAAAATGGCATATCTTTTCTCACCCTTTATTTCCTTTCATCATAGCGGGGCTTTTTTAGCTTTTCTCAAAAGACTTGAGGCGGTTGCCGGATAGAGCGGTTTATAGAAATGCTTTTCATTCATCCTTTTTTGATCAACTTTTCGCATCCAGGGATTTATTTGTTTTAGATTATATTTTTTTTTTCGAGAAAGTATGGGCTTTATTGCTATATATATATATATTTTTTAGAGAGGTGGGCTCTACGCCCCTAGACTTTTGTCTTTTATTTCTCTCTTTCTTTCTTCTTTTTTTTTTTTTTGGAGATGTGGGCTCTACTCGCCCTCGGACACATGTCCATTTTCATCTCTTTTTCTCTTTTTCTCTTTTTTTTTTTTAGCATAGCGGTAGCATTTCTCTTTTCTTTCAAATTAGATTCCGGATGTCAAGAGTTTTCTCTTTTGGGCGAAATCATAGCAAATCTATTTGTACCATATCATACTTGGCAACAACCTATTTGGATAGAGCTTATGCACCCATAAATCCGGGGCTTTTTAGGGATGAGGGTTTTAGACTTAGCCACTAAACCCAAACTTTAGAAATTGAGGTATAAGCTAGGGCGAGGCAAATCATAAAGGCAGAGGAGCAACTATTCATCATTTCAACAAGGGACTAAAAACTAAACATTTCCATAGCTCATATGTATAGGCATGAAAATTCATTGAGCAAATCATCATTTTATAAGATAGAAAGTATAATCAAAATGTGAGATTCACATTACCTTTCTTGAGTCCTCCCCAAGCTAGCTTTTACTTACCTTTCATGGTTGTGCTAGCTTGTGCGGGCTAAAAATGTCGAGTTGTGATTGGTACGTGGTTGGAGGCTCCCCAAGCTTTGTCTTTTGATGTCATCACAAAGCGAGGGAAAAGAACTTGGGGGTTGAAGGTTTATCTCCTCTTCTTTCATTTCTTCGTCTCCTCTTCTCTCCCTTTTTTATTATTATTGTGAGATGTGAGGGGTGAGGAGTTGCACAAACCATCGTTTGAAGAGGGAAGGAGTTCATGGTAGTCGTTCATCTCGTCCTTCTCCACCCAGTGAATTGCTTTTCGATGATTGTGCATTGTGTTGGGGAGATCTGAAGTTTTTTTATTGTGTTTGAAGATCTCCCCACACTTGGTCTTGTACACCTGGGTTTTATTTGAAACAAGAAAACAAAACAAAAAGAAGAAAAACAAATTGGCTCTACTGGCATGAACACCGTGGAGCCTTTTATTATGACAACTCTATTTTATTTTATTTTTTATTTTTATTTGTTCACCAAAACATCACTCAAGCAAGGCTCATATAAAAAGCAGTGAAAAAAAACATAGCCTTGATTTATCTCAACATATGATACTCTCAAAAGATCATGAAAACAAAACTCTAGGTTCTTTAACCAAGATTCAACACCATGTGAATTTTTGATTAAAAGGAGATCTTTTAACCTAAGCACCATGCTCAATTTAAAAGACCTATGAATACATTTACATATGCATATGTAGGCGTACCCAAACTCAAAGTATATGTGTCATAACAAAGGGAAGCATGTAATTTTTTATTTTCATGGAGACAAAAAAAAATGAGTGAATGGGTTAGTGAGCGTTTATTTCCCTTTGCATACACGGATATACTTAGGCAGCATTTTGGATGTAGTATTGAAGTTGTTGCTGCGGTTTGCATCGTGGTTGCCTTGAGTGCCTCAAGGCTAAGAGCCACCCACACATGTGTATGGGCCATGGGTCTTGATGGTGGCACTTAAAGGATGAGGAGGGGGGGCCTTCTTGCTTATTGAAGCCATGAAGGGTGGGCGGGGGCTTTGGAGGAATTGGTTTTGTCGTGCCATGGGGCCAACCTACTCTCTCTCTCTCTTATTATTTTTTTTTTTTTTATCACTCTTTACCATTTTTTTTATCTCTCTCCTTTTTTCACTTTCTCTCTTTTCTTTTTTTTATATCTCTTTCTTTTTTTTTTTTAATTTTCTCTCCATCATTTTTTCAATTCTTTTTTTTTACTTAATGGGACATCACCTTTTATTCACCATCAATTTTTTTTTGTATGATCCTTGGTGGATGGAACTTGGGATTATCACCATCTTCCCCACTTAGACTTTTTTGTGTAAAAAGTCAAATGTGCAAAGTCGGGTCTCCTCTTGAGCATGTTCCATCACCTATGAACATCATAACTTTTTTTTTTTTTTGGTGATGTAGCCACGATGTTCTCGGCGTCGCATGCCTCTTTGTTCTTCTTAGCCGATCTCCACACGAAATGGTTGCGACAAGAATACCGAAGGTGCATACTAACTTGATAACATGTTCTTGCTTTATTAATAGAAGAAAAGACTTTTTGTTCTTTTTTTTACTTTTATGATAGTCGGGGTATCTCACGGCGGTGCTTTTCTTTATGGTCGTAAGCGGCCGTAGGAAAACATCACGATGATGGTGGTGAAGTTCCGGTTCACCACTAAAATTTATCATTACTCTCAAATTTTGCAAGGTTTGGCGTCATCAGTACCTCACCCGAGACTTGCAACCATTCTCTAAAAAGTTTACAAAGAGAACCCACGAGATGGTTGTGATCTTAAATCGAAACTTTTCGGCTAGAAACAAGACAAACTCAAGAGACCCAAAGGTGAGCATGTAAGAAGTCTCGTAGACAACTTGTTATGATCGCGAAAACAAATTTCCCGCTGCGGGTGCTCAAGAGTTTACAGTGAGCCGTGCATGTCCACTGGCACATGAGGGTTTATCCTCAAAAGATGTGACATGAAGGACGAACGATTGAATCTTGACCATTGTCGAGAACAATGTTTTATCGGCGAGGGACATGACTTGTGTTCGGTGAGGGCGACAAGCGTTTACGTTTCACTAAGATGCAAAAAGCAACTAGGGTGAAGCGAATAGAGTTATGAACTTAGCCTCCTCGAATGGGTTTTGGTTGGGAAGATACTTACGCCTTTAGGATGATCTCAGGTGTGAGAGGCGGAAGCAATCTTTTCCCAACTTCTCATCCACGGCTCCCCTCTATAGGTTTTTCATTGAAAAAGGTTTTTAGAAGGGCGAGCCTATGAGAAAGGGTGAATCAAGGATGGGATAGATATGGAGGTCTAAGTGCACCTCGAGTTCACGAGGTTTTTTCAGACATCCTTGAATTCAATCGCGAACTTCGAAGGGCGAAGCATTCCTTCGCTTTCGGTGTTAGGTAGTTCGGGGAGAGGGAGCTCAGCGGTCGGTTCTAATGGTGGTATGAGGAATGGTTAAGATTTGGTGGGGATCCTCAACGACATACCCTTGTTGTGGAGGGGATAGGTTCTACAGCGGGGAGGAAAGCAAGCTTCTCTAGGATGTGTTCAAAGGGGTTTTCCTATGTTACATTTGTAGGTTCACGTGCAAATGACCCTCAAGCGATTTATGTCAAGGCATAGAGGGGCATCTATATTTCAAGACCGACAAAACCATATGCAAAGGCGCGATTAGCGGGTAATGACAAGTCTAAAAGGCTGGCATGTATAAACATTATAAAAATGGCCTACAGGCACCTATGGAATCCTTCTCTACATCCCTATTTGAGGTCAGGATTGTCCTTGGTAGAGGCAGTTGATGGGGAAGAATGCTAGACAAAAAGTTGTCTTTGAGTTCTTCTCAGTCCCATTCAAACTTCCCTCGACAATATTGTACTATTGTTTTGCTTTGCCTATGAGGGGAAAGCGGAAACAAATTCCACATGAGAATTTTTGTGCTATACCGAGGAATGGCAAGGGCAAGATTATAATTCCTCGAATCTCATTGGTGGTTCCAAAGGGTTTTTCAAAATAGTCACAGAGGAGAGGAAAGGGGTGCAGAACCAAATGTTTTTTTTTTAAATTTGAGGAGGAGTTCATGGCGAGATAAGATTTTTTTTGATTTTAAAAGATTTTGGCCACATGTGAACTCCCCGTTGGAGAAAAAGAGCAAAAATTTTTGAATTGGAATAGTTGGCTTCAATTTGGAAAAGAAAATAAATAACTATTTTTTGTTTTTTTGGATACAACACCGCGAAGATTTCTCTAGGCTCAGAGATTTGCGACTACACGTTCCCGGCAGTAAGGCGCCCGAGAAATGCTTGTTCACGTTTTCTTAGCGAGTATGCGAGAAAAAGATCCGCCAAATCCGCGAGGATTGTCGTTATAGCAGCATTTCACTGGACGGTATTGAGGAATTATCGTATTTCCGCGAGCGGTTTTGTGTGACTTCTCTCACGAGCGAGTCACCCTAGGATATCTATGGGTGGTGAGGTATCTTTATGGGCTCAAACTCTCTAGCGAGGGGATCTCTTGGCTACGTGTATGTCCTCACGCTTGAGACGCGGCAATGCCATGGGCGGGATGGAGACCCCGGCATTTAGCCTTTAGCGCCACACGGCGTGGGGGATTACAAAAGGGCGGACAAGAGTTTGTCACAACCCGACGCCCTACCCCTCAACAGGTGGGATGCCTACAAAAGATAGAAAAATCCTTGAGTCTAGACACCCACGTCTACACTGAGTGATTATTACTGGCGTCGTGCAACAAGGAAACACACGTCCCCGAGGGTCCTTCTACGAGCACGCCCCGAAGGAGCGACTATCAATCCACAATTCTATACTGGCTAGATAATATGCAAGAGTAATGGCCGAAGAGGGACACAGTGCATTCTTACCCAATATGATTAGAAGGTTGTAGAGGTACAGCGTGGCGAGCTTGAACAAGTCCGAGCACTCGCCACCGCAAGATCCAGCGATACGCAGCTGCACACGGGACTCCACATGGAGAGAGAGAGAGGCCAAGCTTCCCTCTTCTAGCCTTCCCTCTCTCACTCTCCATTACGCTTCAGAAGGGAGGAAGAAGAATAGGAGTGGAGCTTCCTCTCTTCTCTCACATTGTAGCCCTCCTTGTGTTGTATGTGGAATTGGTGTTTGGAATGAGGGAGAGAGGGGACCTATTTATACACAAGAGGGAGAGGGCTAAATGACCTAGTACCCCTAAACAGACCTAAGCGAGAACGTCAGAATGCGTTACGCAGGCCATCAACACCCAAGACCATTGTTTGGACACTAATTGAACACGCCTCGAGCAGCACTGGGCTCGAAGCCCCGAGGAGAGTGCGAGGCGCACAGCTTGAGATGCGGTCGCACCCTATGGGCTCGGCCCGACCCAAGTTTTTGGCGGGGCCGTAGGTGTCTGTCTTGAAAGAGTCGTGGTGTGATGTTTGCTCGGCCTGGTTTGAGGTCGGTTTGGCGCAGCTACCACGGGCTTGTGATCTCCAATAGTGCGCTTTTCGAGTTGCGCATTCGGCCATATTTCCACTTGTTTTTGTATAATATCGCATAATAATAATTTGGACACTACAAGTGGAAATATATTAGTAGTAAAAGTATATAGAGCATGATAAGGTCGAGTTTCACTCCCTTTTTAGTAGAATGTTGACATTTAAATTATGTAGTTGATTCTGCAGATCCTTGAGGGGAAAGGAGAGTGTGTTTAATATTTTTATTCCTTATAGGGCTGCCCATAAGGCTATGGTTCACGATACTATGGGGCCCTTATGGGTACCTTTCACTAATGTTTTAGGTAGGCTGGTAGGAAATATTTTTAATCCTATGGACTACTTTATGGCAAACATTGTGGTTGCTAGTAACAAAGTCCAAAAAGGACTCTTATTGAGATGCTTAGCAGAGATCAATGCTTAGTGAATACAATGTGAGTCAATCATTTTTGGGGCTGAAATGAGAAATCAGCACATACCACTACATCAATGGGTTACTCTTGCATCCATGATGAACAAGACACCTTATAGGCTACTCTCCAATGGAAGAAGCCAACCATTTACATACTTTAGAGTATTTGGGTGCAAATGCTACATATTGAAGAAGGGTGCAAGACTTGTAGGTTTGACAGAGGTGTGATGAAGGGTTCCTACTTGGTTATTCCACAAAGCGAAAGCATATAGAGTATGGAACAACTCAAGTAGCACATTGGAAAAGTCCATGATGTTGAATTTGAAGTGAAACCAGCAATGGGTCTCAAGATGAAGATGAGAACCTCAATGATGTGAGTGGAACTCAATTTGGTAGATGCCATGAAGGGTATGGACATTGTTGGTGATATTAGGCCCAACTCAAGTTGATGATGGCAAAGATGAAGTGCAATAACTCCAGGCTAGTGGTGCTCAGAACAAGATCGAAAGCAACAAGCTACTCAAAACCTGGTGATCAACCAAGCACAGAAGAGATTAAGCTCCCAATACTCCAAAGCTCCAGAGTATTTGCTAGAGACCATCCAATTGTGATCAAATTGTTGGTGATATTACTGCCAAGTAGATTACCAACAGAAACAAGAGGGAAGGCTAGCTGACATTTTGTGAGCACTTTTGCATTTACATGTCACAAGAAAGGGAAGGCCCGAAGGTTGATGATGCTTTGAAGGATGAGGAATGGGTCATTGCAATGCAAGAGGGAGACTCAACAGCAGTAGAAACAAGGTTTGGGGGTGGGTGTTAGGTAGAGACAAAAGATTACAATGTCATTCCCCACAGACCAAATGGGTTTTCAAGAACCATGAAGCAAGATGAGGAATATAGCATTTATTTGTGAGAAAAACAGAACTAGTTGCACAAGGTTACACACTCAAGTAGGGTCTTGACTTTGAGTGCTTGAGAACATATGCTCCACAGTTGCAAGATTAGAGGCAATTTAGAATTCTATTTAGCCTATATGCATGTACCCACTAACATCAAGCTCCCCATCCAAATGGATGTCAAGGGTAAAAGCTTTCTCAATGGGGTCATCAATGAGCTAAAGTGTACTGTGATGAACAACCTCTCCGGTTTTGAAGATTATCATCATCCAATCATGTGCTTTCAAGCTAAACAAGGCACTTTTATGGGTTGAGCTTGGCCTAGAGCATGTGCTGTAAGGGAGTTGAGAGACTTCTTCTTACTCAAGAAGGGATTCAAGATGGAGCAAGATTGACACTGCTTCACCAAGAAGATTGGCAATGATTTGTTTGTCACGTACAAATATATATGTGAGATGATATCATATTTGAAACAACAAATCAAGAATATTGTGAAGAGAGTTTGCAAAGAGATGATAGCCGAAAATTTGGGATGTCTCTAGCGGGTGAGAGCTCACATACTTCCTTGGTCTCAAATCAAACTAAATGAAGGCTAGCACCTTCATTAGTCAAAGGGAAATACATTAGAGACATTGTCAAGAGGTTTTGGATTGCAAGATGCCAGAGGCATCAATACCAATGGGAACAATGGATCATTGGACAATGATAGAAGTGGCAATATGATTTGATCAAAAGGTACTAGGTCATTGATTGGAAACTTACTCTATGTGCGTGACTTTACAGGCAGATGTGATGTTTGAGTGTTGGCAAGTGTGCAAGATTTCAATCTCACCTAGAGAAGTCAATATACGCATCAAAAGAATCTTGAGGTATTTGGAAGCACACTCCAAAATGTTGGGTTATGGTATCCCAGGGGTCAAACTTTGAGCTTATTGGATATTAGGACTCTGAGCTACTTGGGGATGCAAGGTGGATAGAAGAAGCACAAGTGGCACTTGTGAGATTTCCTTGGAAGATCTCTAGTATCATGGTCATCAAAGAAGCAAGCGGGGTGCTTGACACTTTTCAACGCTTGAGGCGAATACATTTAGTGCCAGTGGTTGTGCACAATTGCTATGGATGAATCAACATTGAAGGATTATGGCTTTGATTTCCAGCATGTGCCTTATTTGTGACAATGAGGAGTGCTTGCAAGATGGCTTACAAAACCGGTCCAATAACATACAAGAACCAAGCACACACATTGATATTAGGCATCACTTCATAAGAGATATCAACAAAGGGTGACATTGCTATCCATCCTATTTTCTGAGATCCAACTAGCCCGACATCTTTACAAAGCCACTAGATGAGGGAAGAGGTTTTTGCAAGCTAAGAAATGGGTGAACATCCTTGACTTCTCAAATATGAGTTAGATGCGGCCACTACTATGACACAGCCACTTTACCTCCATCAAGCAAAGCAAGGAAAAATTGTTTGGCATGAGTTTGTTGTATTGTTAAGTGCTAAAAAGATAAGAAGAAGAAGAGTTTTTGCAAACGCGCAGAACACCTACCATTGCCAGCTTTTTTTCCCTAGGATGATGAGTATTCTAGAGTATAGGTATCCACGGGGAAGCTTTGGCTAAAAGAATTCCTAATAGAAGTCCCTTGATCATGTATCCACTAGCTTAGCAAACCACTATAGACTGGTAAGGGGGTAAATGGTCAAGGGTAAGTAAATATCAAGCATAAAATAATATTCTAACTAAGATGTCAAGAGACTAGATTAAACTATCAAGAGGTCAAAGGGAGAATCAAGGGTTCACAGGTATCTCTATTACACAGGAGTTCTATGACCCCACTTAATTACACTACTACACTTTGGAGCAGCAGTTCCTTTCCCAACTCTCGAGAAGGAAGAAGGTAGTTGGGAGAGGCTGCCTAAAGCTCTCTGAAAACGCCTTACCCGATCAGTGAGAGCGTGAGGTGGACTACAAAGGGAGAGGCCCTTCTGAGGCTGTCTCACCCGCAGGGCTACCACAGCTATTCGTGGGATTGCAGCCTCAGGGTAACCTGGCCTAGACACCATCACACACTATAGATTACTACTCTAGCTACCTTGAATAACTAGAGCACTCAATACGGTAGGAGATCCCATACAGCCAACATAACAACTATACTTAACCAATTATAAGATCATGAATTAGCAAATAGAGAGAAAATAAATATATGAAGCATAAATCTTCCAAAGATAAGATGCCAAACATACCAATCTCTTGTAAGACATATCGAAGAACCAAAGTATAGCTCAACTCTCACTTTAGTCTTGATTAGATCTAGTTAGATCTAATCTACTTCTAATACATGGCTAATCCTCTTCTAATCTTCTTCTAATTCCTTCATCCCTTAGAGAGGTTATCACTTACTTTGGGATACCTCTACACAGCTAGGGAATAATGAAATAGAATAGATTCTAGAATAGGTGAGGTTTCACCACAGGGTCAGGGGTCTTCTTTATATAGGCCTTGGCGACATTGACCATTGGATGCAAGCGGAAAAGCCTTAGCAGCGGTTGGCAAAAGATACAGCCTCAAGGTGATTGAAATGATGAAAACCTTGCGACCTACACGAAGATGAGCTTTGGGGTAGCTCTTTGTGCTTTGGCGGCCTAAGCCTGGCGGCCGCGGGCGGGGGGGAATCTCTCGGCCTCCCGTTTGTTACGGTGTCCTCACAGGCGTAACTACAAGTGCTTGTAGTCCATTTTGGATGAGAGTTACTTCCGCGGTTTGAGTAACACATCGCCATTTATGAGATGTATCTTAGGAACTTTCTCTATTCTTCTACTGCTGCATTTATCACATTTAAGTCCACGAAAGATATAAATACCAAGCTCGTGGAATTATATTTAGTAAACCCCTAGTCTATGTTGATATTCATTTTACGCCCATGACTTTCATACTTACGAATTGACTAGCCAATATTATGCCCTTTATACTTGGTGTCAACAAGTTTCCCAAAACACCCCCTTTGCTAGTCCCTAGTAAAGCCAAACATAACAAATGTAGTGGGGAGTTGCTACAACGATTTCTCACATAAGAGTACACATGCTTTCAAACAAAATTTCTCTCTAGATAAGAATAAAATTTTCAAAATTTACCCATATTAGCCCACCTCTTACACCTTTTTACTTGGGGCTTATATATCTTTTTCAACTTTAATCTTGGAGTAGTGAAAGAAAAGAACAATCAGAAGTGAACACTATATACAAACTGCATTTCAAAACTGTCGCTTCTAGGTTTGCTGGTTTTCAAATAGAAACTCAAGATTCCTGATATGACTCTCTCTAATCTCTCATTTGTGGTATTTGTGGATCCTTCCTTAGGCAAATAGGTAGTGGTGCCCTTCTCTCTTATAATAATAATATTTTTGATAAGGCAATAATATACTATACACTATACTCTCTCACCTATATATCTAAAAGCTTAGGTATGTGAACATAGGTAGGAGAAAAATAATTTTACTTACTTTAAGCATATATTATAAATTCAAGCAATGGATTAAGATACGAAAAGTGCACCTTTGATCAAATGGTGCATGTGTATAGTGGATAGAATATGTATATGGTATGAATGTAGTAGGTATGTAGTGAGTGGAGATAGGAATAGATGGGGAATCTTACTTTTTGCTCCTTTTAGGAATCTTCTCTCTTTTTTTTTTTTTTTTATTTTGAGAGCTTTTTGGGGGCACGGGTTGTATTATTATTATTTTTTTCAAGGAGGGTGGGCTCTATTTCAGACTTTTTGTGCATTATTTCCTCTCTTATAAAGAGATGTATGAGTTCTCTGCGACCCTCTGGGAAAAACTGTCGTTATTCATCTTTATTTAGAGATGTGGGCTCTGCACACAAGCACACCGAACACTTGTCCATTTTTCATCTTCTGTATGGGGGTAGGCTCTACTACATACAGTACAGGACTTTTGTCCATTTTCATCCCTTGCTTTCTCTTTTTTTTTTTTGTAATTACAACCCAGGATCTCTTTTTGCAATAACTTTTTGAGATATAATTATTTTGGAGCTTTGTAAGATGTTGGCTAACTTGATGAATGAGTGGATGGGTATATATATAGTAGGTGTATATGGGTAGATGGGGGTGGAATGTAGGTGGAGTAATACACTTGATCCGGTACATGACAAGAGTTTCTAAGAGATTGGAATAAAGAGATTAGGACTAAACTTAATGCAAGAAACAAAAGCTGACCTATATATGGCCACTTTCAAAAGGTTTTCCTAATCTAAATAGCATGTATATATAGGCATTTTGTGGTGGGAGGGGAGTTCACACTCTTGTCACACGAGGGAACTTATCGTATTACTTTTAATTTCAAAGATGGAAATCAATCTAATTATCCTACTAGAAGTTAAGATAAATAGCGACTCCAGAGCTCTCACATATATATACCTTCCGAGTCAATTACACCTAAACTTGAGCAAGGCATTTTTCTTGAGGGTTTTAGAGGTTGAGCGAATCTTCAAATCAAAGCCGGTTGCATTTTTAAAAGCTCGAGAGGAAATTAGAAGCTTGAAGGTGAGTAATTGAGGGAACCAATGGAGTATAACTTATTCAGCATCATCTCAAGGCTAGAGATTACATCTTGAGTTATTTTATTCACACTCTAATAAAGAGACTAGATAGACTCTATTTATTCGTTTCCTTAGTTATGCATCTTTTATATTTTCCAATAAACTAAGTCTAGCAAAAGGAATTGTCCATAAGGTAAAGAGATGCCCTCTGGATACATGAAACGCCTCTACAAAATTTGGATGTTGACATAGTCTTCCATGTTCTTGATGGTTGGAAGTAGAGGTGAATGGTAGTGGTGGTTAGTTGATTCTTCTTTAATGGCTTGAGGTTTCCCTTAATAGCTGTCGTATCACCTACTTTACTTGGGGAGGATCCTGCTTGAACTCAAAATGAACAACAAGCTAGTGAAACAGTTAAGTGTTAAAAGTTTACAGCGTTGTTTTTTGTAAATTAAAAGATCTTTGGCGATACCACCAAATATTTTTGGGATTTTTATACAAAATAAGAAAGAATGATGATGTACATATTTATTTTATTTTTATACTTACCCACTTATTTGATGAAATATCCTTGTGGGGTTATTTTTTACCACAAAATTACTCACATGGGGCTTAGAGAGTTTTCAATATATATATGCAAACAAATGGTATTTTTTATTTCTAATACCGAGCTAGTTACTTTCTATAATGTAAATATGTACTTTACAAGGGAAATAATTATACCGCATTAGGGAGTAAATATGGACTTCACTGATCTTACCTTTTTAAGCTGAGAGTTCAGTGTTTTAAGTCCTGCGAGCGAGACTTCTTACCCCATTGTTTCTTTGGTACTTCACGTCTTAGCGGTTATGCTCCTTGGGGTCATTGAAGGGCGGCGTCACCCCATGTTTCTTAACATGGTCTTATGAGTTTAAGGTGTGACTTCTTGTTTTATTATTGTGCGCTACTAGTGGGAACATTTACTTGTTGAATTTTGGAGACTATTAGGTTTCTTTCCACCTTTTGCTCAAAGTGTGTCCTGCTTGCAAGTCATGGTAGAGATCTCCGTTGCATGGAGGGCTGCGTTGTTGGGAGAAAACACCAGCAGACCAAGCTAAATTTCTCTTACTAACGGAAGGCCGCGATAAACAGAGATACAGAGTTAACTTGTTTTTATGCTTAACTTAAACCTAACTTGGGTGACAAGGTCAGGGGAAGATTGAGCACCAGTTATTTTCAGCCAATTAAAGGCATTCCAACTTGACAGTCAAATCGAAGGAAACTCGTTGACTCTTGGAAGGGTTTTTCCTTATCTAAACATCCATAGGCATGATTATGGAGATTCTTCCAAAGCAAGGTAAAAAAGCAACCATTTCTAGCTTTAGAGATGGGGACTTCTAAGAAATCAAGAGAGAATGGGTAGAAGTACAGGAACACTTGAAACAAACATGTTGAGCTAATGAAATTGGATCGTAATGCAAGGTTGTTACTCTAACAAGTTTGATTTCTTTATTTTACATAGACAAACCATACTTTAGGAAGAACTTTAGTAATATTATGACTTACCATCAAGATGTTACCTTATTATTGGGTGTGGCAAGTAACACTTACCTTGTGAGTAGTGCACTTTTCTTCTATGGCCTCTTATTGTATCTTGACATCTCTTTGTTGTATATCCCCTTCATGCCTTGTCTTTTAAATTGTGCTTAGACGCTTTTTGCCTCCTATCATGATTTTATTCACTTGTAATATATTGGTTGTATTAAGCGAGATACCGAAGGGCCACAAGAGTAATTGCCTTAAAACAAGGGTGAAGTATCATGGAGCTTAAGGTTACTTTTATGCAGAAGGGAGAGTTACAGTTTGGAAATTTTTATACATTTACTTCACCATTGCTTTTCTCTCTAGTTACTTGAAAATTTTTATAGTATCTTAAGTTTGATTTTGATGCTTAAAACATTTTGAAACCATTCAAACTTAGATAGAGAAGTAATAGTGAGTAAGAAGGTTGCAAAAACTGACGTAATAGATGTGGGGAGACTTGGTAGGAAGAGTATTGTGGATGATCTTTGGAGATTCGGCCTTTTCCCCAATATGCTTGGGACATTTCCTATCACTCAGCACTTCAGTTTGAATCTCTTTGAGGACCATCCTTGATGCGTGTATTGCAATCCACCATGTCGCTTAGATAGTGAGCTTCATCCTTTGTTTTTACTTGAGTTGGTAAAGAATACGAGGGAGCATCCTAGGGAACATATTACTTTTTACCACTTAGACACATCATGGCTAACCGGATATATATATTATTTTTTATTTTCTTTTAGAACCATAAGACAAAATTGTATATAAATGTGTGAGTTATATTTCGCTTGCATCTTTTGATGTTCTTATGGCTGGCATTACCATCCAAGCGCTATTTAGAGTGTTTACTTTTTGTGATGCGTGTTGTGCGGCGCTCTTCTTCATGAATGGACCTTGCGCAGACTACTTTACAATTTTCCATCGAGATAGGGCGTATCTTTTTCAAAAGTTGGAGTTCATCCTTGTACCTTGCTTGCTTCATCTCTTTGATATAGCAGGTTCATCTCTTGACTTACTCCAATTGGATTTTAGAAATTTTACTTGCGTAGGTTAGTCTTCAAAATATCAACCATCTCACCACACAAAAATATTCTTAAGGTTGTCAATAACTAAACTAGACTCCATGTCTAATTCAATTAAGGAAGGCTTCTATTTTAACCCTAGGCTTTTTCCACGCTTAATTTAAGACCTTTAGGGGAAGTATAACTATTTTACTTTAAACCAAAACATACTATAGCAGCCAAGGGTGACATAAAATTACTAAGAGATTTACTCAATTAGAGGCAGAAGAGCATACAATCCATGGTAAGAAATTTTTTTTTCTTTTTTTTTTTTTTTTTCTACTTTTTAGATGCAAATAACATGGATGGATGTATGTAAAAGAAGGGAACTAAATCGTACAATGGATCTACTTACTTAAGAGAAGCATAGAAAGCCCCTAAAAAAATGAATTGAATGCATGAGTGAAATCAAATAGAAGCAGCCTGATACAATTTTCACAATAAGAATTAGAAATAACTACTCAATCAATTTACATAGTCCATGAACTAAGACTTTCCTCACCACAACACAATCATACCCACCACGATGTACAGCTTCTATGTAAGTAAAGCAGGATATGTGCATTGAATTCTTGTGATAAGAGCTTTAACTTTAATCTACATATAGATTTGAGAGCAATATTTAAAATACATACCTTTGAGATTAAGAGTTCCATTGTGGAGTAGATCTCTTGAGGAATGATCAAGGCACACAGGTTCTTCAATCTTTTGTTTTTTTTCTTGCTTGGAATATACAGCCGGAAGGAATTACACTTGCTGACATCTTTTGTCTGTCATCCTATTCCACAACTCAAAAGCGAACAAGGATGTCCTACTAAAGCTAGTGATACACTAAATTGGCAGGACATCCTTGATCCTTCAGTGTTGTTAGAATCTTTAGGCCAGTTGCTTCCTGACCTTACCAAAAGCTTGTTGGCATTTGTTAAGTGCTAAAAGAATATGAAAGGCAGAAGGATTTTGCAGCACTTGCGAGGCACACCGCCTACCATTGCTTAGCTTCCTAGGATGAGTATTCTAGGTAGCTCGTACATCCCACGAGCTTTGTGGCTGAGATTCACAAGCCGTCACAATGTGTATCCACTCAACTTCAGCAAACTCCGCACTAGACTATATAGTGAGGGGGTAAAATAATTAAAGGGAGGTAGTAAATATGACATAAAGGCCAACCAAGTATTTCTAACTAAGATATACAAAGACTAAGTTAAAAACTAGTATCCAAAGAGGTCAAAGGGAGAGATCAGGGTTCTACGGGTATCTGTACCCTTAGGGTTCTATGATAGCAATTACACCTCTCACGCGCACGGAACGCCCGGTTTCGCTTTCAGCTCTGCGGGAAGAAGGTGTTGAATTTGGGAGAGGCGCCTAAAGCTCTACGAAAGGCACCAATCCGGGGCAGCGGGTGGACTACAAGGCCCTTCACGGAGAACATCCACCCACGGGGCTATTTAGGTAAGGATTGGGCGCGGCCTCGGTGGCCTAGACACCATATCTACACCATAGATTGCTACTCTAGCTGCATAGCGAATAACTAGAGCACTCCAATGCCGGTGAGTCCATGCAATAGCAACAATATAGCCGCAATTTATATAAGATCATGGATGTAAATGAAAATAATGAAAGCCTATGAAATAAATCTTCCAAGATAGGAATGCTGAAACATACCAGGAAATCTCTGTAGACATCCACGGGAACCAAAGTACTCCAGCTTTCCAGCTTTCTCCTTTTAGTCTTAGATTTAGATCTAAGTTGAATCCCCAATACAACTTCTAATTACATGGCCCACAATCCTCTTCTATTAACTTTACTTCTAATTTCACTAATCCCTTAGAGAGGTTATCACTTACTTTGCGTCCTGCCTCTACAGCTAAGAATAATAGGAGCTAGAATAGTGCAATAGGTCCGAAGTTTTCACACTACAGGCGCGGTGAGATGCTGCCGCCGTGCCCCGGAGTAGGCGACCATTGGATCCTCGAGCCTGACACTTGTACAGCGGTGCTGGTACAACGGCTTCAATTCGTTAGTAAAAAGCCATTTCTGATGAGGCTGATTGGCTCGCTGGCGGTAGGCTACAACATTCTACCCTTTGGTAAGCTGGGGCGAGAATCACCTCAGCCTCCGTTTATTCACGGTATCCTGCGGTATCTTCGCGTGTTTAGTCCATTTTGGATTGGGGATTTTGCTTTGCGTTAAGTCTTGTCATGCGTGTAGGATGTATGCCAGACTTTTCCGCCAAGAATTTCTTCTGCATTTTATACATTTGAATCCACGAAAGATGCCAAATGCCAAACTCGTGGAGGATTATATTTGGTAAACCTAATCTATGGCCCGATATTCATTTCGCCCT
>JADLZK010003715.1:0-34267 GCA_015847255.1 Hyparrhenia diplandra
GCGGTGAGAAGGGTAAAATCCGGGTGTAATAGTCTGGACTATAAATAGACCCCCAAAGGGGCTTTGTAAGAAACCGCGATGGAGAATTAATAAGAAGAGTGTTCAGTTGGCATATATTGAGAGTTGAGTTTAGCTTAGTCAAGCGATTACGTCCTACGAGGGTGCTTGCTAGCAGGGCTACACCAACATTAAGCGCCGCAGAGTGGTTGTCGCGAGGCAACGTAACCAGCAGCGGGAGGCCTAAAGAGGCGGCGGCAAGCGGCTCGGCTCGGTCGGATCCCCTCCGGCCGGACCCATCGCCGGATCCTCCGGTGGAGTCCCGCGCCCGACCGCCCAAGGCCAAGTGCGGCGGAAAGCGCCGCCCCGCGAGTAGTACGGCCCAGCCGAGGACTTCGAGCGCTCCAGGCTCCGAGAAGATGAAGACACGGCGAAGCGACAATCACGCTTGAGAGGATCATCGAGGCACGGGTAATGAACAGAAAGGCGAGCAAAAGGCGATTCAAGAGTTGAGCCTTAGACAAATTTTGAGCAGGAGGAACTAAGAGGCTCGGAAAGAAACAATGATGAGAAGCGAAAGCGGCCAAGCGAGAGAGGATTGGCTAGGGAAGCGAGTTGAAGCTGCGCCGAGAGTGAGAAAGAGAGCACACTTTCACGAGAATATGCGAGATGGAAAAGAAACCGAAAGCGTCGCGGGTAAGAACCACTTTTCATTGCGGGGAGGTGAGGTTGATTGACGCCGCCACTTTTCGTAGAACTACGGCTTAGCCCATGGCGGTTGGTTCAAAGCCTAGGCTACAGCGTCATTCAATAGGGAAATGAGATCCAAAGGAAGTTCATACGCAAGCTATGAGGCGCGCGTTACGTGTGGGGGATTGATTTACTTTGGCAAAAAATCTCTCATAATGGCGGTAGAAGGACATTGCGCATGAATAGTACATAGCGCGCGTCGCTATGATAAGCGGGAAACAAGCGGAAAGAAACGGCTAATCATCACCTTTGAGGATTCCGTGCTTTGAAAAAGGAGCAGGACTTCCTAAAAGCTCAAGCGGGAGGATGGAAGTGCGTCGACTCAATACTTGGAAAGATTATGCGACTCCGTGCCGTGAGCGCTAAATATCACCGGATGAAGTAGTAATTGCGGCGCAATTGAGGGCATGGCTATCGGCCAATGCTTGGCTGCACTCCTAGATAGAAGAGACGAAAGACGGCCCGAGTTATGATGATCGAGATCAAGAAATTAGCAAGTCAGAAGAAGGCCTAGAAGGAAAGGCGGCAAGAAAGGGCGAGAAGCGGCAATAGCCACACCGAAACAACAACAATGCAGAGGGGTGGCAAAACCCCTGCGATACATCAACAATGTACTAAAGAGGATTCGGCACATACGGCCCGAAACCAAGAACCATTCCCGGATGGCTTGTCTCTAAGGGAATCAATCAATCAGTGGCGAAGCTCTAGAGGCGAGCGCGGAAGAAGGCGAGCAGTCCGAAAAGTGCCATCTGCTTCATTTCTTGGCCCGAAGCATGGGTCATTTCGGTAGAGATTGTAGAGTATGGGCCAGATGGCCAAGCGAAATCTAAAAGCGAAAATGCGCCATAGCGGCAAAGCTCCAAAAACATGTATACAACATAGAAAGCGAGCCTTGGCTCGCGAATACTTATTTGATTTATCAAAATATCCGGTACCTCCACCACCTCCGCTAACGCGCCGAGCAAACACTTCCGATTCACCATAATCGGTACTCTTGGAACTACGGGTTATACTCCACAAGCTCGGCCACCATGCGATGGCGGCATCTTCCCGATAAACTTGGATCAATCGCGGCGAATGTGCAAATGAAGCTACGAAAGCAGAGTCGAGAAAAGCGAGGCTGGTAAACTTCGGTTCTCCCATCGAGGTCACATCACATATGCAATCGCGGCCCGGATCAACCTTGAGCATGAAAGCAAAAGAGCAAGAAGAGATTATGTGAGAAGAGTTCACACGATAACACCAAGGATGCCCACAAACGAGCGGCACAGTGATGATGCAAATCACATTTGGCCAAAGCCCGACTTTGGGCGGGGATTACCCACACTCTGAATGCATTGGCAGCGGCAAATGTCGACAAGTTCACACTTCACAACATCACGATGGACAATGGCGATTGCGAGATATTACATTCATCAAAAGCCTTCCAAACCATGGATATGGACCGTCGATTACTACAGCCGGCGGCAACTCCTTGTTGGATTGGCGGAAAGAGGATAGATCACGATAGGCAAGAAAGACATTCGCGGTAACTTTTGGCGAGGTTAGGTTGTGCGAAATAATCATTCGACATAGTCAACATAGACTACAGGTACACGGCGATATTGGTAGGTGTCATCGGCAAGTTGGCGGTGATCAAGCAAAGTTTCTGTGCATGAAAATGCCATCCCCATTGACGTCATCGCCCGTTATGGGCGACCAAAAGCGAGCAGAAGAATAGATGCAAAAGCCAATGCACGGCTTTACGGCATGATCGCGAGTAGCGAGCGTGGCGAGATGAAGGCGAAGAAGAAGGTGAACACAACGCAAAAGGCGCCAAAGAACGAAAGTAGAATACGTAGAATCCACCAAAAGTTGATATCCACAGCAGGTCTTGAAAGAGATCATAATAGGATCCGAACTAGGGCCGAGAGCGACCCGATTATACGCATTCCTGCGACTCAACTGCGATGTATTTGCATGGTCGGCCGAGAGGACCTAAAAAGGAATAAGCGAATCCTAGCTTTCGGCATAATGCGAGCGTCATACCAAGCTGTGAAACCTAAGAAACAAAAAGTTGAGGAAGTTATCCAGAAGAAGGAAGTCGCAGCGGCGGCATCAGGAGTTGCAGAGACTCTGCGACGGCGGCGTCATAAAGGACACGTCCAATACCGGGGATGGGCGAATGTAGTAATGGTCGAGAAAAGAACATCGATCCCAACATCAAAAAGTGGCGAATGTGTGTAGACTTCCTTGATCCTAAACAAGGCATGTCCGAAAGGCCGTACCCCTCCCGAGAATAGATACCTTGATACGACTTGGCAGGTTGTGAAAGAATGAGCACTTTCATTGCTTTTACAGATATCACGGATCCATACGAACCCGAGAAGGCGAAGAGAAGACAAGCTTCATCACTCCGAGAAGTACGTGTTTCAAGCAGAATACGAAGAAACGCGGAATGCGGATCTACCTTCTCGATATGCGGACGGAAAGTGTTGAGAGCAAAAGAAAAAGAAAAGAACGCACGGTGACATAACGTGGATGATATAGTTGTAATAAGCGGTAGCGAAAGAATCTCATATCAACGACCTAAAGAAACTTTGCGAATCTCACGGCAAGCGGGCTTAAAATTTGAATCAGGAGAAATGTATCTTTGGAATCACCAAAGGGCAAGATATTTAGGATGCCTAGTTCCGGCCGGGGTATAAGGCGAATTGAGACAAGATCTCACCATTGTAAAATATGAAGCCCGATAGCGAAAGAAGGTCGGCTGACTTCGGAGGCGGTGGCGGCTTCAGCGAGTTCATTTCAAGGTCGGTGAGAAGGATTGCCATTCTTGAGGTACTCAAAAATAGCACCCGAATTCGAATGGGGTCACGGCGAGCAAAAAGCTTTCCAAGACTTAAAGACTATCTCACCAACGGCAACCATGGCAGAAACCATCAAGCGATTCCTCTTTTGTTGTACTTGGCGGCATCTCGGTGGCGATAAGTGCGGTCTGGTCGAAGAGAAGAACATGATAACAAGCTAGCGGTTTCCCATCTATTACGTATACGAGGCCCTTTGGCGGCAAAGCTTAACTACTCGAGCTAGAAGATAAGCTTACGGTCACGATGGCTGGCAGCTAAAGACATTACTTTTGAGGCGCACATAAGATCGGGTTATCTCTTCGGCCACTTGAGGAACCTGATTGAAAGCGGCGAAGCCGTCGGAAGAAGTCGGAAAAGTGAGGCGGTGAGCTCAGCGAATGTACGTGATTGATTCACGACCGCAGTCGGCAATAAAGTCACGGGCGATAGGCGATTTCACCTGAATTGGACACCGCGCCCGAATCGGTCAGGAGGTTTTAAACCGGAAGCCCGAGCACGGGCGGCATATTGCGACGAGCACAGTGCGATAAAGATTTAGGGGTTTGGCAATCGACACCCCAACAAGGACCGCCAATGGATCGCCCCGGCAGTGCGGTTTCACAAGCACCAACAATACAAGCAGAGTATGAAGCGTATTGCTAGCACTCCGAAAGCTAAGGGCTATAGGGTTAAAGATGCATCATTATACAATGATTCTCGGGTGGTTAGTGGACATTGTGAGAAGAGTACACAGCGAGGGAACGTTCTTATCCAGGATATCTACGGCGGTAAGATCAATGGAAGCACTTTCTGCGGGGGTTTTTCAATAAAGTACATACCGCGGTGAAAATGAAACAAGCGAGTTGGCGGCGTGGCATTAGGGATTCCGACCCCACGGATGTTTTCTTCCGCCAACTCTCGGCTAAAAGCAATGAGATGAAAGAGGAAGCGCCAAAGAGCATTCATGTCGCCGCCAAGCCATGGCGGAAGCCCCTATATTACGCATTCTAAGCGGGCACCTATGAGCTTTGAATCCAAGCATGAGCATCAGCGTATGGAGTGCGAACAAAAGCACTATACAATCATAAGAAGGTGAATTGTACAAAAGGCGGTACATATATATATAGTAGCTCGAAGCTCAAGTGCATCGGCCGCGAAGAAGGAAAAAACTTCTAGAAAATACATGGAGGAATGTGTAGGCTCATAGGGGACCTCAAAAGTCGCACACGCGAGCAATGAGACAAAGTTTTTCTTGGCCCTCACGAAGGAAGGCGAAAGCGACTAGTAGAACTTGCAAGTTGCCAAATGTTTGCCAAAAAGCGAGCGCCATCAAGCTTTAAATTGATAGTGCCAACCTGGCCTCTTCAGCGTTGGCGTAGACATAATTGGGCCGTTGCCAACGGCACGAGGAGCGTGAGATTAGCGCATTAGCACTCGAGTATTTCACCAAGTGGATAGAAGCAAGGCCTGCGGCCGAATCACCTCGACCACCTTGTCCGGCCGTGCGCTAGCGGATGAGTGCAGCAGCTTTGGAGTCCCATCCTACATAGCTGTGGACAGCGGCAAGCGATTCGACTCCAAGCGAGTTTGAACTTACGTAGAGCTCTCCATCAAAGTGACTTTACGCGCCGGTCTACCATCCGCCCAAAAGCAGCGGGCGGTTGAAAAAGGCCAATAGCCTAATCTTCTCGAGTGTCTCCAAGTGTCTACAGGATGCAAGCAAGGGAAAATGGCGAGTGAGATGGCTGATTTGCGGTCGCAGGGCGCAACATCTCAAAGTCTCGGGCAGCAGAGTTTCACCCGTTTACGCCTACTCTATGGCGAAGAGGCCATAACACCCGAAGACTCAAAGCTAGGCTCATTTACGCCTGTGAGATAGCTGATGTAACTGAAATACAAAAGGTTTTGTAGATGGCGACACACATCTGAATTCGAAAGTTACTTGGCGCGAAGAACCTTGATAGCTATCACAAGAAAGCGCAAAATTTGGAGGACAAGAAGATCGCCGTAGAACATCTACACGAGGCGTCTATTGTTAAGTCGGCATGGCGACAGCGGGGGCAAGCTTCGATCCCAATAGTGCGGGCCGCTTTCGTCGTCGCAAGCATGGTCAAGCACAGGGGTCTTTTCGCCTACAGGGCGGAAGAAGGTAGCCGAATCAATCACATTAGGCAGCGGATAATCTCGCGAGATTCTATGCGTGGCCGAATACTCACGGTGCGGGAGTTGTAATTTTCTTTCCCTTCTACATGGTTTGTAATAATTAACACGAGGAAGTTACAATAGGGTTGCGCTCTTTTTTTTCCTCACTTTGGGGAAGCCCTTTTGGGGGTGTGAGGTTTTTTAATAGAGCAACCTAAAACATTCGATTTGTGAGCCTAATAAAGGTTCAAGCTTTCCCCAAGCATAAGAGCATCTAGAAAAAGAGCCGAATAAAAAGTGACTTCATCACTCTTGCTACATTCGGCATATCACATATCGGAAAAGGATGTATATCTTTGAAAAAATGTCAGCAAACAAAAAGGCAAAGCCCAGAAAGACTAAAAAGTCGAAAAAGGACGAATATGGGAGCAAGTCACAAAGTGACAATCCCAAAAAAGCAAAAAACAAAAACGCCTAAGCCAGCGAAAACTCACAAAAAAGTTAGTTTCGGCTGCAGTCTGAAGTCCATTAAAAGACACACAAAAGGTGGTTTAATCCGCAAAGTCCGAAAAAAGGACAAGAAGTAGGTATCGCCAATCCAATGGAAGTGGCGTCGTAGTCATCCATTGCATACCTCGAGCAAATCAAAACAATAAAAGGCCAAGGATTGATAAAAAGGACACCTAAGGCCACTATAAAAGGACACAGGGGTCACATATCTCTCGAAAGCGGCAACAAGCTGCATAGGTGACAACGATCTTCTTAGGTAGATACCGCAAGAATAAGGGCGAAATAGGGGATTACACACCCCACCGGGAGCTCCGGCCCCTTTAGGATTGAGAGGGTCGAGGGAATGGAAGCGACATCGGCCAAAAATAAGTGGAGAGTCCGAAACTAACGGTGAGAGGGCGGCCTCACCATGTGAGAGTCCCCGATCCAAGACACGAGAGAGACGCACATGCGGCCTCGTGCGACCAACTCCGCGCCCTAGCATGGATCACGCGAGGCTGGCCCGAGCAATACTCACGGGTTTCGGCGAAAGCGGTAGCTCGATCCTCTGCGGACATCCAAAATGCGAAGCGCCCGAATGCTGCGGTGAATCACGAGGCGGCATTCTCGGTGCCGCGAGTCCATCCCGGCCGCGCATAGCAGGAGTGCAAGGCGAATGCCTGCGAGTGTGTAGAGAAGGTCTATTAACAAAGACGAAAGATTACACATTTCGCCCAAGCATAACCGCGTAACAATGTCAAAAAACGCCAAAAGCGTCGCGATTACCAAGGAAGGCGAGAAAATTTGTAGCTCCAAGATGGCGAATGTCCAAACGGACAGCATTACCGACCCGCGGGGTAGCTCAACTCTACATACAGCACCTCAAATGTATTAATGCGGTAAAGGACAAAACCACTTTTAGACAGCGCGCATATGACTTTTCGTTTCCACCGCCAAATGGGGGAGGGTTTCTTGTAAAAGGACAAATGATCAGAAAAGCGAAACCTTAATATGAAAGTATCATTTACATAACTTATTCGACCAAAGATCCTTTCGCGAGCAATACCTATATCTAGGGCCGAAATCTCCGAAGGTTCCTCCTTTACCTCTACTTTTGGCTCAAGTAAATACCCGCGAACTAAGTTTCTCTGTCGGCGAGAGCGAAGAAAGGTACTCAAAAAGTAAAGCATCGCGGTACCCGCGCGAATGATCCTAACTCCGGCGAGAAGCAAAAAGTCATCCATCTCATTTGGGATGACCCTCCGACTCTAAGCCACGAAGCCCCTAACCTGGCGAATCCGTTCGCTCAACATTCAAAGCGAATCTTCCAACAAATCGATGCCTCATCGGGGAGCACTGCCATGCAATTTAAAAAGCATCTTAAACATTATCACGTTACAAAAGAGCCAATGGGGGCGAAACCAGCAAATACTAGAAGGACATCTACTCTACCTATCTTCAGCGGCGCCAGGCAGCTTCGCCATCATCTGGCGGGGAGGAGTTCAGCGGTGGAATTTTGCCGGATTCAGCAGGTGTTTAGCCCATCGCTCGGCAACAAAAGCGTTGACCCGGATCTCCACCTTCTCTTACGCGGTACCAAAAATCACAGATCATTCAGTAATGAGGACAAACAAAAGACGAATCTCAAATAGAACCACAAAACAAGGTAATTAGAACTTACATTACGCTAGGGATTGGCTGCGAACATGGCGTCCCTTTCAGCCGCCGGCCCGGTACTCGATAGAACTTACCGACGCCCAGCGCCCGGCTCGAGAATCGCCGGTATCACGGAAGCCTCCTCATTCGGCTCGAGCCACCTCAAGATAGAGGACACCCGGCGCCGAGGAGGCGGTCCGAAAGGCCCGGAGAAGTCTCGAGGCGTAGCCCCTCCCGTCTCAGCGGTCCTGCGAGGACTTATCTCTGCACAAGCCAGTGAGCCTCTTCACCGAGAATTGACTCGGCGGCGAGCGGCCTCATCGCCGAATAGCGCCCGAAGCTACGCGGCGCCGAAATCCCGGCCGCGTCTCGCAGATCAATAGCAGAGAAGCGAATGGTTGGTCTTCGGCGTCCTCGGTTCCGCCTCTCTGAGCTGCTCGGCTTAAGGTACGGCGTATGCGGCGAGCTTCGGCCTTACGTCTTCTCCGAGCTTGGCGTTTTGAGCTCCGCTTGGTGAGCCTCTCCACCTTGGCGCTTTTTCGGCCTCGAGGGCCTTGCTACCTTGTCGCTGAACTTTTTTCAAAGAATTAGGAAGACAAGCATGGACTGCAAAAAACGAATCAATAAAACAACGAATCTAATTCCAGCTGTCGAAAGAAAAAGCGAAACCTCAACTTACCAGCAGCATAGAAGTTGAAAAGCGTCGAAAAAAACTGCGGCTCCGTGCTGCCGCTCCCTTCTCCGTTAATGCGAGCCGAGAAAAGATGCCGAAGCGATGCGGTGCGAATCGGACTCCGGCCTCGAGAAGGAAGAAGAGGCAAGAATTCGAGATCCACCCGGCCCGACCCTCGCGTCGAATCACTCCTAGACATGAGCAAGCTTGTAAGTCTCTTCTCCCTCAGCGGGCTCATCTCTCGGGGAGCTAAACCCACGAGTAAACCCGCGGGCTCCCTAAAGTCAGCGGGCGTGCTTCCAAGAGAGAGCTTGCCCGTGGCAAAAGAGCAATCGCGAAAATTCGAATTCTTGGCGAACTTTCGGTAGAACGAGAGACTTACCGGAGTAGCTTTCGGCGGAGGGCGGCAGCGAAGCGAGCGAAGAACGCGGCTTCGCTTGAGTGGAGCTTACGCTTTTTGATGCGCGGGATTCGCGGCACGGTCCCATCCAGCGAGGGCAGCTTCACGTTACGCCAAACATAGAGGCGGTCGAGGTAAATTATGCGCCCGGCATGCCGTTAAAGAGTGGCAAAGGATCATAAGCGCCTTACGGCCATGTCCTCCGAATCGCGAGAGAACTGCGAGCGAAAGCGAGGTAGTAAGCGAAAGCAAAAGAGCGAAACAGCGAAAATTACGAAAGATAATCAGCGAAACACAAAAAGTGTAAAAAGGAAGCGATATCACGAGGCGAGAGTAACTGCGCCGATCGCGAAATGCGGCGGAATGTAACGCCTTCGGCTCTACGAGGCCGGGAACACTAGCCATGAAGGCGACCTACACCGATGATCTTTGGCCTCTTCGGCCGGTCCGTTGAGCGTCTTTTGCCTCGTGAGTTACGCTTCGTAGAGCGAATCCAGCGAAGCGATCTTCCCTCGATAGGCCACCTTTACGTGCGGCCTTCTCCGTCTTACGCCTCGGCGGTGTCATGCGAGGAGGATAAGAGCACTCTCATAGCATCGAAGGCTCATTGATCCGGGCATTCTCACCAGTATCTCGCGAGGCGGCTTATATTACGCGTCCGTCACCAGCGAGAATCGCATCGCCTCATCGCGTAACAAACCCCGAGCGCATTCTTGAGGTGAAACACCGAAGAGCGAAGGCCTTAACCATACTCTTTTTCATAATTGCTTAGCTAAGCGATTGATGTCGAATCTCACTAAAAAGAAACTCCAGCGGCGAACCTCCATAGCAATCCACTCTTCCACCGATCGAGTGCTTTGCCTCTCCAGCATACTAGGAATGCGAGAAGGCAGCACGGCGTTTCCCTCAACACTCGACAACGAAAGTAGCGCTGACGCCAGCGGCGCCGCGGCACCATACCGGCTTGCCAAAAAACGCATTCATTAGCGATCCCCAACGAAAGCGGACTCATTTCATTCTTACAGCACTTACCGTAGCGTAGAACCAATACTCCATCCATTGCGTCCCACTTATTTGCGGAGAATATTTAGGCGAGTCCAAAAGGTTGCCTTTTCGGAATAAAAGGTATACCCCGGTTGTACAACACAATGCTCTTCCTTCACGGCGTCGAATCTTCTTAGGTTTTTCTTGTGAAACATAGGCCTGACGAATGTCTCCACACACAAAGAGGGCTCCCCATCATTTTCATAGCCCGGACAAATACCGGTGGCGTGAAACGCGTTTTCAAAAGATGATGAATTTTGCAACCCGGTCGTTCAAATGCCGAGGCGCCAATGAAGCGCGCATCCTCCGCGGGGCGGACGAAACCCGGCCGGAAGTAATCCTTAAAACGGCGCCTCGCAGTGCAGGATTGGTCTATCCTTTCGTCGGCAGGCGAGGAGCCGCACTGCGCGGCCAGTGCGGCGGTCCATGAAAAACACTTCGCGAGCGTACTCATTCAAAAGTATCACCGTTAGCCGCGAGCGTCTAACCCGAGTAAACTTCACGAAGAGTCGAGGCGGATTCTCCCGGAACCGCCGGCGGTATACTTTGATATCCGAGGCAACCGGGAAGCACCGCAAAAGACACCGAGGTTACGCCCGGCCCGATAAGTCAGCTGGCTCTGCGAAACCTCTCCTCAATGGGGACCCCTGATATCCCTTCAACATCAACCTCATCCACGCGACTTGAGGGGCTAACGGACCCTCCAGTTAAATTTTGCTAGTTTGAGGATTGATGGTGGAATACAAGTGTGGAGTTCCGCGGCTTTTGCGGAAATTGGCTGGCGGCGTTGGTCACAACAGCGGCCCGAATCCAAACTTGATGAAGGCACTCTTTGGAACCCGGAGCTCTTGGACGAAGCGGATCGAGTTAGCCGAACCGGCATTCTATTGAATCGCGAAACCTAAAATGCAAAAATGGAAAATGGCGAAACCCTAAAATAAAAAGCGTGCACCTAGCTCAGCTGGAAAAGAAGAAAAGTAAGAACTTCTTTGGGAGGCGAGGTGGCGAAAGCCTTCAAAAGCTCCAGGCTGCAGAGCTCCGAAAGCTCTTGTGCACACGGCGCGGCGGCGAGGAGCAGCAGGGGAACAAATGGCGGGATCGGCCTCTACGCCCTTAAGCCAGCGAAATCGGCCGCGGATGGTAACGTCCCATCCGTCGCCACCGAGACACGCAAACCAAGGCGTGTTCGACTTCTCAAAAAAACACGAAAAAGCAGACAATAAGGCCTTTGCGTGCCAGAGGGTTTCTTGTACCGAGATGAAACCAAAGAATTGAAACGAAGCAGCCACGCCCTTGGTCGAGCCTAACATTGGGGGCGAACACCCACCCCGGCGGTCGGCCCGAAAATCTAAGGATCAAGAAGGAAAAGATTGCGGCGATATGAGCGAAAGCGGGACATTAGCTTCGGCAAGCGGATGTCGAGAACATACGTTTAGAGCGATCCGGGTGCCGCGTTGGGCGAGGTCGCCGGTCCAGCGGCGCGAATGTGAAAACTGCGTCACGGAGGTGTTGGATCAAGGATCAGCGGCGAAGCGAAAGGTATTTGCATTGAGCGTGTTTGCGAAAGGAGGGTTTCACGCGCGTGCGAGTCGACACGGTGGTGGCGCCTGAAAGCACAGGGAGCTTTTCGGCGGTTTAGCGAAACCCTAGTTTTTCACAGCTAAGCCTGAGTACGCTAAATGGATGGGGCGGCGGTGGCCGCCGATCCGCGATGGCGAGACGCCCGAAAGCTTTACGCCCGGCTTCGCCCTAAGCGAACGTCCGTGCAGGGATGCGAGCGAATGTTTGGATATTGGCGTATGCTCGGGCGAATGCCCGGAGGGCGGTTTCAAAGAGGACATCGAGAGTCGGATCCGATAGGTTTTCGGCCGGACGGACGAACAGGTCACTTTTGACCTATCCATTTGGAGAGGTCCGGGGCCGGTGACTTATCGCTTTTGCCTTGCGGGTTCCCCTGTGCCCGGTGCCGAAGCCTCACGAGGTGGATGCGACGAAGCGGAAAGTACCATTCTGCCCCTCCAACGTCTTGAGGGAAGCGCCAGCCTAAGAGCGGTAGAAAGGGTAAAATCGAATTGTAATAGTCTACGGACTATAAATAGACCCCCAAAGGGGCTTTGTGAGGCACGCATGGAGAATTAATAAGAAGAGTGTTCAGTTGGCATATATTGAGAGTTGAGTTTAGCTTAGTCAAGCGATCTGTCCTACGAGGGGTAGCACATGGGGCTACACCAACACCAAGGTGGGGAAAAAGGAGAGGATGAGAGAGGGATTAAGCCTGCGAGGGCGTGTGAGAATTTTGTTCTAAAAGGCTAGAAGAAGGGGGGTCTGCAACAGGATCGAGGGCGAAGCGGCGTCGAGAGCGTACGAGTCGCGAGGATAAAGGAGAGCCAGCGGCTGCGCGGAGGCGGCAATCTGCGGCTGCAGCTGCAACCGCAGCGCTTAGGTGGGCACAAATGGAGGAGGCGCACGCTGAACACGGCGGAGAGGGGCGAGGATGCTCCGCGGCGTTCAAACACGGCGGCAACAAGATGCCACAATGATCCTAACCTTGAGAAATGGTTAAGCGAGTCTCTTATCTACCACTTTTTTGTGATGCATTAATGTTGATGTCGGTGACTTGCTCTTCAAAGGGTCACCTTTTCTTGTAACTTTGAAGAAACTCACAAAGCGGCCCGATCCGATCTCGAGTCCTCGGATAGAATATAGATAAAGAACAAGAAATTCGCGACAAGGGAATGCTTTAGTGTAGTTTTGTAATGGATTATGATTAGAAATTAATCATAATACCACGATCAAAAAACCACAACCACGGAGAGAATTCATATGATAAAAAAAAAAAGTGGTGACCAGGATTTACAAGCGAAGGATAGCAAACCAAGGAGTTCCAAAGGCATTAGTAGAATCACTATGGGTGATTCAAGATCAAGCGAAGAATATAATACTAGAAGGTTTGGATAGAAGAGTTTGGAAATAATACCAAGATTTTTTAGGCAGAAACCAAGGAGTTATCGAAGATCAAAGAGAGATGTGCATGGCAAAAGAGTCATCTAAGGACCCAACAAAAACTTGGTATAGCTATACACGCGACACAACACAAGTAGGTGGCAGCGACTTGCACGTAACATCCTATTTGAACTAGGATTTAACCAAAGTTACACCTGAGACTAGCGGTAGAACACAAACAACCCAACATTGATAAAATTCATTCATGAAAACTAATTTATTAAACATCTAATAATTTCACAAAAATTTTGCAAGCTCTCAATCAATAACAAAAACCTCATTTCATAAAACATATGAAACACCTCATGTGCACTATATAAATGCTAAAATCAACATATACAATGCAATGATATCTACTAAAATGCAACAAGATGATCATGAATAAGCTGGAATATGAAGATCTTTCCCCTTACTTGAGAAATCAAATTCCGAATTTTAAAGGTGACAAATCCCGTGGGACAAGTAAGGGAAAGGAAATGTGTCAAATATATATTGACTTATAAAAATTTTTGTAAAACAATAAAAGTTGATATCAAAATTGCAACGGAAGCAAAAAGGTGATTACAGGTAGATAAGGTTTTGGAAATTTCTAGAAGTATGGATATGGATTTCCAAAAGAGTTTACAAAGAAGGAGAAAAACACATTAATTGTGGATTATGGTGAATCATGACCATAGACCCGACATGACATGGCCCCGTGATATTTCGTATGGGCTGCGGTCCATAGGAACCCCAGTTCGGCGCTATTTCCGGTCACGGGTCATGGTTTTTTTTCACCATAGTACACAACTATTGTAATTCCCATGAGAGATATATGGAAGCTATCAACATAAAGGACCTTTGTGTCGGGAGGATATAGAAGAAGTTAAGACCGCACATCTTTGGAATTGGATAATCAAGTAGTAGTCACGAGGCTTTTAAATAGAGTTGACAAGGCAAAGTGCAAACTCCCAAAGATTAGGAACTTATGAAGCAAAAGATTATCAAATGAAGTCCATTAACCAAAAGAACCTGGTATAGGGCTGAAATTTAGGACAAACAACTATATAAAGAAAAATAGTTGTCAGAATGAAAGAAGGAAATCTCAACATTATCAAGGTACTTCAACATTATATGCATAATATGATGCATGCTCGTCCTATTAGTCTTCACAGCGTTAGAAGTACTCTGTCTTCATCGTGTTAGCGAGGATATAGGGCTTTACATTATAGACTATCATCTACGCACCAACAAATTGTTGAAAAACACTTGAGAACATTGTGGGTGAAATTGACTCCCGGTTGTTCTTCAAAAAGATGACATGAAGCTTCTTGAAATTTTTTTACTTGACTTCGTCGGAAAAATCTTCATGAAAGCTTCGGCAAGCATAAGGAAAAGAAAAGAAGATCATTTTTAAGTTCTTACTTTCAAAACTTTTAGATTACAAAATCATTTTGAAGTTTTCAAAAAGTAATATTGTAAATTTGGTCTAAGTATGAGCTCAGATGCCATTACATATGAGGAACCTCTAATTGCAAGGCCCACACACTTTTTGTCATTGTCCCAAAGACCTCGGCGGTACATCGCGGTGCACTAATAACTTAAGAAGCACATGGGTGTCGCCGGAAACCCGATTACACCACTCTATACGGGATCAACAAAGGAGTAGCTACAACATTACAACATTTATTTACAAAAATATAAATCGAAGTCGCGGAAGAATAATAACATAATTTTACAAAAATATGAGTAATTTACATTTGAGTAAACTTAACTTAATTTTATGTTTGAGGAAACTAGAAGAAACCGAGATCATGTCGAGCCCTTGACATAACAACCTGGTTAACAACCACGCAGTCGGCACACACCGCAGCAAGGTTAACAAACCGTGCGAAGTACTCAACAAGACTTACCGACCAAGAAAAAAAGGGAAGACTTCGGGAATGCTGGGCTTAGAGTCAAGGTAGGGCTTTAGCAAGAATCAAAGACTCTTTGCGAAAAGCTTATTATAAGTGAATCCTTACTTTCAAAATTTTTAATTCGGATTAGTAGCTCATATACTCTAGGTTATCCTATTCTAGAGCAAACATATTTTCTTATTCAACTCTCTTTCCTCAAAACCATATTCCATCATTTTACGATGAATGAATGGGCGTAAGAAGCGGGTCTCCATAACCGAGAAGCAACGGCGATTCATGAACCGATTATACCGGTGGGGATCCCTAACCACACGACATATGTAGTACCCAAACTTTGCATATATCAACCTTTTCTCGATTTGTCCAAAACGGGGCGAGGCTGCGCCACCCGAGAGCACAGTACTCCACATCCCTACCCCGTCCTAATGAGCGGTTTGACCATTAGGGTGGGTACACGCTTACTCCGCCATCTCTCCACTCCCGGTCGCGTGGTTGCCATTCCGATTTGGCTCCACCGAGATCCGACTTTCACGGAGTATGTGGCTAGATTAGGGTGGCCCGACTGGGGTGACTACCGATCGAGGCGTGCCATTGACCAAAAGGTCTCGGCGCAATATGCGTTCAAAAAGTCGAACTTAACAATCCAAACAGCGGGCCGGTCCTTAAGCGACCAACACGCGGGACAAAAGCGGCTAGGTATCCGCCGCTTTCAACCTACGCCCCGTCAGATCTCAAATTCATCACTACATCTCTTTCTTTTTAAAAGTAATTACCATCTTCTCAAATAAAACATTTTGATAAAATAGCTTAACTAATAAAAGCAAGGCTAAGTATCACTAAGCATTTTTAAAAATAAGCGAGGTTAACAAGGGTGGTATTTCAATAATCAAGGATGATAATGCAGCAATTAGGTTATCACTCAGCTCCTAGTACTTAATGCAACATATCATAAACATAAGTGTAAAAAGCTTTGTAAAATACAAGGAAAGGTTTAAATGTATCCAGGGGCTTGCCGTATTTGCGAGGAAAAAAGTTAGAATCCGCGGTCGGTCACGAAGTCAATCTTGACATCAACACCGGTGGAGGATACACCTTCTCTAGAGCTCGATCATCGTGAACCATATCACTCTCGTATACTCTACACGTAGATGATGATGCATGCTTTAGCATGATGAAGTATGATGCTTGATGGATGCATGAAAGCGATAAGCGAGTATATCTACACTTCGATAAAGTTGCAACCTAACAAAACCAACTTGTTGAACTACTCTATAAGATATCATCACCATTGCCTAAGGAGTTCTCAAAAGGACCACTTGATTATGATATGATCCAAGTTTCACAAAACAATCCAAAAGTCACACAAAACCTAAATTATTTGACACTAAACAACTTATAACTTACATAAAATAAAAGAGCTCAATATAGAAAATAATTTAAACATGTCAAAATGACTCAAAACTACATTTGTACAGCTAGATCATAGCATAAAACAGCACCAAATAAATTTTCATGATTTTTGAATAAATATTTTATTTTCTAAAAATCATGGAAGATGCATTTTTCAATTAAAGATTGTATTTTTAAATCATGCAAAAACTACTCAAAATCAAAGTTTCAAATTTTTCATGGGTAGATATACTCATAGGAAGGTTACACAAAAATTTGAGAAATTAAGGAGCTATTTTCAAATTTCTATGAATTTTGAAAGAATCAAAGACTATTCATGATAAAGGAAATTGATAAATCAAATTTTAAAAAACAAAACCGACACGGAATTTGGCTTAGGCCCCATCATCCGTAGGCTTCAAAGGACATGTGTGTGGCCAAATTCTTTGCTACATTGATCGCCGGCGTCGGCCAGCCCAACTTGGCCCGACAGCCTTGCGGGCGGTTGATCGGCGTTTTCGCCCGGCCAGCGACCTGCCCGGGCGGCGAGACTTAGCTCTACGCGGCCCCACAACCCCGCGCATCCCATGGCACCCCAAACCCTAAACCCTAAAGCACCGCGGCACCCATACCGGCGACCATGGCGGGCCGAAGCGGCGGCAAGCGGCGGAGACGCTTCGTAAATGGAGTGTTTTCCGAGCGACAACAAGCATGCCATCACGATCGAGCATACTCGAGCGACCCCTTTTTACCCTACTTAATCGACACTAACCGATTCTCCAGTGGACTCCGACCCACGCGGCGGCAGCGGCAAGGTAAAACTTCGCCGGCGACCCGGGCGTTCCGGTGGCTACTGGGCGGCTACGACCCAACGGACGGCGCGAGTGCGGGCGGGAGCTCACCCGGTTGCGGTGCGCACGCTGGTTTTGGGACGGAGAGCGAGGCGAGCGAGGTCGACGACGGCGGCAGCGGCAACGGCAGCGGGTTTCCGACGGCACATGCGGCGTTCCGGCGTGTCCTATGGGGCAAACACAAATTGACCGAGCGCATCACGACCACGATCTCAAGGCGCCGCTAGAGCTCTAGATGGTTTTTGCACGAGACTCACCGAGACGGCTCGACGACGGCGAGGTGGTGCGCTGGCGGCGGCTGGCGGCGGCCGCGAGGAAGACGACCTTTGCGCGCAGCGTTGCGGGCGGGCGGAAGAACTTCTTGGTGGGTGTCGAAAAGGGCTTAGGGAAGTGGCGAAAGACGTTGGTGTATGTTGGTTGGGTGAATTGGTGATCCAACTTGGCGACAATTTCGGCCGACGGAAACAACGACTCGGCCGGAAGAAAAAGAAGAAGAGAAGCGGAGGCCTCGTCGTCATAAATGGAGAAGGAAGAGGCGGGGGCGTGGCGGGGCATTCGGAAAGCGTTGCGATTGGCGAGCACGCGGCCAGCGAGCTTAAGACGCCGAAAACGCGCCTGGCGTGGTCGCCCGGCGATGGCATGGAGGAAACGGGAAATCCCTGATTTCTTGAAGCACCTAAATTTACCACCCTTTTCGAATTTCGTCAAATTCTCCCCAAATTTGAACTGAACTCGAAAAAATTCCAAAAAGTGACTTAGGCTAATTTTTCAAGATCTACAAACTAGCTTTTGGAAGTTTTTGCAAATTTTACTTAGATTTTGAAATATGGTTTTTAAATCCAAAAGGGGACAAAACCTAATTTTGGTATTTTCAAAATTACTCTAAATTTTGAACTAAACTTTAAAAACTCAAAATACTAACTTTGTTCAACTTTTGAAAACTCTACAAATTTGCTTTAATAACCATACCCAAATTCTTTATAAATTTTGAATAAAAGAAAAGGGGTAAAAAAAAAAGAATGGAATTTAGGGTTTTGGAGTTCAATTCAAATTTGAATTTGATTCAAACTTGATTCTCAACCTATACTATCCAACCCTCACTCAACAACACACTTAAGATCAAAGACATAAAAATAAACTTAATTTTTTGTCCAAACCATGACTTAATTGGAAAGTAACACACAGGGGTATTCACGGCGTCGCCGTTATGCTTGGCGACGGATGTGCTTGAACTCTAGCCCGTCAAAGCGTTCTTCGAGCTCGTGCACCTTTTGCGATGCGCCAATCATCCTGGCTGGCCTTGATCGGCCTCCCTTTGTGGCTCGGTTTGGGCCATGAGTTTGGAGTCCCCTCGATCTCGAGGCGCTTTTGACGCCAAGCTTCGGCAGCGATGCGCATGCCGTTCACCAAAGCTTCATACTCGGCTTAACGTTGTTGAGGCGGTGAAGTGGAGGCGGATCAGTACCTCATCGCCGCGTTGCGGCGGTGATATGAAGACTAGACGCTCCGCCCGCCGTACTTCTTCAGCGACCGGTCGGGTAGAGCTGCCCGATTACTTTTCGACGTCGCCGGGCTTTGGCGGCAACCGCGTCTCGCCCATTCGCCACGGTCCGGCGACTGCGACTAGATGGCGCCCCTTTGGGGCGTATGAGATGTCCGATCCCATGAGCTCGATTCCCCACTTGGCGTGCGCAAGAGTCTCCTGGCCGCGCGGGATGATCTCGACGCAGTGGGAATTTGGAAACGACGGTGTCGGTGAGCTGCCAAGTATTGTCGAGTTTGGCGCGGATCGAGGAGTGCGTAGGGCGTATTTCCGAGCCGAGGGTATCACGCCTTTGTGTCGGGAAGGACTTCGGGCCGACGAAGTAGACCGGCCGCTACTCGGAGTGCGTGGCCTTCTTCCTCCTTTCCACCTCACGAGCACCGTGCCTACCTACGAAGTGGCCGCGATGTACAGCGGCGGCATTGATTCGTCCGGCAGGCGGGTAGTATGGGTGGGTTTGTCAAAGAGCTCCTTCGGAGAGTCAGCCTTGGTGGGCCTGCGTTGGTCGAGCGAAGCGCTCGACTTCTTCAAGAGCTTATGCAGCCGAAGGAGGCCGTTACCTAGCCCGGGCAATGAATGCGCTAAGAGCGGCCCAGGCACCCGTAAGCGGCCCATGCGCTCTTGACATTCTTGATGGGGCCCATGTTGCGGATGGCCTCGATTTTTCGGGGTTGGCCTCGATGCAGCGTTGGACACGATGAAGCCAGAGCTTCCTCGCGGGACCCGAACACACATTTTTCGGGATGAGCTTTACGAACTCTGGCTTGCGAGAACTTCTTTGAGGTGAGGATGAGCTCTCCGTCGCGCTTAAATCTTGGCAGCGATGTCATCGGCGTAAGCCTCCAGCGTTTCCAGAAGCTCTTTGAAGACTTTACGCATGCACCTTTGAAAAGTAGGCTGGCGGCGTTCTTCAACCCGAAAGGCATGGTTACGTAGCGAGGGGAATCTCGCCAAAGGGAGTGATGAAGGGAGGTGGCGAGTCGAGCTTCGTTCATCGCGATTTGATGATAGCGGTATCGTCGAAAGCGAGTGTCTCGCGCAGGAGGAGGAGTCTAGCGATTTGGTGCGATCGCGGCGGCAAAGGAAATGGATCCTTTGGGCATGCCTTGTTGAGACTCGAATAATCAACACATTCTCCATTTCCCATTCTTCTTCTTAACTAATGCAGGGTTGGCTATCCACTTTCGGGATGATACACCTCCTTAACAAAGCCGCGCTAAGAGCTTATCTATTTCCTCGATTGCACGCGCTTTGCCGTCGTCAGCTTGTCGGGCGGCATTGCTTCACCGGCGAGAGCGGGCTTGATGTTTAGGAGTGCTTTCGGCGACTTCCCTCGTATGTCGGGCATGTCCTTCCAGGGTCTCCACCTTGAATACGTCGAGTAATTACAGCGGAGGAAATCGACAGCTTCGCTTTCCTATTTATTAGAGAGCTCGGCACCGTAGGGACGGCGCCCTCCTCGTCGACCTTCACCGCCTTTAGCGTCCTCGTCCGGCCGAAGGATCCGTCGCCTTTCGAGCTCGTGATGAGCTCGCCGCCTTTGCTAGACGTGCTCGCGGCCTTCTTCAGCTTTCGGCGGAGTCCTCTGCGGCGTACCCATGCCAGCATCTCGGGGATGAGCTTCTCCGACTCGATGAGGGTGTCGGCGTCTTGTATGGCCTCCTTGTCGCAGCTTGAACGCGGCTCGAAAGGTGGAGTTGACGGTGATCACGCCCTTCGCCCGGGGATCTTGAGTTTGAGGTGCGTGTAGTTGGGAACGGCCATGAACTTCGCGTAGCACGTCAGCCCCAGCAAGGCATGGTAAGCACTTTGTATGGGAGCATTGAAGATGAGCACTTCTCGCTTAAAGTTGCTCGTCGCCGGCGGTGATGGGGAGGTCGATCCGGCCCGGAAGGAACGCCGCTTCCCCGCGACTCAACCCCGGATAGGGTCCGTGGAGGGTCGTGAGTCGAGCTCGCGGATGTAGAGCCCCATGGTGTTGACGTAGAGGAGATTGAGGCCGCTCACCGCCCATCGCATCTTTGCCGAGGCGCTTTGGTGCCAACAATGGGATCGACGACGAGGGAACCTTCCGGAGCGCGAACGGCACGGATGGTCTTTTCTTGTCGGCGGGACGGGCCTCGACCACTTGAGGTGTGAGGGCGCCGGGCTCCTGCGGAAGCAGGACTTCGCGCCGCAGAGCTTCCCCGGGCGCGCTTTTGACTCGTGACGTATTGGTGGGGTCAGCCGAAGACGACGCCGACGCGCGCCGCCCTCGGCGAAGACGCCCTTGTCGCCCGCTCGGTCGCTCGAACTCCGCCCCGTGGTGCTCGCCGCCTGCACCCTCTCCTTCCCCTGCGCCGCTACTGAACTTCCGTAGGGAGCCTCGCAGCCCTCGAACTTGTGCTTGACCGGGCCCCTCGTGGTTGGGGCAGGGCAGGTCGAGCTTCTTCTCGAAGAAGTCCTTGGGAGCCACGGGTTTTTGCGGCCTTGGCGCTGGCTTTCTTCTTTTTCGGCGACAGCGACGAAGTCATCCTCGCCCGCGGCGCTTGTTCTTGTTCTTCTTCTTGGGTCGCGAAGCTCGAGCCTTCGCCGCCTCATCGCTGGCCTTCTCCTTGCCCTAGCCCGTGGTGCCGTGGAGGGATCTGCGGAGATAGCCTCCCGCCCGCCCGCGTGGTTCGTGGCGTAGGTCGAGGAGGTCCTTCACCGCCTTGGGCTTGCGTGTGCCGAGCTCACGGATGAGCGTCTCGCAGTGTCGTGCCGAAGGTGAAGGCGGTGATGATCTCGGCGTCGGTGGCGCCGGTGAGCTTTCGTGCTGCCGCTTAGAGAAGCGCCGGATGTAATCGCGCAGGCTCTCGCTCCTCCGCCGCTTGCACCTACGGAGGTCCCACGTGTTGCTCGGGCGCGAGTAGGTCCCCCTCGAAAGTTACCAACGAAGACATCGCGGAGGTCGCGCCACTGCCGATCATACTGCGGGCGGTGCTCAAGCTGGAGCGAGCCGTGTCGGGCGAGGTATAGGGGGAGGTTGCGAATGATGAAGAGCTTGTCGTCGGCTCCCGCCCGACACGCGAGGCGGTAATCTTCGAGCCGACGCCGGGTCCCGCTCTCCCCGCTGTACTTCTCGACGAGGTCGGGCTCGAAGCGCCGAGGGAACGGCGCGTCGTGAACCCGGCGCCCAACACTCGGGGTCTCCTCCCCGTCCCGGTGGAGCTCCGCCCTCGCCTCCGCCTCGAGCTCGAGCATCACGTGGTGAGGGGAGCGCGCTCGCCGCTCCTCGACCTCGGGGTCGGACTGCGGCTACGGCCCTCCCGACCGCCGAGCGCGCCCCTCCTCTTGTTGTAGGACCTGGCCGGGCGTAAATACCTCGCCTGTCGCCGCAAATGCCGGCGGCGAGGCGTTCAGGCGCTTCGCCAGCGCCTCGCAAGGCCGCCGCGGCGTCGAGGGTGTCCGGGCGTCTGGTTCTCTCCCACTCCGTCGGCAGCTGGGTGGACCGCGCGAGGACTCTCCCTCGATTCGGCCTCGCCGTTGGAAACAGAGAAGTGTTTACATAACCGCTCCAACATTTCATCAATAAAGGGCAGCGGAAAGTGATCTTTCTTTGTTGCTTTGTTAAGTTTCAGAATCAATACACACATTCTCCACTCGTGACTTGTCTTTGTGGAATGAGTTGTTTTTAAGCGTTTCTCAACATTTGTCATTCCTCCCTTTTTTAGGGGACCACTTGGACCGGGCTAACCTAATCATCGCGGTGGTACAGGATGATAGATAATCCCGGCATGAAGAAGTTTGAGAACTTGCTTCTTGCGACTTCACGATCGCATTATTATTGAGCTCGCTATTTGGGGTTCGCATGATGGGTAATGCTGTCCGAGGGGTCAATAGGTATGCGATGTGTGCATAGTGTTAGGCTTACCCCTTTCGGATCTTGAAGGGAATACCGAAGAGCCGTCGTGTGTTTCTCTAAAGCGGCTATGGTAGGTAGTCTCACGGTCACTAAGTTTATAAACATATGATGACGGTGCTTGTGAATCGCCGTTTAGGAAGACATAAGCGTAGGCCGGGGGTAGGGGTTTTAAGCTCAACCGAGGCGAGTTAGCTCTTCTTCTTTGGGAAGTTCTATGAGTTCCCCAGAATCGCCTCTTCTTCAATAAAGAATTGGGCGTCTTTTTCAAGGTCTCATTTACGGGTTCTCATATAGCATAACTCCCCATGACCTCCTACGAGTAATCGTACTCAAGGAAGGGGTTACATTGAGAGTTTTTAGCTCGAGTAACTGGGATAAAACTTTTCTTCGAGTTTGACATCTAAATCGGATGTTGGTAGGTCAAGAATCTTTTCGAGGGGTGCCCGATTAGGATGTCCGAAGTCTTGGATATCAAAAACGTGTGAAAGTCAAAGACAACTTGACATCCTTGTGCGGGAAGATTTGTTCATGTATAACCTCCGCGGCTTTCAATGGTGATGCGAGGTGCTATGCGGGGGTCGCGGCTTTTGTGGGGGTCCTAATGGCTTCCCGACATGTGCTTGTGCAAGGTTTTAAATTATGTTTATCCCCACGGTAGGGTTATACATGACTTCCACCAAACTTCCACGATATACTGCAATGGATTGGTGTAGATGGGCCACTTATCGAATTTCTTGAAGAGGGTCCTTCCTCTCTCGCAACCATTCGCGTGCTCATTATAAATTTGTTAGCTCCTTAATAGACTCTGGAGGAAAGTTTTATCCGTAATTACGGGCTAGCCGGGAGGGACTAGTGGTTTCTTCCATTGTTCGTGCCGAGGTGTCACGAATTGATGGGATGGAGGTCAACCTCGAAGAGCGGGAGATCCGATACCACCCGGTCTCTCCTCTGTGTTACAGCCCGGAGAGAGGGTCTCTTTATGGGTTTAACACGTTCCCGCTTTTTTGAAAGAGACTTCCTACGGTTTTCGGGCAGGTTCTACCGGATGGGTTCTAGCGGAGGGTATTCTCAAGAATATGGTTTAGGAGAGCTTCTTCTTCATTCGTGTTTTTATGTGAAAATGACCTCCTACATTAAATCAAAGCGGCGAGGCGCGTCATTTGTCAATCTAACCAAAAATGTTGTAAAAAGCGCGTGGTTTGGTATGGAGTGCAGGCGGATCGTGTAAGCGTGGTAAACGGTCCCGGGCTGCACCTAAGGTTTCACCCTCTATTTGCCGGAAGTTGAGTATCTCTTGTCGCAGGGCGCGATTACTGCGGATATCGGGTAGAACGCTACCGTCAATGCGCCCATGGGTTCTTCCCATTCTCCGTTTACACACCCCTACGCTATGGGCGTACCATTGAGTCGCCCTCTCAGTAGAGAGAGGCGAAACAACTTCCACCTAACGTGTCATGTGTCATGCACGCAGAATGTCGTCGCCTACAGAGCTGCTCAAACTCCGTAAAGTGATGATAGGGGTTTTATATTCCGAGCTTTGAAAAGGCTCGGGCCCGGAATCTCATGGCTATAAAGCACAGGCGGAGCTCATATTCTGGTGCCGTGATTGGCTTCGCGGGCCGACGTGGTTCTCACGAGCTCGCCCTTGGGAGCGAGCGGATTTGAATAGTGGGTTGCTCCATGGGTAATGTGAACTCTTTTTGGTATTTTTTGTTTAAAGGATACTACGATCCACGAGGTTGACTGAAGCGATATATAACTTCGACAACCCGTTCCCGGAAGCGGCGCCGTAATGCTTGTTGGTGTTTCTTACGCGCACCGAGAGAAATCCGCAAAGCGTCGGAAATACCGTTGTAGCACTTCACCCGGTGGTAGCGGTGGTATAGTATATTTTTGCCAGGGCGGGCCGCTATTTGGGGCTTTTTAGGTCTATGTCAACCTAAAGGCAATGGGTTTGTTTTCTAAGAGTAGCAGGTATCTATAGGCCAAGTTTTTCGTGCAAAGGATTCCTAAAGTCCTGTTGTCTACTCGCCCTCGCACCCGCCCACGCTCAAAACACGGTAGAGTCCCAAGAATTAGCTCCTTTAATAATACCCCGAACGTGGCGGGGATTTCAAGGGACGGATTGCGTTTGTCACGACCAAGCCGCCTACCCTCAACCGTGGGGATGCGCCACGAAAAGGTAGGTGAACGCTAGTCCAAACACCACGATTTACTATTGGTCATAGTTCCTGATGTTGGCCAAGGTTCCCGGTCAAAGAGTCCTCCACCAAGAACTAACGTGAAACGATCTACCAATCCCGCAAGTCTACAAAGCTAAGAAATGTACGAAGGAAATTAAATAGCTACAAGATAATCACAAGACTCCTTACCAAAGCGTAAGGAGCTTTTGAGGTACAAAGCCGGGCGGGTACCGACAAGTCCCAAGATCCGCCCTCCTAGGAAATCATGAACACCGAAAATAACCGGCAAACTCCGTGTAGAAAGAATCAAGCTTCTTTCTAGCCTTTCCCTCTCACTCTCTAGAATTGGGAGATAGAATAGAAGAAGTAGAAGAAGAAGAAGATCTAATTCTACTCTCTTGCACAAGTGGATTTGGTTTCTCCTTTGAATTTGTATTGCTTTTTGAGAGGGAGAGAGAGGGGGTCTATTTATACACAAGGGGAGGGACCTAAGTGCTAAAAACACCCAAACCGACCTAGGAAAACTTCCATGTACGCCTAAACCGACCATCCCACGCCGGTTTCACCCGTTTTGAAGGTAACAAAACCTCCCGGCTGGGGCTCGAATCGCTTCGCGGGAGATGGTTGGCCGCACCGGTGGTGCGCCACAGCGCACCTGCCGCCACTGGCTCTGGCCCTGGCCGAGCCGCAGTCGTGGGCTTCCTTTGCTCAAAAGTTGTAAGGTGGACTTGGCCCGGCACGGTTTTTCGACGCTTTGTTGCGATTTCTGTTTGGGCTTGCCATTTGCTCCTTTGGGCCTTCTTCTATTTGTTGATTTTATTTTTCTTTGTCTTTTTTGGCCCAAAGTGATCATCCATGAGTTTGTACCTGCAAGTCCAAATAAACACCAAAACTTTGGAATATGTTAGTTGAAATTCCTATTTCTAGGTTGTTTTGGTGTTGTGTTGACGGTATTTAATTAAATGGGTGGTTGGTTATCAACATGCGCGGACTTGGGCCCGGTGGTAAAGGAAGCCATCGAAGTGGTGATCGTCACACTAACGGCCGCCCTACCTGGCGCCAAGCTGTCATGGTCGTATACCACCTTGCCTCAAGAACCCGTCGGCTAATGTGCAACGATGGCCTAACTCAAGAACAATGACACGATGATTTATACTGGTTGGGGCTGCTCGAGCACCCTAGTCCAGTGTGTGGCACTATCGAGCTCAAAGTGCTCGGGATCGGGCGAATACAAGCCGGGCGAGAGAGGGAGATGAGCTCCCAATTCTCAATGTGATGAGTGGAATCGGAGCGATGTGTGTGTGCTTTCAGGTGCAAGAGAGCCCCGCCCTCCTGGTGGCCAACCTCCTTTTATAGCGTCGTAAGGGGACCTCACACAAGGGTCACCGAGCGAGGACCTAGAGATCGAAGGAATATAAGCTTGGGGGTGAAGAGAGGAAGAGTTCTCCGCAATGTGGGTACGCCGGCCGGTCCGGCCGCGCGCGGTCGCCGCCCCCATCACTCGCAGCACGCCGCCGGTCGCCAGAGCAGAATAGGGACGGCCCATATCCCGACACGTAACACGCACCCGCGACGAGCTCGAGCCCGCCGGGCCGGTGTAGAAGGGGACAAGGAGCTCGCTCGCCGCCGCTGCTCTCCCCCGCATCGCATTCATCCGCCGTACGCGCCGCCGCCCGCGGTCGGGTCCCCGAGGCGCCGCTGCGGCCTTAAATGCTTGTACTTGGGGGTCGCAGGAAAACGTGTGGCCGTGACGAGCTGCCGTGGAGTTTGACGCCGTCCGCCGAGGTCGTTCTTGTCGTGTAGTGGTTGTCTCTCGTGCTTGTTGCCGCGGGTCCGACAAATTTCACACCGCTGCGTGCGCCGATGATCTCGCAGCCAGGGCATCGGGATCGTAGGCCGCGGCGCCGGCCGCAATAGCCGTGGCGTGATCCTAATCATCGTGTCCGGATCCTGAGATCGCTGGGTTTGGGGCCCGGAGCTCGTCCGAGACGGAAAGGAGCTCGTCGTGCTGACGGGAGCTTGTCACATCCCTTCGCGCCCCCGGGGAATTTCGTCGAGACGGAACATTTCCCTAGTTCGGTTTCAACTCTTCCTCGGGTCTTGCCGTCGACGAGTTCGCTGCTCGAGGCGGAATGTCCTCGTCGGGCCTCGACTTTTTGTCGCGGGGTGACGACGTCCCCCGACGCTTTGTTTAGAATGATTGACTGTCCGGGAATATTCGTGTCCCACACTACACACACACAATTATGCGATCTTCACTATTTTGATTTGTGGTGGCTCTCTGTCTACCTCTTTTCTACCTCTACTCTATACTTATATGATGATCGAACTATTTGTATACTTAGTCCCGAGGCAAAAGGCATATGCGATGATGTGAATATTTTAAAGCCGAGCGGCCGATGATGAAATGTCCCCATACTTATGAGCGGCTAAGCGAGGACGGCTTGTATATCATATACAAGCAACCGATTTAGGACGATGTGATAAGGATAGTTGGGTACGAGCCAAATTTGTATTTTCACATATTTTTTTGTATTTTTCACATTTTTTTTTGTATTTGTAGACATTTTTTGTATTTTTAGAGTATTTTTTGTTTTTTTTGCCACTACTCTATATATGTAAAATGGAAAACTATATAATCATGAGAGGAATTCAATAAATCTATGTTCCGTGATGACTCTGTGACACTACATACTACTACCTTTTTCACTATAATAAAATGCTACGTGTTGTGTTCCGTAGAATCCAATGGCATCGAACCAACCGATAAAAGATCATGCAATAGGTGGCTGTAGCGAGGAGGATGTGGCCTCCACGCCCGATTCTTCCTCCGACAAAGGGGATACGTGAGCGAAGAGTTGAGCCCAAGGCCACGTAAGAAACGCCTTAGGAGGAAGAAATTGATCCCGACCGCAACCGGAGGAGCCTAACACACAGGTTCTCGAGTGGACAGCCTGAACCAAAAACGTAAGTATACGACTAACACAACGTCATTATTGCCTCATGTAATTACACGACTAATTTTAGTTGTTGTCGCGGACAGCTACCATTGGTGCCTCGCTGCCTAGAGTTTGGTGAAGAGAGAGCTCGATCCGAGGGGCAGAACTCGTCCCACCCCAAGACGCCGCCGACCACCACCTCCAAGAAGTCCAAGAAGTCGCTTGAAAGAGGCCAAAGACGGAGGCACCGTAAAAGCCGGGGGGTGCGTAATATATTGAGGATAGGGCGAATGGAGATCCCGTGGAGTTTTAATCTATGAGGGCCACCTATAGCAAACCGTGAGATCCGTTATAGCCAAGGAAATCGTGGCCCATCACTTACCTAGATCGGAGGAATGTCCCGAAGGTGCCGGAAGAAGAAGGTGTGGAAAGGCGTGAAAGTCCTGTCCATTATCCAGGCCGAGGCGTGCTTTTTGACAAAAAGAAATGCAAGAAGTATGTGCTAACTGTTGCAAGCAAAGCGCTCGCACCAAGGAATAATTGCGTACACAAACTATGCGTATGGGCAAGTCACCACTTCAAGCCTACAACTTCTTAAAGCAACCCGCTCGATGAGTTCGGCCAACCTTACGACTAACGAAGAGTATGACGCCAAAGTCAAAATGGGTAAAGAACTCGCAAAGAAGAAGCTTAACTCAAGCACAACCTTGGTATGGTAGGATATTTTGGTCATAAGGGTGGATGGCGGAAAAGAAAGGGAGGACGCTAAGAAAGGGATAGAGAATCCGTTGCTAGACCTTCCCCGAGAGGACACGTGATTCTTTTATGCCCGTCGCCCCAAGAAGCGTAAGACCTGGCAAAGACGTCTAAGTACAATGACCCAAAAGGTCGACGAGGTGGAGAAAAAAGGTGATGCTTTGTCAAAGAGGCCAAGGCGCGCCGGGAGTTCCAACCAAGGAGGGAGCACCCACGAGCCGACCGAGGCAACTGAAGACCCGAGCACCATGGCCTTTGTGTTCGGGGCCGTGCGGCCCTCGAGGTATAGTTGAAGACCGCGGATTCTTGGGCATCCGACGCCGCCAACTACCACACGAGGCGAGAGGTACAAGGAAAACCTTAGGATGCAAGGCAAGTGAGGAAGCCATAAAGGACATAGTCGAGAAGAAAATAGAAGAGGTATTAACGACAAGAGGTCTTTCCAACATCTAAGGAAGCCAAGGTGTGAGTACGAGTGCCGGAGCTACGAACAACCCAATCGACCATCTCGTCGAACCCGCGTGGCAAGCTCTATATACCCGCTAAGTGTGAAGGGGAAGAAGAAGGAGGTGGCCACCGCCATAAGTGTGCACCACGGAGAGATGTTGTACAATAACGAGCCTGGCCCCACCCGACTATGCCTTCGCTTATCCGAATCCATAGAACCGTGCCCGGGTGATGAGGAGATCGATATCCCTGTGAACAAAGGAGAAACAGATCAAGGACCTTCTGGAGGAGAGAGAGTACCTATGGAACAAGGGAAGACATTGTCCCGCGGAAACCGACGACACCACCCAAGGTAGCGCCGCAGTCCCCTCCTTCTCCCCGGTGTGGTGGTGGTGGCGAATGACATGATGATAACAACGATTATGGTGGCTAAGGTGGCGGGAAGTCCTCCCCGAACTCACCTCCTAAGAACCTAAGGAGGAGACGGGCGGCAGACCCTGCTAGCTTGCGATTTACAGAGGACACTTTCTCCTAAGCGTGACAGTGGGGGCTCGCCGCCTCCCACTTCTTCGTTTCCAATGGCTCAGGAGGTTTTAAAAATATGACAGTATAGAAACAAAAATACATGGCTAACTTGTACTATGCATTAATTGGTGGCTAATGTTGTTCACCCACATGCATAGATTCTCAACACCGCCAGAGTAAATAAGGACGATGAGGTCGTATCGCCCCCTGGGCCGGTCAAGAAGAAGAAGCTATCAAAAGAAGATGAGGAGTTTTGCCTAATTCAACAAATACTTAGATGAGGAGGCCAGAAGGAGCTAACTGAGAAGGAAAAGGACCTCCGATTGGCCAAGGTAACCTCGGGGCGTGAAGACCTAAGTAGTATACTAGGTAATGATATGGATAATTCAACCAAACTTTGCGACATATTACGTGAGACAAGACGTAGCTAGAAGATGCTAATTTTACACCATTTCCTCTCAGATAGGAATTATATACCCCATCGCTTGGGATAATGGGTCGTTCTTGACCGCTTCTGCATACTACTTTGAGCTTGGCAAGTTCATGGTGCCCAAGGGCCAAATAATCGAGGAAGAGGAGTGGGACACTCGCAGTTCCCCACCTATTATATAAGCATGCAGCTTGATCTGGGGTGAGGGAGTTCCATTTCACAGGTTCCTAAAGAGCTCTTTTACTGACTTCGACATTTCACCGCCAATAGGCTTCAATTTAAATGAGGCGGTTAAGCTACGGCGCCGACTAATTAATTCAACTATTGGCCACCCTCTCTATGCCGCGTGAGTTTGTTTACACGATCATTACGCTGGAGAATAACTAATCCTAGCTCTCCCATTCTATATAATGACGGACCACATGTGCTTGGCAGATGCAAGCATTGATAGCCCAAACGATGAATCGAGCTTGTGTTTCTATGTCCAGCCAGATATAGACGGGTCGAATTTTTCATTACCGATGGCTGAGAACGAAGAGTTTGTGAAGTCAGGCAAGGCCGAATAATATAAACACTATGAAAGATTATGCGATGCAAGAGTTAGGAGAGATGGCAGACTACATCCTGTAAGTGCATGAAGAAGACAACGGAGGCCTATGTCTCATTCTACCAACATATCAAGTAAGTCAAAAGCAATACTTTTTTTTTTGAACATTGGAATCTATTCTAATCAAATAAAATGGTGTAGCATGGCCTGTATAGAAACAACAAAGACATATTGGCCACCGGATTACTTGGCTAATCTTTCTCGTGATGGAGCCCTCCTAGGGTCGACTCGTTGTATGATATGCCAAAAAGGCCTCTACAAACATTTTTGAATGTGCCCCCGCAATGTAAGTCACCTACACTTGTATACTATTTCATACCACAAACTGTAAGTCATGACATCAAGTAAGGTCCTAGATGGCTAGGAGGGGGGTGAATAGCCTATAAAAAATTTTCTACAAGCTCAACTAAACAAACCATTAGTATAAAACATGGCGTATGGGGCTTAAAATCTAGCTCTATTGCCTTGCAAGCCTCTAGTGACAATTCTAAATGTATTCTCATAATCTCATGTCACACAAGAGCTGTTACTACACCAACTAGTGAGCAATCCTAATATGGTCCTTATGCTAGCAAGAACAACTACAAGGCAAAGCTAGCTCTCTACTCAAAATAAACTAGAAAGTAATGCAAGAGCGGAAAAGCCTGGCACCGCCTTGTAGAGGATGTCAACTAATCACCGATGAAAATAACAATCAATCACTGATGGTGATGATCCACACACGAAGACAATGAACAAGTTGATTTATTCACCCTGAGCCCTCGCTTGCACCGACAACTACTCTCCTAAGCAGCCGACTAACATGTTGATGGTGTGTTTTGAGCCAGTGCCTCTTTAGCCCTCAACACACCACTCAACAAGTGTGTGGTACCCAAAAAGCACGAAAGCAATGTATTCCTTGCACTTTGTCTCTCCACAGGACGCGTGAATCCCTCACAAATCAACCGGAGGTGGCCAAGAAACAATCACCTCTTTCTTGCCAACAACCCACCACTTCTACCGTGCCGGCTAGAGCGGTGCCTCCAAGAGAAACGAAAATCAACTGCCTCACAACGATCCCCAAGCGCCTCTAGATGCAAGAACTCGATGCAATGCACTAGGATCAACCCCCTTCTCTCAAGAATGAAGCTCAAATCAAGAGTGAGAGAGGAGCCGGGCTTGCTTTGTTTGCTCAAAGATGTTAGAGTGATTCAAAATGACCAAGAGAGAGAGAGTGGCAGCCCAAGGTGGTATATAGAGGCCACACCACGAAATGTGGTGGAAAGGGTGGAAAATACACTATGCGGCCCATCGACGTTTCGACCGGACTCACCAAGGAGTCCGGGCGGGTGGGGTCCGGCCACAACCGACAAGCCAAAAACCGCCTCGACTCCTCTTGAGCGCCCGGCCGCTAAGCCCGACGCAGGCCTTTGCCAAGACCGAGTATCCTGCCCGGCTGCCCGCCGAAAGCTCCCCAAACATGCTCGCTCGCGACGCGATCGACCGGACCGTCCTGGGCCGCCCTGGCCGGGTGCGTCCCGGCCACGCCAGGCTTTAAAACTCATCGCTTCTTTGTCGCCTTCTTCGCTTTTGCTCCAAAACCGACTTCCTCGGCCACTTGTTTTTGTTGCCGACACGCCTCGGGTTAGAACACCTCGACACCATGTGTTAGCATTTTCAAACCATTTTCCATAAGGACGGAGTTAGCACTTTTTAGGTTAGAATGCATGCATATGAATTTTGAACTTAAAGGCAATGGAGAGATCGATATGTACGAAGTTTTTCCCTTTTTTTATAGTACGGCTTATCGATCCTATAATCACCCACACCCCTATGGTGTCTTGGGTGTGAAATCAAAAGCCCTATGGTTATACCTTGCCTTTGGGACCTTGATCTCAAAACTCCACCGAAGCTGCATGCTTGATCAACTTTTGGATCGCCATCCATCCATCCTCCATGATCACTCATGTATCAACTCCCAGCATCTACCAATCTCCCAATCATGCCAAAACACTTAGCATTGAGAGATTAGTCCTTAGGTGTCACTAATTAGCCAAAAACCAAACTAGAGATCTTCAACTGTGGATTGGGACATTTTTACAATGATTACTTGAAAGACCCCCGAGTCATTGATCGGAGATGAGCATACGAAAGAAAAAACATAGGACTTAAATGAAGATCAAAGCAGATTACTTAGGTATATGCAGCATTGCTCTCGCTTTTGCTCATCCATATTGAATGGTCTCATAATATTCTAAATCCATTTTCGCAAGGTATACATATATCGTATGCAAGGCGTAAGCAAGAAATTTCTAAAGAAATCGCGGTGGTTTCTATGCCCGCACGCTCATATCCCCAGCGCGTTGCAGTAACACCGCACTTACGTGGCGCCGAAATGACGAAGAAAAACCACGCAAGATTTTTGAAAGAAAGGCTTGGACCTAACCTTTACGCTCAAGAAAAACAAGCTGGCGCCATCCGTAGGGCGCCGTTGAGGACGTTGTGCTGTTCTTACCGCCGCGCTTGACCCTTGGGTCAGCGACCTTGCCGTAAACGGTGACTTATGGGAACTACGGACCGAGAAATAAGCTGCATATGAAGGACTATATGTGGGATGACCTTGATTTGTAAACCCAAACCTTGATTGATCAATCGACGTTCGGATCGAAGTTTTGTAAATTGTGATGTGTGGTGATCACTTTTAAAACTCTAAGTGCTTAATTGAATGTCCATGTTAGTTGAATGTTAACTTGTCATGCATGTTCAAGATTTATGTCAATATTCTCTCTTATTTTTATTATTTAATATGTGGTTTAAATCATAATTTATAATTAATATTTTTTGGAATTATTTTTTTATTAATCCTCGAATTACTCAACCGGGCGGGCTTTTTAACAAAAAACCGCCATGGTTATCATTATTAACCATGCTGCACGTAACGATGCCCGCCATGTTATTTCCATAACTGCGGGCGTTTTGTTAAACGCCTTCCTACCACGGCTATTCCATTTTCCAGGGCATGGAGTCCGCCAATGTTAATCGCTCGACAACCGGTGGACCTTTAGCTCCCGCGGGCGGACCCAATGCCCCCACGAAAATCGAAAATGCCCGCCTTAAATGAAGTTCCATTCTCAGCTTGAAAAATTTGATATCATATACCCCTTAACTTTTAAATCATACAACTTATCCCATTGCCAGTTCAAAGTACCATAGATGGTTTTATGAAAGCGGATGTACATCAACTGCCCCAACTCTCAAAAACCAAACATCCCCTTTGTGGCAATGGTTTTTGAGATAGTTTTTTTGCTAACTCACCCCATCATTCCCTTCCCTATCTTGGTGAGCACTGTCATGTGATGGTTGCGCTACCCAAGAGGCAACAAGTTTTCGACCTTGGCCGCTGCATCCTCTCACCCTTATTGATCTCCACCTAGCCTCCCATGGCAGTACTCAAGGTCAGGGAGCAGAGATTGGTAATAGGGACAGGAGGACAAGGATGGTAGTAGGACCAGCTAACGACATTTTTTTAGGGGAAGGACCAGCTACAGCTAGGATTGACCAAAAAAGATCGGGCTTCGGCCGCTTTCATCGGGTCATGGGCCGCATAGAAAAACTATACTACAAGCAGTAATTAACTTGATAATTCATTGATTATACATAAAAAAAATGTTGTTGTGTCACAAATTGGTAAATAACATTCGTCCACTATGCAAGAGCCATGCATCTACAGCCCTAAATTTTAGTTCTTCTATAAAAATTTGATATCCTTTGGCGTCATTCCATTTACTTTTCATGCCTCACGGAAAAACCTAGCTAGTACAAAAGCATTGTCATAATGTGTACAAATTTTTATTG
>JADLZK010003716.1:0-99972 GCA_015847255.1 Hyparrhenia diplandra
TCTTAGGTAATAATGTCTCGTAGATCTGAAGAGCCCACGATCGCACAAAAGCTATTTGGGACCACGGATGTTTCCGCGGCGGAGTAACAAGGGTTTACTATAGATGGAAAGTTTGAGACGCACTAAAACCTGTCTGTATTAAAGCCTGTTGCAGACGCTCGCTACGGACATGTCTGTAAAGCCAGACATTTAGAGACCCTAATGGGCAGACGCTACAAGAATGAATCAGATACCCTCAATGCGCGACTGTAGAGGCTTTTTTTTTTACATAGTGCTAGGTTTGTGCAATACAAGAGCAGCTCTAATTTCTGGTTTTAAGCCTTGGAGGAACTTGGTAACAAAGAAGACATCATCTAAACCTTTGTTGTGCACTAAGACCTGATGCATAGCAGCCCGAAACCTATCATGATACTCTTGTACATCAGAGGTTTGCCTAATGTGTAGGGGATCATTCATGAAATTCATGTATAGGTCTCTACCAAATTTAGATTCTACAGCAACACACAATTCAGGCCATGAATTAATTGGATGCTGAGCTTCATAAGTCTGAAGCCAAGGTCAGCGCCACCACGAAAGTGGATGGTAGCAAACTCAGACCAAACATGGTATGGCACTTGGTACATGTTAAAATAATTCTCACACTTTTCCTTCCAAGCCTTAGGGTTCGATCCATCGAACTTGGGGAAAACTGCTTTAGGTAACCTAACCTCCCTATGGCCATGATACTAATGATGCTGATGCATGTAAGTGGGTATAGGCTCATTCAGATTAGGAACAAAAGGGGGTGTGTTCACAGCATACTGACCATTGTTCAGGGGCTGTTGAGGGATGACCATCCCCTAAACAGACCCCTGAGGTGGTGGTGGGATGCCGAGGCCCTTGGCCCGCCCCGCTTCCTCGCGCGTAGGGGCCGTTGGTGAAGCCGGCGATGTGAGAGTCTGCAAGTCCTTGCTGATGGCGTTGGATGTTGAATCGGACTTCTCCACCGAGGGTCGCCAAAGGTCTTCATCTACGGCCCGAGAGAGCAGCCAGAGTTGATTCCACTATCGCCATCCTTGAGGTGAGTGTGAGTTTAGGAGCCAATGGATCTGGATCTAGGTGGGTTGGTGGTTGGTGATGATGTGGTGGGGATATGGGTGGTGTGAATCGGATCGACGGGCACTAGAAGGTGTGCGGCGGTGAAAATGGTGTTAGCGGCGGAGATATGGTGGGCAATGCACGGCGCGCGGTGTAGACGGCGAAAAGGGGATGGAGTGGCTTGCGCGGATCGTGGACTAGCGCCCGATACCGGATGTGGCGAGATCGCCGCCGAAGAGTTGGCCGCGGCACGCGCCATGGGCGGCGGACTTCGGCCGCCATCGCGGCCGGAGAAGAGCAAATCGGAGGAAGAAGAAGGCAAAAGTGAATTTAGTTTTGTTTTCGTTGCCAGCCGCCCATCCACCCTCACCGCAACGTATAGGACTCAATTCACTTACACGGGCCAGGCCCGGACACACCATGCGGCCCACACACCGGCTTACAGGTCCACATTGCTAAACTCTAGACTTAATAAGCTAATGCAGTGTAAATAATACTCGGTCTGTGACAGAAGCTTCTTGATATGCCATGTTCTTGATCATACCTTCTAAGGGGCTGTATGGTTCGCGTACTTGTAGAGCCTAGTCAGTATCCGGGAGCCAGGGCTCACATCGGACAAAGCTAAGCTCATGCAACCCTGTTGTGTTTGGTTAATCATGCCGACTAAGCCTGGGCGAGAAGAGATGTTATTTGGTTGCATGTACGCATGCGAAGATATGTTGCATGAGAGAAAGATATTATAAGTTTATTATTATGATTTATTTTTATATAAAAAACACTTCTAAAGTACTTATTTCATCGACAATATATTAATCCTTTTTAAAACATCTTAATATTGCTTAATATTCACTAATCTATCACTAATACTATCATTAGCGGTGTAAACATGTGCATGCAACCAGCCGGTGCCCCAGCAGAGGAGGGTCGTTTCACTCGTTCCAGCAGAGCCTAGCCCGGAGCTCATTTTTGCATTGCATAGGCCAGTTCCATTGATACCCAAACCAAACAACTTGGTGAATTCGTATGCGGAGGGCCTGGCGCGACTGCAGCAGTGGAGAAGTTTGACTTGGTGGAGAAGTTTGACTTGGAAATCAAAGCTATATTAACCTCATCTTGTTTTGCACACAAAAGAATTCTCAAACGGTCACCTTTTCAAAGCGCCCCGGGCGACTACGAGTTCGCCTTGACCCCGGGTTCGAAGGCCAGCCCACCAGTGGCAGGAAGGTCGCCCGAGAACAACCCGAGCAAGGGCACGATGGAGGAGCGGCACGGCGGCCTATGCCTCGAGCTTCGAAAAGAGCTCGGGGGGCTCCCGAAGCAGCGATTCGAATCGCCGGAGGCGACGAACCAACCTCGGATTTCCTCTCCGACGAGGAGGCTTCAAGCCCTTGGGACCCATGTGAGGTCCCGAGAATCGAGAGGTCGAGCCACCGGACTATGAGGTCGATCCACAGCTGCGTCGATGATCGAAGCTCGCCCCGAAGCAGCTCGGCCTCACTTTCGAACTACCCGCGAACAGCTCACCGAGCACTCGGTCTCGGTCATCGAGGCTAGGCCGAGCACGAGCTCTCCCACCCCCATCGTGGGGAAGCATGGGCGTAAATAAGCGGACCATCTAAAGCCACCGCGAAAAGCACTTTGCTCACAGAGCCTTGGGGCTACACGGCGATGCGCTTCGCCGCACCACACCGGAGAATTCACCTCGGCCCCGACCTCGACCCGCGATCCATCATCATCCGCGCTTGAGGGAGAACCCCTCTCCCCCAAACGCTCGGGGGCTACTGTGGGATATCTATTGTCAGGATACCCCAAATCAAGCAATAATTCGAGGCAAAGGCCGCATAACGGCCCGACCCAACCAACAGCCCAGCCTATGAGCCCTTGGGGCGGGATCCGTTTCCGCCTCGCTTGAGCTCAGCGCCGAGCCTCGAGCCCGAAGCTCGATTTGACCCGCGACCTCGAGGCCACGGATATTTTTCCGCCTCGCTTGAGCTCGAGCAGCAAGCTTTTTCACACGAGCCGGCGCGAGCCAGCCCTTATTTGGCCCCCGAGCTCATAGGACGATGAGCACTTCTCCATCTCGCTCGAGCTCCGAGCATGAGCTCTGAGTGCGAGCTCCTACTCGGCTCCCTAGCTCATAGGACGATGAGCAGTCCTCAGCCTCAACGAGGCTCTGGCCATGCGCTTTGTCGAACTAGCGACGAGACTGTCCCAAAGTCCAATCTACAGAGGCGACATATGGGTGTAATCGAGTATCGTAGCTATCCGCCGCAAGCTATACTTTGCGGCCAGATATCAGCTACGAGAATCCAATCTTCCAGCGCACGCACGGCGGGCCCAATCGATTGGACCCGAGCCGCGCCCGCACACAACGGACAACCACTCACGGACAAAATAGCTGGCTGCTCCCCGACGCCCGAGCTCTACCAACGAGCTCTCCTGTCCATATGTTTTCTCGCGACACGCCGCCCCCCTCCCCGAATCTCCACAGCGGCACCACCGCGAGTCCCCGACGGAGGCGAAGCGTGCCCGACGGTCGACAAGATGTCTACCTGCCGTAATACTCGATGGCGATGTAAGCGAGCAAGCCGACCATCATTACGGGGATCTCGAGATCGAGCTCGGTCGAGCAGGCCGCAAACTACGAGATTCCTGCGCCGCATCCTCGACGCTGCCCAGAAGTAGGCAGGCAGACTACGAGCACGCGCGCTTGGCGACCCGGCGTGCTCTGCCACCTCAACATTTATGCATTGTACCCCTCCTTCTTTTATATTCTCCCATCTTTAGTCCTCTCCCGATGGCACCCGTGTATCCCCCTTGTAGCCTTAAGTACATGCGTAGGTGAAAGAAAAGAAGTCCTGGTCGTGTTTGTGATCCCCAAGACACGCTTATTGGGTGGCCTGCATGATGCATGGATAGGAGCTAAAGATAGTTGTTGCAACATTTCATGAACGAGCAGGAATGGTTGTCCGGGGAAAATGATGACTGCGCCCAACTCAGAATAGATATGATCATGTGGTTGCCATTTGAAAGTAGACTTGATAAGCTTTTCATAGAGTCTTGAACCACCAAAATTTGACTCCGTGTGCGACCGTGGTGACTGTCACAAGTTGGTGCTGTCATTCAGTCCGAATCAAACTCCAAAACGTATTGAACTAAGACTCTTTCATCTCTTGACCCAAAAAAGTGACGTGGTGGGCTTGTAGGAAACTTTTAGGTAGACTTGGACTAGTCCCCAATCAACTTCTTTGGTCCTCCATTTGCAAACAAAACTTTCCTTGATCCATGTAAACAATTCTGAGAAGAAAAACACACAAAGATCATGGTGCAGCAACAACTGTTCAAATGTATGAAATCTAAACTTCAAATAGAGTTGATTCACCTTTAGTTTTAGAGTGGTTATCAAGGTCATATCTGAGCTGATCATGTCCTCCTGGTCGTTTACCTACATTTTATACTCCGGACATCGTCTTTTTGTGTATTTAATACTTCGATGTGATGGGAATTTTAGAAATTTTGGAGAAAAGTTGGAGAACTAAACACACCCATAATATCCGTTCTATTTCAGAAGGTGAAACTATCGGTTGTCACTGCTTGAATTACAGAAGGCGATATAATAGTGGTTGGCCGCTTGGGTTTGGTAGAGAGAGAGCAAGCGCATCCTGCAAGCAAGGCGGTGGACAGCAAGCTGACCGCATTTGAAAACATCTATACACCAAATTCTACCGTCCCAGGGAGGCTATCCACGTCGCCTTCAAAATTTTGATTGGTCCGATTTTTTTCTGCAAAGACCCGTCCTCTTGTTTTTAATCTCATATAGGTCCATCGAAGCCCCACCTATACAGTAACCACGGCTGGATTTTTTACTTCTAAGCCCTCATATTATGAAGATCCTACGCTCGAAGAAGAAGAAATTCTAAAATCACGGTAACTTTTATTTACCCGCCAGCTTCCGGCTTTTGCAAAAACACCCCTGCCTCTCCCACTGAATATATACGGCTCTCCCCCTCTTCTAAGAAAAAAAAAAGAAAAAAAAAACCTCCCTGTCGCTCCTTTCACCTCCTTCTCCTTTCGCACACGGGCAGGCGAGCAGCGGCGGCGTAAAGCTGCGGCGGCGCCCGGCGCCGGCTTCCTCCTCCTCCTTCCGCGTGCCACCTTCCTCCTCCCCTCCCCGGCGTGCCACCCTCCTCCCTCCCCTCCCCCGGCGTGCCCCTTCCTCTCCCTCGCGCTCTTTGCTCGTTGCTCGCTGCCTCTATCGCCATGGCATGCCGGTGGGTCGCGGCGCGACCAGGGTGGCAGCCTGCGGCTGCCCTTCTCTCCCTCGTCCACCGCGACGGCGTGGCTGATTCCAGGCTCCTCTTCCCTCTCCTCTCTTAATTTGTGCTACAGGAAACCCTAAACCCTAGGTCCCTGTATGGCGCGACACGGCAGGGGCGGAGAGTGGCTCGGTGGTGAGATGTTGCAAGCTCCAGCACCCAAAAGGTACGACCATCCACCCTTCTCTTCCATGCTTACTGTGAGAAATCGAGACTAAACCCTAGCTTTCAGACCGAGGGCCGTACATGACAAATATGGTTCTTGGTGTTTTCAGTTAGCCAAGGAATCCTAAATTGTATTCTTATTCTAGGAAATATATGATCTTTGTTAGGACTATTTCTCAAGATTTAGTGAGACCTATGCACTGGTAGAATTATTCTAGGAAATATATGATCTTCAGGTAAAATTTTGGTACTATTGGTCTGGTACCGCCTCTTCAGGTCGTGACTCTAACGCTTCCCTCTTGTATGATTCAGAATCTTGGATTTTACCATCCTCTGGCACATCTCGTTCTTGGCGTCTGCCTAGGCCTAGGGTAAAATTTAGGGAGCAATGGTTTTCGGAATGGGTTATCGGTGATTGGTATTTGGACTTTGGAGATGGATCAGGGTTGAATCGAAAAATTTGCAAACTTGAGTCACTCTTGTTTCTTTCCTGGTCCTATGCTACCTGTTTCTGGTTGCAGCTGGGCCTAAGAAGGCACAAACATGGAGGGGAGGACAATCATTTGGGTTCCTTAATTTTTAGTTGTTCGGATCGGCTTTTATTTTAAAGCTCCCTAATTTGCAGTTTGTATAATGTAGTGGGACAAATCTTTCAATTCCACATTTTGTAGATTTCAGGGATTGTACTATTGTAGCTGTAGAGGGTCATCCTTCTAAAACTTGCGATTTATTCATGATTAGCAAGTGCCTTCTTCGAGCAATTAAGTTGAAATTCTGTGTTACACACTCCAGTGATTTTTTCCATGAGACACGATCTTTGCTGCTGGACACTACCAGAATTACATAAAGTGTCCTAAATCCTAATATGATCTTGTTTTAGGACACAACTCTAACATTCGGCAAATGTACACTATTTCAATTTATAGTGCCAGAACAAGATCAATTTTTTTGGTGTCTTTCATCACTGACCAAATGAGCTTGCATTTTGAGTGTTTTGTTGCGAAGTGCCTATATGTTGGGGACAGGGGAATGACAACAGCAGTAGGTTATCTTCCATGACAAATTAGGATGCTGAAGCTTCAAATTAGCAGTGAACAATGTCAAATGGATTATGTAATTCTGTCCAGGGGTTGAGATGTTACTTTTAATGACTATGCCCATGGTTTAATTTTAATGCTAAGACACGTGAAATTCGATAGTGACATATATTATCAAGACAACCATTGGGGGTGCATCACTCATAGCAAATCAACCTATCTATACCGCTTTAGATTTGATATCCTCACTGTTTGTGTCTCTTTTGGGTCTCATCTGTAGCCTACCCCCAACTTTGCTTGGGAATGGATGGCTTTGTTGTTGCTGATTAAAAAATGCTATGTTCATCTTATAGCCTACTGAAGTACTTATATTTATTTTGTATAATTATTTATTTATTAAACATTCAGGGATCAATGGCCATTTGAGAAAGTGCCTTGTGATGCTTTGGGGCTAAGAGAACTATACATCCATAGGCACACTCAAATACATCAGATGAAATTTGGTGACCCCTTCTTTATTACTTAGATGCGGAAACAACACCAAGCCATCTAATGCTGGATAGGAACTCCGTCTGGTTTTGTCAAGTGAGATGAAATATAACCCCCAACCCCCTTTTTTTGTCTGAACGTACACATGATGTGTAATTTCTTCTTTGCAGGGTCCAGCAACCAAAAGACTGAATATTAACTGGCCAGAAACTGAAATGGAGGAAACCCACCGGAATCATAGTGCAAGGATCACTTGTCTGAGGTAACTGAAAAACAAATAACTGTTGTCGTATTGCTCACTCTCATGTAATCATAATTATTATTAATCTGTGAGGAGAATTAAGGGTTGAAAATATACATTTCCAAACCTTGTGTAACCATAATAAATGAAGTTAAGTTTTGCTGAAATCTCAGCTCATGCAAACTATAGTGGCTTCCTGTAAGGTTATACCAGTTCTTTTATTTATTTATCCTTTTCATTAATTCAACAAATATACATTTCCAAACCTTGTGTAACCATAATAAATGAAGTTATGTTTTGCTGAAATCTCAGCTCATGCAAACTATAGTGGCTTCCTGAAAGTATCTAAAATAGAGAAGGCTGCCCTTTATGTCTACTGCCAGATGATTATGACTGTTATCTAAAATAGAAAGCATGAGCCTCGGTTGACATCGCCACATGTTATCATTTATTTATTTTAACTTTTCATACACTGCAGGTAATTGCTTTTCCATACAGTCAGACATCATTTAGTAACATACACTTGCTTAGTTCTATTGTGTGAATGTATGCTGGTTCACACTTTTTGCATTACAGGAGGAAAAGAATCGAGGAAATTCAAGGGAGCTTATTGCCTAACAGAGTTGGTCTTCCTCCTACAATCAGGTGTGTGGCCTCTTTTACCTAAAGTTGTGTGGCAATTTGCCTACCAGAGACCTGTTTAGAACAAGTCAAGATAGACGTTATCCGGCATTTTTGTATAATACTACTAATATATAAAGAAGACACATGCTGTATGGCTACCTGGAACTGCAGACCTTGCATGGCTTTGGACTGCACCTTTTTGAGCAAATATATAAAGAAGTGACAGGGGAAATTTTTTCTGTCACCTTTTAAAAAATGAAGTACCATATATATCCTACAGTTCCTTTTTTTTTAGCAAGTAGCAGTGTATTCATAGCCACAAAAAAATGTAGTAGTTCCAATTCATATGTTAATTTGCAAGGTAGATGAAAAATAAATATTAATTATTGCCCTTTGTGAGTTCTCCAAATTGGAATTACCTGGTTTATCTGATAGCATCAATGTCCTCAACCCCAAAGATGTGGTAGGTCCAAGTCACACTGGATCCAAATAATATAAATATATAGATTCCTATTTCCATCCTTTGATATATGCGAGTCATGTTTGCCCTATGTTCTTCCTCCTGAATTCCAACTCTCTGGGTTGATTTCAATAGAGTTGTGTCCTCAAAAAGGTAGTGTTAGTACTATGGTAACCTCCCTATGTAATATATCACCTCTTATTTTGCTCTTCGAGTTTACCAAATACATCTAAATTTCTAGCCTTCCAGTAAGTGTTTGTTGGCAGGTTGCCAATCTATGCAAATCGATTAGATGCCTTCCCACAGTGCTTAACGGCTATGTGTTCATATGCCAATGTCCATGAAAGCATACCTATCTTCCTACAATGCAGGCTCTCTGATTTATTTGGTTTCAATAGCCATACATGCTTATACATTGATGAAGTAACTATATTTACCTTCTTGTCCACGCATCTAAAAATCATTTTCATGTGGCAGCAACTGGAATGAAGAGCTCACTGGTGGTTAGTATTTGCAGTACATGTCATGCTCCTTAGCTATTTAAAATAAATAGTTGGCTTTGGCCTACTAAAATATTGGACATTGCAATTTCTCTTTTTACCTACTAAAATAGTTAACTGGTGGTTAGTATTTGCAAATAGAGCTCAAAGTACACCAAAAAAGAAAAACAATTCACGATATAAATGTGGCATGCAAATTCAGTTCAAAAAGCTCTTTGATTGCTTCAGCTTGTCTTCCACTTTGTACCGTTCTACAAGCTATTTTTCTCTCTTGCACTTTTTTTGCAATACTATCATACTTTATTCAAGCTCAGGAATTTATTACACGCCATGTTTTTTTCCGCTCTATAGAATGCACATGAACTGAAGCTGCGCTTGGGTGACAAGTTGGTGCCATCTTTCAGGATTGGGCAGCCAGTTCTTGACAGGTTGATAAACTGACATTGATTTCTAAAGCTGTTTTTTGCTCCCATTGAAGTCTGGATTTGAGTTAGTAGTTGGATTGTCAATGCACTATACCAATTTAGCTCGAGCATGCAGTACACTGGATGTGGAGTAGGATATTTACTGTATTTAGCTTTTTCCTTGGCTTACATTTTAATGACTAAAGCAGTCAAACAGACAGTTACTACTTGAAATATGAAACATTTGTATGCAAATTGTGGGAGATAAGAATTCGGTGAATTTTTGTGTCACCAAATTTAAGTTCGCATGTTGGTTATTATCTTACCATCTGTTCCTATTTTTTTTTTTGCCTTGAGCCCAGCTACTCTGTATATGCTTATCCTGTTATCACATCTTGTGATTGCTATTCTTCTCTCTTATTATTCTTGTTGTTTGCACATAACCTAAATCGTATTCGTTGCCTCTCTGTTGTGTTCAGGTGCATTCAAATCACATAGCAAATAAGAGGCGACAAAGGATTTAGCGTGCATTGGAACTGAATGGCCAGGTGAAAAACTTTACTCTCAAATGCTTCCTCATTTTCTTTACTCAGTACTGCACGAGCAACTGCAGTTTGGGTAATCACCTCTAAGGCATTGTGATGCTAACCCTTGGATGCTGACATTGGGCACCCAAACAAACTCAAGTCGTGTGATTTTGATCAATCGGTTCTGTAGACTCTTAAATATCGTGCACCAAGACATATAGTTCAATTTAAAACCATGGAATAGCTCAGGTCGTATCAGTTACAACAAAGATTCCATGGTTTAGTTATTTAGAAAAAATTTGTAGCTGATAATGTATTTATTTACACCAATTTCTAAGCAATAAAATTCTCTCGAGGTCTATGGTGCTCCATGCTTTGGACTTCCACTGGGTTCTCACCACGACCTGCTATCATCAAAGCAACCAATGTCATCCTTAGAATAAACAGGCATATGAAAAATTATGGTACAAACAGAGACCGAGAGATCTCTGAATTTGTTGTCTGTGAATCTCTTATCTCTGAGGCTCTGACATATGTGCAGGCTGTGCTTGTTTGAGGGAGCGCTGCAATCGTGCAACTTTATATGTTGTTACAGCTTTGCTTTACTTTCATAGGGGTTTCAGAATGACTTAACCCTCTCGGATCATGAGCCTCGTCGCTGAGACCAACAGCACCACTGCAGCCGCCAACTCCATCAATTGTCATCCCTAATTATGATCTATGTATAATATGTACCCCCTCATGTATCAGGCAACAACCTTTTCTGTGTACACCACGGCTTATTGTACAGCCCTGCTACATGCCACCATCTGTTGTCATTAACCACTATGATAAACAGTAATATAGCACCATATGTGATCGTACATACTTTATCTATGTCACTAATATTATGTGCAACTTCAATCCAGTAATACCCATCAATTGTCATAGTCCACCTACAAACATTGGCCCTTATATTGTCTCACCATAGTTCTTACCTTGCCCAGAGTTTTTGATGGGCGCGCCTTTGCGCGCCTTCCACTAGTTTAATTTAACCTCTACAATGTGGCTAGAGTTCCCGGCCGCTGGGGTACTCCACGGTAGTAAAATTTAACCTCTACAATGTGGCTAGAGTTCCCGGCCACTGGGTACTCCACGGTAGTAAAATTATTTTCAATCGTTTGATCCTAGCTTTGACGGACATATTTTGTTCTTCTACTGTTTTGGCCCAAATATATACCGTCCCTCGGTCTCGGTAAAAAAAAAAAAAAACAGAACCTTCCGTTCAACCTTCTCTCGTCTCTCCACGAAGCGTCTCTCCGTCTCTCCCGACGCGGACCACGGGCCACGGTGGCGGCCAACCACGGCGCGGCGGCGGCGGGGGGGCTGGCGGCGGCGGCGGCAGCGTCCTCCTCCCCTCCCCTGCGGCGCCCTCCTCTTCCCCTCTCTCTCCCCAGCGTGCCCTCCTCCTCCTCTCCCTATCTCTCTCCATTTCGCTCCCTCTCCCGCTGCGGCCATGGGGGCCGGCGCTGCCGTCTGTGGCGAGGGGCAGCTGGTTGTGGCTACCCTCCTCCCCCCCTCCACACCGCCCGGTGCTGCGGCGTGGCTGCTTCCCGGCGCCGCTGCTCCCTCTCCTCCGTGTGTTATGCGTGCTACAGGAAACCCTAGGTGCGTCTTAGCTTGTGCCCTTGAGTTCTTGTTGTCCTTTTTACATGAACGAAGGGCACTAATATGTTATGTCTAATCTATTCTTCCATGGTTTCATCCATTTGCTTCTTAGTTCCTTTTTACTTCATTTTGTGCGAGAGACAATGGGATTGCAGTCATTGTTGATGAATTTCACGAACACCACTACCAGTCCACCAAGCAGCAAGATGGTGATATGTGCGCTTCTTTGAGTCTTATCAAGGTTAGTCAACATATCGATTCCTTGTTATGGAGCCACATTTGGAGACCTTATTATATTATTACTCAATGTAGGCGAAACTGAGGTGCTCTTTATTTTTCATCACCATCTTGGGACAATATATTTGAGAAAGATAAAATGGCCACAAAATTACAGGTTTGCCTTCTTATGTCAAATTTCCGTTGTTTGCCACACCTGAAATTGCTCATGAATTACCTATTTAGGTATTTTGATTTTGACTATTGTTTCTATGTTTGTCATGCAAGAGGCAATAAGATTTATAGAGTTGAATCCTGCCTTCTAAATGCCATGTTCCCCTGTAATTGTTTGCCTTAGGATTTAGTGCATTGCACTAACACAATTTTAATTTTACATTTTTAGCTTAATATTGGATTTAAATTTTTAAACACGCCAACCACTTTTTCTATATGCATAACAGTTTACAGACTTCACAATAATATGGCTGCTTCTTTCCTTACGTACCTTGTGTAATTGGGTCCCCGATTTGGTTGTGCGCATGAGATATTTTTTTAGTCAACTACCAATGGGTTGTTGCCTCTTGTGTGGACCAACGCTGCGTTTTTTGCCTATTCTATAGAACCCGAGTCGATTTTGATCCAATAGTGACTTAAGTTGTGCAGGTTGGTTTGTTAGTTCATTCAGATTCGAGTTTGTTCTAACTGTACCGTTGTCTAGAGGCTGTCTTGATGAAAATTGGACTGCAGAAACTTTTATTTTAGTAGTATGGCAGAGATGCATCCCACGCTAACTAATTAATTTCTGATTTCCAATTATCACAACAAGTATTATATAGGTCAACTATTGTTCCTTGGAATAGCCATCCTCTTAGCCGTAAATTATGCCATGCTTTCCAAGTTGCATTAGTGGTTAACACTCAAACATGAGTACTGTCTCTTTGAAACTGAAATGCGAGACTTTGAAAGTCTGAACTCTGAGCTATTCTATTCCTAGCTGTAAGAGATTTAGATTAAAATTTTTAATTTTTAATGCCTCCATGAACTAGCTTTTGTCTTATGCTTTTTTTGTGTGTGTGTGGTCTAATAGAAATGATAATAAGATTCCACGTTGCTACTATCTTGATAGGATATGTTGTCCTTTGCTTTTGGCAAAAAGGAACCACATTCTTTGTTGGCCTTTGCTTTTCCTTCTTTCTTAAAACATTTCTATAACAAAATTCTTGGTGCTTGAGCCATGCTTGCTTGCTACGTTCTTGGTTTCAGGGTAGCGGGACATTTTTTAGCAATCGGGCATTCTAAATATAGTTACGGGGCCTACAATTTGTAATACTTGATGTTTAGTTATCATCAAGGCAGACAATAGGAAGCAACATGTTACTAGCCTACGACAAGGCAAAAGAAGGGGAGCTCGACCATTTTCGAACATATGGGTTACATTTTTGGGTATGAGGATCTATGCTCATGCCTCTTGCACTTCTCGATAATTTGAGCCTGTTGCTTTCCTAACTATGGTTATCATACAGAGGCATATCTGAGATTTATTCCATCAATGTTCCCTACCTACCAATAAAATTAGTTAGCTTACGTTTCTACCATGGCACACCATGTCTTTTGTGATATCGCCTTGGTAAATGTCTCGCAACGCTACATTCGCCTTAGCACCTCACCCAATTTTGAGCTATTTAATCCCTGCATTTACAAGGTCATGGTCATGCCCCAAACACAAAAGTAGGTTAATCCTCTACATCTAGGGAAAATAGTCTTAGCAAGTAAGGTATGCTCATGGTAATTAAAGAAAGGAATTGAAACACAATAAAGCTATCATCCCAGCAGGTGAACTGCTCCGATAAATTTGATATATATATTTTTAAAATTTGATATATTGATAATAGCTGCTCCAACTGAAACAATGGCTGGGATAGCAAAGAGTTTTTGACTGAAAATTTTCATGTAGGCTCCTCTAGGTAAAAGTTACCACTAAGTTTACCAATGATGGCTAAAATGCAAAATTATGAACTGCCACATTGGTATATAGTCCTACCACATGGGTGCAAGCGGCGAAGATACAAATACACGGCTAAGGTAAATGACATTGGTTTCCTTTTTAATTTCTAATTCCTATATGATTTGAGAAAAAAATAGTGTTCGTTGACAACCGACAAAAATGACCGATTTGAGCCTCTTGATCAACCTATGGTCATTCGGTGCTAACATGTTTGCATTCGTTAGTCATAATGATTTGTGCTATGACACAATCGGGAATCTAAGGATGTTATTAACTACCTTTAGAATTACATTTCCTCATGGCTTCACTCAAATTGGAGAGAACGGATGCAAATGTTTCTTGCTTGTATTTTTTAGAGAATTGGTCTTTCCAATTTTTATTCTCGGTTATGCGCATTTAGAGAATTTTTATTCTCTAGCAAGGTTTGATTTTATTTTATAAGTATGTAGCATTTCTGCGCCGTGTCGAATCTGATTTGATTTTATCATTGATTTGGTTCTCAAACTTTCTTTCCTTTCACATTAATATATGTACATTCCTAACTTATTTTTTGTTAAAAAAATTTGTTCCTATGAAGGTAAGGCTACCTTCTAAATTCATATTTCTCGCATATGGTTCACTCTTAACTTAAATATGGGATCGGATGGGTTGCATTTTAGAAAAATAGAACCTTTGTACATCTCCATGGTATCTAATGTACTTACTTTTCGTTTGGAATTGATCTCCTCCTTTCTTGCTTGCGTGTCTACACTCTTGAGCGGTCGGTGGAAGAAGAGCGGCGGATCTCCCCCCCGGCTCTGTTTCCACTCTTGTTGGTACTTGCATCTTCATTTCTTTTTCTTGTCCTTCCGGTTGTTGGTGTTGCCCGGCGGCTACCCCACGATGGGACGAATCACACAACAAGGCTAGGCCGAACACTTAAGGAATATCGAATTTGAATATCCATTTGGAACACTCTTCTATTAATTCACCGTCCCCTCCTTACAAACGCCCCTTGGGGTCTATTTATAGTCCGTAGACTATTACAATTCGATTTTGTCCTCCTACCAACCCTAGACCTCGGCGTCTCGCCATCGATCAAGGGCAGCGTGGTCTTTTCACGCCTCGCGATCCCACCTACCTTCCTTGGGCTGCTCGACGTCGGACCGCGAGCACACCGCAAGACAAGGCTAAAAGACATTCGATTAACGCCCCCCCTCCCCGGCCTTGCCGCCGAAGGCGACGCTTTTCGACTCCTCTTAGGGGAGCCAAGGGGATTCGCGATCGATCCTCGCCCCTTGGGGCGTAAGCCAAAGCATTCGGGCCGTGATTCGTCAGGAATGTCAGCATACTTGCCCGTAGCGATTTCCCTTCCAACCGCTATCATCGGCCGGAAGCCTCCGACATTCGGCACGGGCGGCCGAATGTCAACGCACCGAGAAGCGGCGCCTTTTATTCACGATCTCCAACTAACGAAACCGTGACATTCGGTTCCCCTCGGTCGAATGCCATGGCTTTCGCCTACATGCCGTCATCACTTCGTGGACGGTTCGACCCGTCCCTGGGCGCTTGTCGCCCGTCATGGCGAAAGTCTCCGCTTTCGCCCGCGGCGTCGGCTTCTCCCCGTCACTCGGGCTCCATCCCTTCTATCCTTTGGCTCGCGACGCGCCGGACTCGAGTCTCAAACATTCGCCCCCCGAGGCGGAATCTTGTCCCCTTCGGGCCGTCTCCATGTGGTGTGGTTTCTCGGGCTGACCGTAGGGGGTGGGCAGGGTTCGCCTCCCCAACAAGTAGCCCCTCGAGTCTAAGGGTGAGGTATTTTCGTCCTCCCCTTGGAATCGATCTCTCGGCCCTCAAGAAACCCCCTTGGGCCGAATGCGACTTCGTGTTTTTTACGGCCGTGGTTGAAGCTATTAAGGTATTTTAATAATTTTTAATTTAATTTAATTTTTGGGTTTCTAATTTTTAATTTAATTAAACCCCTCGGAAACGACAGCCGCCTCGGGTCGGTAGCCCCGAGGCGGTATTTAGGGGCGCAGACCTCGATCCGCGTGCCGGTTCACCTATATAAGGTGATAGAGGCCGGTGGTGATGATTCCCCGGCTCATTTGCTCTCTTGCCTTCTTGCTCTTCTTGCGCTCGAGCTCTCCCGCTTTTCGGCGACCCGCTATTCGGAGCTTTTCGGGCATTCGGCGATCCGGCCCCGACTTCTTCAAGTAAGTTTACTTCCTTTTTCTTTTACTTTTCGGTTGAGTTGGGCGCGTTTTTTTTTATTTTAGGGTCTCGTCGTTTCTTTCTATTTTTGTATTTTAGGTTTCGTTGATTTGGTAGAATGTCGGATCCGATTGTCTCGGGATCCGGCTCTTCGTCGAAAACTCGGGTCTTCCAGCGAGTTCATCGAGTTTGGGTTCGACCGCATTGCATGTGACCAACGCGCAGCCACTTCAGAGCATCAATCCGCACTTGTTTTCTAGCGGGAGTGAGGATGATTCTGAATCTGATAATCCGGTTAGCCCCCTGGTTGTGGATGAGACTGATGCGGATGTTGACATCGAAGGATTTCCTGCTGGAGGACACGTTTCGGTAGAGCCTGAGCCGGATCTTTCGGTACCAGAAGATCCCGAGGCCTCTTTCGAAACCCCGGAAGGGTCAGATGACGAAAGCTTCTCTATTGTCGAAGGTTCCGGGGAGAATCCGGGGCCTTCGGCTTGCCGTGAGGTTTATTGGGCGGGACCTCATGTGTTTCTGAAGAAGTTCTGAATGATTATGTTCGTAAGGGGTTCATGGATCAACGAACACGGCTGCTGTGCCGGGCTCCGACCGGTGAAAGAGTTTGAATCCCAAGCCTAGCGAAGCGCTTGTTTTCAAGGATTACTTTAGGGCTGGCTTTCGTCTGCCCTGCGAGGACACATTCATTGGCAGTGTCCTTGAGCGATTCGGCCTGCAGTTTCATCATCTGACACCCAACGCGTTTACTCGGTTGGGGGCATTCGTCTGGGCCATGAAGATGATGGGAGCCCCTCTTTGTGTGGAGACTTTTGTTCAGTTCTATGCTCTACACAAAAAACCCAAGAAGATTCGGGACGTGAGAAAGAACGAGCATTGCTACGTACAATTCGGGGCTTACACCTTCATTCCGAAGGGAAACATTCGTCTGGCCCCTACATTCTGCAACAAGTGGTCAAGGTGGATGCAGTTTTGGTTTTATGCTCGTGTTAGCGCCAGGAATGAGCAGGAGGCCTCCACTTCCGGCCTACCAATGAACAGTGCTCTTGAGAGTCGAATGGTCCCCTTGCGCGCTAAATGTCACGCTTCTTTCTTTGAAAACGCTGATGGAGATGCCGAAGCTACCATGGCGTTCCTTGGGACCCTGGCAAGGCAAAGCACTCGCGACCTGGTCGAGGAGTGTATCGCAATGGAGGTTCGACCCTTGAGTTCTCGTGTGCGATTCATCATCGATCCTCCGATATACGACTATGAGACGAATGTGGTTCATGCTACCGTTCCGACACGCTTCCATTCAAAGAAGGTGTTTTTAGAGTTTGTGATGGACGAAGCTGATGCAATCCTTGGATCAGTGGGAAAACGCGAGTATGAATTGGCTTGCGAGATCGTTGGTGAAAATGCCCGAATCAATAGGGCTTTCGACGCTATGGGGGTGCCTTACCCTCATCGGCTGTCCCCGGAGGAAGCCAAGGCAGAAAAGGCGGCACGAAAGGCGGCCTACCGTGGGAAAGCTGTTGCCCGTGATTCGGCTCCTCTCGAGCGAATCAAAAGGCAGAAAACCTCACAGCAGAGGAAGCCGAAGGAGCCCAAGGACGTTGAGGTAGGTCGCGTTCTGGCTAGAGTTCCTGGCTTGCGTAGCCAAAAGGTTACATTCGGCCGAACTCGTCTGTTTGGCATTGTTACCTCTGCTTCGGTACTTTTCCCTATCCTTCTTGGGGGTCTTTGGCCGTACTTTCGGCAATTTGCCTTTTCGTGATGTTTTGCTTTCGTTCAAGTGTGTCTTTGCTGGTAGTAATGTTCATCCGTGTGCTTTTATAGGTCATCTCCAGTGATTTGGAGGATATGGCCGGAAAGGGTGTTAAAGACCCCCTCGCCACCTTGACGGATGCCGGAGACACGATCTCTTCCGGCCCCAACTTCGTTGCAGTAAAGCGGACGCGCAATGCTGCCGCAGCTGCGAATGCTGCGGCTCTGAAAAAACAGAGGCCGAACAAGGAGGCCCCGGCCCGGTGGCCGCCGCCCCTTCGTCTTCGTCGCCCAAGGCTACTCCGGGTAAGTCTCGGTTTTACCGGGAATTCGTCAAGACATCCGGCTTTTTCAAGGAGACTCTCTTTGGCTTCGGCTCACTCTCCCTCGGAAGTCATTCAAGTGACTTTAAGGAGGTTGTTGTGTACTCTGGGGTTAGCTCCCCCGAGGAGATGAGTCCACGCCAAGAGAAGACTTACAAGCTTGCGTGTTGTCTAGGAGCGCATTCGGATGCCCGGCTGGTGGCGGGAGTTGACCCGCGGAGTCGCCCCTTCTCCCCTCAGATGAAGGGGTGAGATTCGGCACCGACTGCTTGACCTCCTTCACGGCTCCGCAAACCGAGAAGGAGGCTGGAAGAAGGCGAGCCCCCGGCTCTTTGACGCTTTGAACTTCTACGCCCACGAGGGGGTAAGTTTACGCTTTTCGGTCAATTCGATTACGGATGCAAGTTTCATGCTACTTACCACTTCTTGGTTTCCTTTCGTAGTCTATGCTCGTTGCGGGACCCTAGAGAAGAAGTTCGGGGTCAAGGCAGCAAGGTCCTAGAGGCCGAAAAGGCCAAGAACGAGAAACTGGCCAAGGACTGAAGACGGCCAACTCCCCGAGGTCGAAAGCCGAGACCCGGCCGAAAAGGCCGAGAAGAAGTTGGCGGATTGCGTAAGGCCCAGACTCGGAGGCAGCGCTTGACGCCGAAAGGAAGCGGAGTCAGTCGCTTTCGGCTGCTATAGAGCACGAAACGAAGGCCGGCATTTTGGCCCCTCGGCGGTTGCTGGCTTCCTTCGGAGACGAGGCCGTTCTGCCTCAAGGGCTCGGTCAAAAGGAAAGGCTTACTTGGCTCGTGCAGGAGATTCGTGGGCTGAATGACCGCGTGGAGACGGGAGGGGCTATGCCTCTTTGGAAACCCTTCGGGGCTTCAAGACCGCCCTACACGAGCTGGGTTGTCCTCACTTAGAGGCCGTGGAGCCGAATGAGGAGCCTGGCGTGTCTTGGCGCACTCGCCCCAAGACTTTCGGCGCGGGGAAATTTTATCAAGGTTATTGGGTGAAGGGCGGGAAGGATCTCGCCATGTTTCGTGCGGCGAATCCCGGGCCACGATAAGTTCAAATCCCTCTTTTCATTGATTGCGTCGTATTTTGTGGTGTTCGGCTCTTTTGCATTTTTGGTGCTAATGAACAAGTATGATTGATTTTGCGGTCTGGCGAGGAGAAGGAAGAGATTCGGGCTAAGGTCAACGCCTTTATCGCGGGCGGGATGGCCAGAACTCCCCGTGCGAATCTGGGGAGTCCTTCCAATGCCGGGACTCCTCCTACGCAGCCGAAGCCAATGATGCTCAGCCTTCTCTCGAAGATAGGGTAGATGATGCTTAAGTGGCTGTTTGATTCGGCCCCGACGGCCGTTTGTTGTAATGATACATAATTAAGTTACCGTTGAATCTTTTGGCAGGTTCCCGGGGAGGGGACCTCCGGTTTTATGGGAGACTTGTTTCCTTTGAATGCTTTGGCGTGACGGATTCGGCATTAGTGGGGCTTCGTGGCTTAGGGCTCGGGAGAATTATCGATGGGATGAACGATTTTTTTACTTCGTCGACAAAGAATCGTTCGCCGTGGTCATCGGATGATTGATTTTTGGAGTACTTTCATTCCTTCCACTAGGCAGAGGAATTTAGTTCGCGGCGTTTTATTGGAGCCGAAAGTAGAGGTAAAAGAAGAGCCTGTTGAGCTTTCGCCTCCTAGGTATAGGTATTGCTCCGTCAAAGACCTTTGGCTAAACTAGCCATGTATATGATGCCTTTGAATCTTTTTAAATGTATAGAGTTGCTTTCGGCCTTCGGTTGTTTCATTTTCTCGGAAAAAATAGACTTGTCAAGAAACCCCCTCCCCCTTTTGCGAGGAAACGAAAGTCGTGTGCTTTACCGAAAGCGTTTTTATCTTTAACTTGAGTATCGTTCGCGTGTTGCGTATGTGGACCTGATCTTACATATCTTGCCCATTCGGCCATCTTGAGGCTATAGCTTTCTCTTTTCTCTAGCTAGCTGGTACATGCGGCTAGGAGTGGATTTTAAAACCCTAAGTGCCCGAGGTCGAATTGTCGGCTTGACATTGTTACGTGGCCAGGCTTGGGCAAATGTGTCGTGTTTCGACCTTCGTCTGCCTACCTTCTTGTACACTCGAGCAGCTTTGATATTGCCCTTGTCATGCCGATGAGGATGAACTCGTGCAATGGAGAATGCTGTCCTAGGATTCACCAGAGCATTCGGCGCTTTAGATTTCTGATGTTCGGGTGGGTTGAGCTGACGTTTCGCTAAAACCCGGATATTGTCGGCCACCTTGAGTAATCATAGATGTGTCTGAGTTGGTCGAAGCGCCTTCTGCGCAGCTCTTTCTGAGCTAGGCCCTAGGGTTTCCTCGTGGTAGAATTGTCTTTCGACAAGCTTTTTCATGACAGCACCTTGTGGGTAAGCTGCCAGAGCCACTCACTATTCAGCTGTTTCTCCCTGCACGGCCGAATGCTGGCTATCCTTTCCTGATCCCTCTCAATCCTAATGAGCCTAAGCTTTTCTTGGGCTATGGCCCTTTTGCATTGCTCTTGGTAGCTAACTAAGGATATTCCCTCAACAGCTTGTGGTTGTTTTCTGAGGGGTCTGTGACCTTTGGGTCCTGTTTTATAGTGGTTTTAGCTGTCCTTGTCATATCCTGGGCTTTTATTGTCCTGATTGCCCGAGGATATGGCCTTAGGGGTGCGTTGTGATGCGTCCTTCATTAAATGGGTGCACCTACTTTGGCCCCTTTTTGGACTTTTAATGGCTGTTTGCTTAAGTGCATGCTTTTGGCGATGGCCAAGCTGCACTTTTGCGGGTTTCACCGCTTATGATCCGTTTTTGACTTCCTGGTCAATTTTTCGGATGATTTGGGCTTGTTAGCCTCAGCTTTTAGTATTTGGAAGTTGTCACTTTCGGACTTCCTCCTGACTTTCGATCCTCTCTGACCTTAGTCTTTCGGCTTTTTTGCCTTGGTTTGCTGATCTCTTCAGCATATACCCTTTTCGGTCATGAGTTTTGCCGAATATGTCAAGTGTGACTTAGTCACGTCTTGCTTTTGGCTCTTTTGTCCTGACACCAATGATTGGGGGAAAGAAACCTTTATAAGGGGTTCATGATCTAGTGTTTCCAGGTTGCCTCGTTAAAAAACCTCACACCCTCGAAAGGGCTTCCCCTGTGAGGAAAAAGAGCGCAACCCGTTGTGGTTTCGTACCTTAATTATTACAAACCATGATAAAAGAAAAGGAAAATTACAACTCCTATTTCAAGGAGCATTCGTCACGCGTAGAACCTACGGAGATTGTCCGCATTCCACGTGTGAGTAGTTTCGTCGCCTTCTTCCGTCTTGAGCCGAAACACCCCAGGCTTGACCATGCTTGCGACGATGAAAGGTCCGTACCATTGTAATTGTAGCTTGCCCCCGCTTGTCCGCATGCGAATCAAGACAAGGTCACTGGGTAGATGTTCTTGCGCATGATACTTTCTTGTCCCGCCAGCTTTGGGTTTCCTTGTGGTAGTTGTCGAGGTTTTTTGCCGCCCGCAACTTTCGGGGATTCAGATGTGTCGGCATCTACAAACCTTTGAATTTCGGTTACATCAGCTATTTGTGTGCGAAATGAGCGAGCCTGAGCTCTTCGGGCGTTATGGCTTCTTCCCCATAAAGAAGGCGAAACGGAGTGAATCCGGTGGCTCGGGACTTGGAGATGTTGTGGCCCCAAACCGCAACGGTCATTTTGGCTGGCCACTTTCCTTTGCTTGCGTCCCAGAGAGACTTAGAGGCGGCTGAGAAGATTAGACCGTTGGCCTTTTCGACCGCCCCATTGCTCGTGGGTGATAGGCGAAGCTTAAAGTCACTTTGATTGAAAGCTCTTCACAAAAGTTTCGAAACTCTGTTGAGTCGAAGCGCTTGCCGTTATCTACGATTATGTAGGACGGAACCCCGAAACGACAGATTATCTGTTGCCGCCTAAACCGATCAAGGTTCCGAGGTGATTCGGCGGAGGTCTTGCTTCTATCCACTTGGTAAAATACTCAAGCGCCACGGTTGCGAATCTTACGTTACTGGAGCTGTTGGTAGCGACCCTACTATGTCTACCCCCGGCGTTGGAGTGGCCGGTAGGCACTATCGACCTGGTGGGGTTGGCCGGTGCGTTTTGCTTCTTGGCGAACATCCGACTTTTCGCATGTCTTCACGGTTGCTTTGCATCTTCACCGCCGATGGCCAAAAATCCTTGTCTCATTGCTCTATGGGCTATTTCGTGAGGTCCCCTATGAGCTCCGCACATTCCTCCATGAATTTCGTCCAGGAGCTTTCGCCCTTCTTCTATGCCGATGCATTTGAGTTTTGGCGCTACGATGCCATCTTTGTACAGCTCACCCCTTACGATGGAGTAGTGCTTAGTTCGTGACTCCATTCGCTGCTGTTCATGCTTGGACTCTGGTTTGAATGTTCCTGTCGGGAATGCGAATATCGGGCTCCTCCAATCATGACTTGCGATGACATGAATGGCCCTTGGTTCCTCTTCTTCTTCTCTTAACGCCTTGGCCGAAAGTTGTTGGAAGAATACGTCTGGTGGGGCTGGAATGCCAAGTGCGGCTGCTTTTGCTAGCTCGTCAGCTTCTCTGTTTTCACTGCGTGGTATGTACTTTATGGAGAAACCTGCGAAGTGCTTTTCCATCGCTCTTACTGCCTGTAAATATCTGACTACAACTGGCTCCCTGGCCGTGTACTCCTTTTTCACGTTGTCCGCTACTACCGCGAATCGGTCACGAATGATGCATCTCTTAACGCCCATTGCTCTTAGCTTTGGTGCTAGCAAGTACCGCTTCATATTCGGCCATATTGTTGGTGCTTGTGAACCGCAATCTGGCCGCATATCTAATGGATGGACCTTCTTTGAGGTGAGAGTATGGCTGAAACCCCGGCCCCTTTGTCACACCGGGCTCCGTCAATACGCAGAGTCCAAGTTGGTTCGTCAAAAACTCTTTGGATTCCCTTCGGCTGCCGGAGTCCGGTCTGCTATGAAATCCGCGATTGCTTGAGACTTTATGGCCGATCTGTGCTCGAAATCGACTACGAATTCATTGAGTTCGGCGGCCCATTTTCCTACCCCGCCACGGCTTCAGCGTTCTGAACGTAGCCTCCAAGGGCTGAGAGGAAACAACCCGAATCTTGTGTGCCTGAAAGTAGTGCCTCAGCTTTCGGCTTGCCATTAGGACCGTGTAAGCTATTTTCTCTAGCTCTGAGTAGTTAAGCTTAGCTGCTGAAAGGGCCTCGGATACGTAATAGATAGGAAACCTGTTTGAGCTTGTTGTCCTGCTCCTTCTCTTCGACGAGGACGGCGCTTACCGCGACCGGTGATCTTTGCTAAATATAACAATAGCACCGCTTTTGAGGATGGTTTCGACATGGTTGTCGATTGGTAAGGTAGTCTTTCAGGTCTTGAAAGGCTTTTTTCTTCGTTCAGTCCCCATTCGAAATCCGAGCTGTCCTTTAGCACTTTGAAGAAGGGTAAACCTTTTTCGGTGACCTTGAGATGAATCTGGCTGAGAGTCGCTAGCCGACCTGTGAGCCTCTGGACTTTCTTTCGACAATCGGGGGGGGCTTCATGTCCATGATTGCCGCGATCTTATCCGGATTCGCTTCTATTCCTCGGGTCGACACTAGACATCCCAAAGATTTTACCCTTGGTGATACCGAAAAATGCACTTTTCGGGTTTAGCTTGAGCCCACTTCGCCTTAGATTCGCGAAAGTTTCCTTTAGGTCACTAATATGCGACTCTTTTCGAGTTGTCGATGACTACTATATCGTCCACATATGTTACGAGATTCTTCTTCTTCTTCTTACGCTCCCTAAACACCTCATCGACATTGCGGAGAAAGTGGATCCGGCATTCCTCGGACCTTCGGGCATTCGCTTGAAGCAAAGAGGTTCCCCTCGAGTGATGAAGCTTGTCTTCTCCTCGTCCCCGGGTTCGGGGATGTATCCGATGGTATCCGGAGAAAGCGGTCGAGCAAGCTCATCCTTTCGCGACCGAGGCTAAGTCAATTAGGGTGTCTAATGGGGAGAGGGTGCGGATCTTTCGGACATGCCTTGTTTAGGTCGGTGAAGTCTCACGCACATTCGCCATTTCTTGATGTCGGGGGTCGGATGTCTTCTTCGAACCATGACTACGTTAGCTAACCATTCGGGATATTGAACTGGTGCGATTACTCCTGCGTCCGAAAGTCTCCGGACTTTGGCCGCCGCCGCGCTTCTCTCCTCGGATGGTTTTCCCAGCCTCTATTTCTTAGGCTTCACTGTTGTTGCCACGCTCAAGTTATGCTGAGCCAGGTTTCGGCTTACTCCTCTCGGATCTTGGTGACCACGCGAACACATCGAGTTGGAGTCTAGAAATGCGCAGGCGGTGAGCTACTTCATCCGGCGCAGAGCTCGAGCCAATTATAATCTCTCTTTCAAGCCCTATGGAGGATATCGAGACCTTCTTTGTGGATTCGGTGACTCTACTTTCGGCTCTTTGACCTTTTCAGCTTTGGGTTCTGACTCTTCTTTCTCATCGTCTTCTCTTTCGGCCTCAGTTACCTCGTTGATCATACTGTATCCAGGTATTGGCCTTGCATCTATCTTCCGAGCTGCTTCCTGATCTCCCCATACGGTCACGATGCCGAAGGGGGAGGGAATCTTCATGCACAAGAAACTTTGCTTGATTACTGCATCGAACTTGCTTATGACTCCTCTGCCGAAGACGGCTGTGTAAGGATAGTCTATATTGACTATGTCAAATGTGATGATTTCGGTTCGGCATAGGCCCACTTCACCGAAAGTCACCGCGATGTCCTTCTTTCCAATCGCGTCTATCCTTTTTCCCCCGAAACCAAACAAGGCATTACCTGCCGGTTGCAGCGTACTCCGTTCCATATTCATGCTTTGGAAGGCCTTGATAAACAGAATGTCTGCTGAGCTTCCATTGTCTATCAGGATGTTATGAAGTGTGAACTTATCCACATTTGCAATCGCGATGAATGCGTCTGTATGCGGGTAGTCTCATAGCCGGAAGTCACTTTCGTCAAATGTGATCAGGACCATAGACCATGCTGGCCTGTTCAAGGGCAGCCTGGGTGTTACCGTGTGCACTCTTCTCACGTAGTCCCTTCTGGCTCTTTTGTTCTCGTGCTCGAGGTTGGATCCGCCTGTGATTGCATAGATGTGACCCTGGGACGGAAGTACTGAGTTTACAATCCTTTTCCTGACTGCTTTCGGGCTTCATGTGTGCGTTCTGCTGCGGGTTGTTTCAGGTTTGCGGAGAGAGGGGCCGCCATTGATGGAGGCTGGGACTGCGGGATGTAACCCGGGTAGTTCCAGGAGTACTGGTGGTGGTGAGCCGGAAGAATGGGGGCCTGCTGCATTAATGGAGGCGGAGGTGGCAAGCGAGTACTCGATAACCGAAGTATGTATTCGGTTGAGCGCTTCTTGTTCTCTCGTGTTGAACACGTGCTTTGGAGCTTGGCTACCTTGTGAACTTTCGTCCTTTGATTTCTGTTCCTTGGCCACTTGCCCATACTTACAGTCTCGACTGAAATGACCCATGTTTTCACCACAGATGAAACGATGCGGTACTCTTGGATCTCTGCCCTTGAGCTTCGGCCACCTCGGTTGGGTGATTTGCTTTAGAATTTGAGGCGCCCCCGGATCACGGTTCTTGGCCGGGTTCGGCCGTTTGAGCCGAATCATCTTGCACGTTGTTGACCGGGCGAGGAGTCTTGCCACCTTTTTGGCTATTGTTTTGCGTTTGGATGTGGCGATTGTTGCTTTTTCGTCCTTTCTTCTTTGCCTTTCTTCTTTTCGAGACCTTCTTCGGACCGCAAACTTTTTGATCGATCGTATAGCTCGGTCAAGGTTTTGGGCTCCTCCCCTGTCTAGTTGTGTGGCGCATTGACCTATAGCCATGCCTTCGATTGCCATTTGCTATGACTACTTCATCGATACATTCGGCGTCTGAGCACGAAGCTGTACTATCTTTTCAAGGTATTGTGTGAGTGACTCTCATCTTCTTGCTTGAGCTTCAGGAAATCTACGGTTCCCTTTTTCAAGGCCGGAAACCCTCAAAGGTGATGATCATTTTTGCTCCTTGTTTGCTTCAATTTCTTATCAGCGGATCTAACGGCAATATACCATTTATGCGCAATGTCTTCTACCGCCATTATGAGAGATTTCGCCAGGGTGGTCGAATCCCCCCCTGCCGAATGTACTACGGCTTCATAGCTTGCGATGAACTTCCTTGGGTCCGATTTCCCATTGAATGATGGCAATCTGGGCTTGTACCCTATAGGCCATAGACTCAACTGTAATTCCGGTGTGAGTGGTGAGACCGGATCGACTTCCCTATCCGCGACAAAACCGATCGTTAACCCTCCTAGGGATGGTGCGTGTTTTTCTCCATCCGAGCTATTTCACGGAGCAAATTCTCTCTCTCTATTTCGGCGAGCTTTAGCTGCTCCCGAGCCGAATCCTCTCTCCGCTTGGCTGCCTCTCCTTTCATCATTGTGTCCTCCACGAGCCCTCAACTCTCCGAGCTCGGCTGTCGAGGCTCAATTCTTGGATTAACTTGGAACGTTGTTCTGCTCATTACCCCTTTGTTTTTCGCTCGAGTGGCGGCTCTTCTTCTGAGTCTTCTTCATCTTCCTGAGCTTCGTCACCTCCTGCTTCGGAAGGGCCTTGGCCAGTTATTGCCCCAGGGCCTGTGTCCGCATCCTACGCCGCCTTGGCCCCGACTGGCTGGAGTAGCGGTCTCGGTCGGAGGATCCGATGGAGGATCCGCCGGAGGAGATCCAGCCGGTCTTTGTCGGCGCCACCTTAGGTCTACCACGCCCTGGAGCCATGGGTTACCTGCACAACCACGGTGGGCGCCAATGTTGGTGTTGCCCGAAGCGGGCTACCCCGATAGGGCCGAATCACACAACAAGGCTAGACTGAACACTTAAGGAATATCTGAGCTGGAACACTCTTCTATTAATTCACCGTCCCCTCCTTACAACGCCCCTTGGGGGTCTATTTATAGTCCGTAGACTATTACAATTCCAATTTTGTCCTCCTACCAACCCTAGACCTCAGCGTCTCCGCCATCGATCAAGGGCAACGTGGTCTTTTCCTGCCTCGCGATCCCACCTACCCTCCTTGGGCTGCTCGACGTCGGACCGCGAGCACCTGCAAGACAAGGCTAAAAGACATTCGTTAACGGCCCCCTCCGGCCTTGCCGCCGAAGGCGCTTTCGACTCCTCTTAGGGGGAGCCAAGGGATTCGCGATCGATCCCCGCCCCTTGGGGCGTAAGCCAAAGCATTCGTCGCATTCGTCCGAATGTCAGCATACTTGCCCCGCGCGATTTCCCTTCCAACCGCTATCGGCCGGAAGCCTCGACATTCGGCACGGCGGGCCGAATGTCAACGCACCCGAGCTGCGCGCCTTTATTCACGATCTCCAACTAACGAAACCGTGACATTCGGTTTCCCGGCGGAAATGCCATGGCTTTCGCCCACGTGCCGTCACTTCTGTGGGCGGTTCCGACCGTCGGGCGGACGCCCGTCATGGCGAAAGTCTCGCTTCCGCCCGCGGCGCGCGAAGCCCCCGTCACTCGGGCTCCATCCCTTCTATCCTTTGGCTCGCGACGCGCTCAGACTCGAGTCTCAAAACATTCGGCCCCTGAGGCCGAATCTTGTCCCCTTCGGGCCGTCTCCAAGTGTGGTTTCTCGGGCCGACCGTAGGGGGGTGGGCAGGTTTCGGCCTCCCCCCAACACCGATTACCAAGGTCATCCAAATATGGTATTCAGAGTGTATATATATGTTCAGATTATGGTATAGTCGGGATCATATGCCCCTTTTTGAATTTAGCACCTACTCTATTTTTATATATAAATTGACAGTTCCAAGTGGTCACCGACCGCTTAGAGTTGCAATTTCAATGGATCTGAAAGTTCAAACCGACCGCTTAGAGTTACAATTTCAATGGGTTTGAAAGTTCGAGTGGTCACCGACCGCTTAGAGTTGCAATTTCAATGGGTCCGAATATTCTCGCACTTGAATGCCAGGTTGCTTACCTCTCTTATTTTCCCCCATCCATATACTTTTAATTTCTTACCTCTTATTTTCCCCCCATCCATATACTTTTAACCTCCGCTTTGATACGTAAACTATGTTTTTCCCTCCTTTGTAAAATCCTGTGATGCACATTTCTAAGTCAAATTAGTTATCTTGAGTTGTTATTCGAAAGTTTCAGTTTTATCCATTCTTAGGGAAAATAAATTTATCATAGTGCTTACGCTATTACTTTATTTTTAGAAGTATACTTATTCAAGGTTTGATTTGCAGTTATGGCAAAGTGTGATCATCCAAACACAACGCACCGCACCAAGGTAAATTTTGCCTCCAACAGACTGACTGCCGATAAACATGCTGCCAAAAAGTGAATTATATATCATACATTTTTTTTATGGTTTATAGATAAAGGATTTGTCAGCTGTGCTCCCCTTTTGTTGTAGGTGTTCTCTACCAGACCCATAGGTACGACGCTTACATACTTGAAGTACCTTGACACATTGAGAGTGTCAGAAGATGTGCCATCAGTGTTAATTTGAAAGTTATTTTCCTTGTCCTTTTTTTGTTCTTTTTGACTGGATCATTGCCTTTGTAGCCTTTTCTGCTTGGCCATTGAGATGTTACGTTCCTGTTAAGCTATGCACATTTAGACTTTTTATTTTATACTTACATGTCATAGTCAGGTATAGCTCCATTCAGAAATAGAAACTGTTATTTATTCTGGAAAACCAATATTGCAGCTGATATATGTTCAAATCAATTTGCAGTATAGATAAAGGAAGAAAGGAAATGATTGTTGATGTAAGTTTTAGTCTGGAAGCTCCTGAAACTGTAGCTGAGCTAGGGTCATCTTTTCAATTCAAGCGTTGGGAAGCCTATGCTAGGCTTCATAAAAAGGTCAATGTGATAGCGATTTTACTCTTAATAATGGAATTATTATTAAAAGTGACTTCAGTCTAACCGGCAATACTGACTCTTATTTCAGGTTTCTGAAAACTGGTGGTGTGCACCTATGGTGACTGGTCAACAAATCTAGAGATACACCATGCCAGGATGGAATATTTCATAACTTCTGTACAGCTGTAACATTATTAGCTCCTTATCACTGTGTGTTTCTTCTTCTCAGCCTTTTGTTCTGTTTTGGATTTTTCTGAGAATGCCAGACTAATCTTGTATGCACATTTGGAATCATTGTACAAACTGAAAATGTTAGAAATACAAGTTATTGCTGGTGTCCTAAACTCCTATTATGTGATTTATTTCATGGGTTTGATTATATCTTGTCCTATGTCTTGTTTCAGCAGGACCAATTTGTTAGATTTTATCTACATTTCTTCAAATAATTGATTTGTCGGAAGAAGAGGAAGATGAAGAATATTGGACGGATGTATCTGCCATATTCGAGGTATGCTGTATCGTCTGAACCTCCAAGTTGTCCTAAACTTGCAGTCTACCATCTGAATCGAGTTATGCTGTATCGTCTGAACCTCCAAGTTGTACTCTGTTAAGTGATCTAATCAACAATAAGGTTATCCTATTCTCAATTATTTGTGCTTTGGTTCACTGTAATTTTTTTGTCTGATTACCTTCAGTGCGTTACCTACTGGAACACAGTCCTGTCGCATCGTGAGCCGCATCACTGACCGCCTCATCCACCACTCCACCATGTCTTCCACAACATGCAGTATCTATGTTTAGTGTGCTCCACCCTTCAGACCCTATTTCCACCTTTGCTGGTACCAATGCAGCCCCAGTCTGTTATGCCTCAACTTATGTCTCAGACATTAATGTAACAACGTGCCTATCTCCATGTACTGTGTGTGTAATACTATAGTGCAGATCACTCAAATATGTATTCCGCGTGCAAGGGCGCGCGCCTTCTACTAGTGTACCATCAAATGGGCTTGAACAATACGCAGGTATTAGGTTTTCAGCAAACCAAGCAGGAGGGCAGCCGAGAAAATAACAATACGCATGCTTCAGAAGTAATAAACGAGACAACATAAATACACAATAACAGAGTATAATACCCATTTAATAAAAGCCCAGTAGGGGTTCTCCTCCTGTTTCATCAAAAAAAAAAAAAAAAAAAAAAAAAAAAAAAACCATTGCATCTTACACACAGTAGTCTCAAATTCGTTCTTAGCACACAAATCCATACACACGTAGCTTGGTTTTATGGCAACCTGAATTGCCAATTATCACTGCTTGAATTTACTTGTAGCACACAAAGAAAACCCAAACAGTCCGAGCAAACCAGCACAAAGGTGACATGTCTGTCGAGAAACATTATTGGAAGAAACACAGCACACTCAAACACAATTACATGATACACTCCTGCATCCAGGGCAGCAGGCAGTAAAACTCACAACAACAATCAGAGAGGAGAGGGCACTGCAGTTGTGCGCATGCATGGCAAAGAGCTCTCAGCTCTGGATTTGAAATGAAGCTCACCTGAGGTAGCTTCTGATGATATGCTTCTTGCGCGATGCAGACTCCGGTGGAGGGACGTGAAAGTAATACTCGCTTTGCTCTGGCAGCCGCTGCAGCCTGCCCCACCAGTCACGCTCTCCGCTGACCTCCACCTTAGACTTCAGACTTTCCTTCTTCAGGAGTGGGAGATGTTGAAAGGATGAGCAGCCCCGGACAAAGAGTTTCTCCCACTTTGGCATTTCATAACGAAACATGACGTCGTCACGGATGTGCAGCAGCAGTGGCAGCTCCTGGAAGTAGATCCTTTCGATGTTTGGGAGTGGACGAGGTGCTATCTCATAATAAGGTTCTGTGTAGAAAATTGTCTTCAGGTTGGAGCAGAAGAGAATGACCAGAGTCTCCAGTGCGGGTAGTGATAAACTGCATGGGAAAAGCTTCTCCAGCCGTGGGCAGTGCTCAATGTGAATGTGTTTGAGTAGCTTCAGAGTGATCAAACGAGACCTTTGATCACCAGGCTCGACCAAGCTTAGTAGGTTATTTGAATTGGAGACCTGCAGTATCCTTAGGAGCGGTAATTCTAATTCCTCTGGGATTTCATGATATGTATGTCCTATGAATTCTTGGTGCGATGGCTTCGAGTGCATTATGAATACTACTGCCATTTGGTGGCAGTTCTGGAGGTGGCATTCTTCCAGGCACATGAGACCATGACTGAGATCTGTGAGGCATCTGACAAAAAAATCATCTACGATGAATATTGAGTTTACCACAGAAAGAAGATGCCTTAAAGCATGGGGATACCCATTCTTTGCAGATATCTCAACATGACGTTGTCCTGGATGGAGCATCATCATGGGTATAATACTATCTGCCTCGGAACAATGGACATCAATGTAAGGTGTTTGGCTCTGCATCCTGGTACGCACCTCACCTTCTCTGTCTTGTGTCTTGTTGCCATTCACACTGCATGATTTTACTTGTACACTAAAAGACTGTAGAAACTGCCCCTCATTTACTAACATGTTGGCAGCATCTGTGTTGAAACTATGGAAGATCCGTGAGTCACTTATGTTGATCTGAGCAGTATTGGTAGTTTTATCTGCATGCTGATTTTCATCTGCATCAATTTCCTGTTGACAAAACATCTCTGAAAACTGATTATCATCACCGGAGCAATTATCCAAACAAAAAACCTTGGGAAACCGGGCCAACTTATGCCATGGAAGTCTCTTGAAACAAGGGACATTCAGAAGAAGCAGTTTCTTGAGATTTGGCAGATTTAGGAGGTTGTGAGGGAGCTCTTCAAGACCTGTTCCAGAAAGATCAACATCCTCCAAGTCCGTAAGATCGTCACCGAAGTTCACAATCTTGAGCCTACGGCACCAGCGCAAGGATAGGTACCTAATGCATGGCCCAGAGAGCGAGAACATTCTCAGGTTAGGATGCCCCTCGATTTTAATGTCTTCCAAGGCCTCCCATGTTTGTATGTAAAGATCTTCAAGGCATGGCACTAGTTCCCATAGAAAGACAAGCCTCAAGCCAATGCAGTTATAAATATGTAGTTCTTTGAGGCCTTTAGCTTTAGACAGTGACCTTGGGAGTGATATCAGTAACATGTTGTTGATGAGCTTGAGTGTATGCAGCCTTTGCATTGCATCAAACATACCCTCTGCGAAAGAGGTAATCCTAGTCCCCTCAACATGAAGGATCAGTAGGCTAGACAATTCAGCCATGGACAGAGGCAGTTCTTTGAGATTGGAGCAATTGCCAAGAATGAGCTCCTCAAGACTTGACATTTCACGGAAGAATTCAGAAGGCAGAGTGGTGACTTTTGAGCCTGAGAGATCAAGGTAGTGCAGATTGCTCTTGTTGCTTCCATCTTGTTGGGTTAGGTCGAGCAGGGGAACCCCATTCAAATCAAGGACCTCGAGGTTGCCCAAATGAGAAAGTGGATGTGGATTTTGTTGCTCAGGAGTAGGTGGTGATGGCTGGGATAAGGCCTCGAGTTGAGAGCAGCCTCTGAGCGAGAGCAAGTGGAGATTCCATAGACCAGAAATTGAAGAAGGAAGTGATTCTATCATTGTGTACGACAGATCAAGAACACGAAGGTGCGAGTTCAACACTTGCTCAAATGTAAAGCCAGATATATCTGTGTAGCATCTTAGAATAAGGGTTGTCATGATCTTTTCTCCTGGAATTAATTCTTCACTCTCCCTCCAATCCCAGCTGACATGCCTGCCATCACCCTCCATAAAGGAGACCCATTTCTTCTTATGTGGAACAAAAAGTTCATCTTGTTTGAGTCTAGGAACACCCTTTGCCAACATTGACACACCAGTGATGACGGCGGCATCCTGGGATGGTGCCGAAGTGGTGGCCATCGTCCTTGAGGTGCTCGATGTGTTGGGGACAGAATGAGAGCTTGGAAGCAACGAATATTCATGCAAGGCTTGAATTACGACCTTTGCGGCTTCATAAGCAGACCTGTACTTGCTCTGTTTCTTGGCCATGGCTGATGGAATGCTTGTTCTTGAGAAGATCAAGTCCTCGGCTACCCAGCAGCGGACCAGCTCATCGGGGCTAACAGGATAACCCTCAGCAGCTCCTCCCAATGGATGGTAGAGGATGCCATAGTACAAGCAGTGGTGTGCTACGTGGAGCCAAAACTTGTGGTCTCCTTGCAATGGATGGTGGTGGATGTCCAGATCCGGCTGGAGTCTTCGCAGGATGGAGCCAGCTGCATCCTGCAAGGCCTCATTAATCAACTCGGACCAGTCTTCCCGTTGAGATCGCCACGAGGCACGGCATGGTAGTGTCCGTCTCCTACATGATATGTTTTGTAGGCCAATGACCTGAGATTAAGAGCCCCAGCAGTCCGTGGGCTCTTGCTTTGGTCGCAGACTTGCTTGAAGTCGAAGAGATGAGCCACCGGTTGTTGTGCACCAGTGATGGCTCTTTGCCCATAATGAAAGCGAGCACGTCCAGAGAGACTGGAGCATGCAGGTCTTCCACAACAAGCAGGTACCTCTTCCCTTGCGCCGGAGCTTCCAGGATCCTTTTCCGTATTGGTGAAACAAAAGGTCGACGCTCATAGCTAGGATCAAATGGTAGGGACAACGGATCTGCGCTCCCGTAGTAAATGCTGTACTGCTGTCCCCAGGCCCTCAGCATCAGATCCTCGGAGACCATGCCGTACCCGTAGTAGCTCTCGTCTGCGGCCAGCTGCTTGAGCTCTTGAAGCTCATGACCGAGTGATGTGATGTTGAGGTCGCCGGCGATTGCCATAAAGACCTCTAATGCCAGATGATTCATCGTACTCCTCACTGCTGCTGTGGGTGGAACCTTAACATGAATGATGTGATCGTGGGGCCCATATAGTTCCTTGATGCGCTCGAGGATAAGCCTAGTCAATGTTGGCACAAATGAAGCCGTGGTTCCGATTCCCACGTTCCATACCACTGGGTGCTCATTGGTCCACACCTCCACCCTTCCTTCCAATGGAAGTAGTAGCCTCATGTTTCCAGAGCCCGTTGATATATGGTAAACATCTTTCCACGACGCCCTTCATTCAAAAGAAAGTGAAAAAAAAGAATTACCAAGCTTGCAGAAGGTGCTGTTAAGTGAAAAATAGGAAAAATATACTCCCTATTTAAAAGTATGACGCTGTTGATTTTAACTCAACGTTTCACCACTTGGGTTATTCAATACTTTATGTAATTATTATCATTGAATATATTTTAAGTACAACCTATATTTCCACATAGTTGCACTAATTTTTTGAAGACGAGTGGTCAAATATCATTGTCAAAAGTCAACGTTATCATACATTAATTTAATTTAAAGACAGAGAGAGTATAACATGTGCCCATAGGGTTGGGGTGGTAAAGGGCCCTCCAATTTAAGCTAGCAAATTTAAGGATTGAGCTAGATTAGAATCGGATTGTAAAACTACACAAATTTTGAATTAGAAATGGAAAAGGCTAAGTTAAATTGTGAAAGAAAGAAAAAGGCCAGGCCCATTACCACCCTTAGTCCTATGTGAACCACTAGCGCACCTAAGCGGCTAGATAAAGCCCCCATATATTTAGTAACAAATCATCGACCCAACAGCCTAGATACTCAGCATCACAAGGATTAGGGGTGCAAACGGTGTGGAAAATATCCTTCTGTCCAACCATTCGAAAAGTATCAAACAGTAAATTGAATACATTTGTCAGATATCCAAACATTTATACGGATATGGGATACAAATCCAAATATTTTTTTCTAGATATACCAGATGCAATATAGGATAACCAATATCTGCCATATACTAGATTCCTAAAAATTTAGATGGAAATATTCATGGCAAATATCGGATTACATATACGGCTAATATTAAAAATTTAAATTTAAAAGTGATTAAATAAATTATATAATTCATGAAAACAATGATTAGAATAGGCAAGCCGAGCCAGCAGAGTTATCCGCCAATCTGAGAAGCTGGCAATTGTGGTGCAGAGCGTTTGCAGAGCAGAGCTATGTTTTAACTGAAACCCTGGCTGAGCATGCTAAAACAAGCTAAAATAAACTTTTGTGACATGAAGCAGGGTTGGAGCACAGTCAGCGCTCGAGTCATGCCAGTGACACTGTTAGGGTCCAAGATTTCTTCTTTTTTTTTAAAAAAAGTAGGTAGAAGATTTTCAAATCTCGCAAATAGTGGACATCATCCAGTTTAATTTAGACCTATCTCGATCTTCATAACTCTAATGTCATGTTATTAGTTTTTTATATGGCACCTCGTTCCTTCGGAATAAATATAGTTGCATGCTCAATCACATCCCTAGAAGCGCAGTAAATCTAGACAGCAATATGATATGTTCCAAAAGTATTACCCTGGCCTGCTGCCATCCATTACTATATTATTGACCCAATGAAAAATTTTCTGATTCTCGTCGCTGCCCATTTCAGCTCAGTGATTAGGTGAATTCTGAACAGTCCCTTTTGGCTAGACTTTAATGATTAATTCCACCTGCAAAAACATATAAAACATCGATCAGTTAATTACTTTCCTTCATCAAAATGCATCTAATGAATAAATAAAACGTGAGTACTCTTACTGTTATGAACAAAGGTACGAGCAACTAATAATTGTAATGTGTTCACATATAAATAATAAAAGAATCTTTTATCCCACTTGACGTGAACATATTTGTAGGAGCCTAGCGCCAGCCAATGTATATGCAATCTGTCAGAGGTTTCATTACTGCCATCACCTTTGAGCCCTACAGGTCGGGCAAAACCCTAGAGGGATAGAGACATGTCACACGTAGCTACCACTACGTGAAAACCATTTTAAGAGGTGATTGGTTTTGGATGAGGCCCACTTGTGAAATTCATGGGTGGACCTAGCATCTTGGACTGTAAACCAAGATGAGGTCTGCTTGTGATATTCATGGGTGGCCCTAGTATCTTGGACCGCTCCTGTAAATGGGACTATTTATAGAGGTAGTCTCATATATGACCACCTTTGTAAAACACATTTACAGAGGCGGTGGATGACACGCCCACCTCTGTGCTTGTATTTATAGAGGCAGGCCTGTAAATATTTCCCTAAGGCAACCTCAACCTAGGCCTCGTTTAGATGGCAAAATATTTACCAAAAGCACTCGTTCTAACTCCTGTAGAAGACTTTCGTTTGTATTTGGTAAATATTGTTCAATCATGGCCTAACTAAGCTCAAAAGATTCGTCTCGTAATTTACAACAAAACTGTGTAAGTAGTTATTTTTTTACCTACATTTACTCGCGCTCCAAACATATGTCTTTTGGTGTATTTAATGTGATGTGATGGAGAGAGAGTCTAAAATTTACAAGTTTTTGGCAAAACTTTAGCCATCTAAACGAGGCCCTACTGTTCAGACAACCTAAGGTACCTGAGCGGTCTAAACAGAACACCTCGGTGGCGGCCACTTAGATGCCCAAAACAAAGGAGGGATTTTTTTTCTTCACCGGTCACCCACTAGCTTCACTAGCTACTATAGAAATCACAAAGGCCAATGGTATGTTTTCATCTCTCTCTCTCCCCCCCATGTTGACAACCACTAAAGCATCTCCAAGAGACATCTTAAGCACTCTCCAAAATACAAATTTAAGAGTTTTAGATAAAATTATCCTCCCTAAAGAATTCCTAAACCAATCCCTACTAGTAGCAACCTCCTAAATAACCTCTACCCTCTCATATATCTAGGAAGTATTGAGCCACTCCCTACTGCAATTCACATTCAAATAATAGGATATCCATTGTTTAGGGGAAGTGCCATGGGAAAACAAACAAGTAGTGGAGAGATTTGTTTAAGATATATCCCTACTTATCAATATAGGAAGTTTCATTTAAGGAAAAAGTCTATTTAACCCCCTGAACTATTGGGGTGTGTTTAACCATTACCACGAACTTCAAAACCGGTTAACCAATACCCTAAACTTCGTAAAACCGTCTAAATCACCCCCTGAGGCGGTTTTGCTTGGTGGTTTTGCCTACGTGGCAGCCACAGGGGGGCTGGTTTGGCCACGTTGTCGCTTGGCATGGCAGCACCTCCCACCACCATATGGGTCCCTTTCGTCGGCTTCATCTCCCCGCGGCGCATCCTCTCCTTGTCCGGCCCGACCTTCTCCTCCTCCGCCACGTTGTCGCTTGGCTTGGCGGTAGCCGGTCTTGCCTTTGACGTCAATGCTACGCCACGACAAGCCATCATCATGGCTTGACATTGACGAACGATGATGGTCTAATTTGATTTCTGAATCGACATGTATGCACATCATCACACATGGTAGGCGACAAGTCGCAGATCCAAGAGCTACATGCACCGACGGAAGAATTCTTGGCCGAGAACCCCAACATGTGCGGCGTACATGGCGCCCTCCCTCGGCGTGCGCGGGGACATCGTCGTCGGGGGGAGGTCCCCCAAGCTCGGCAAGGCCACGCGACACGAAGGCGATCAAGGAGTGGGGGCAGCCGAAATCCAAGATCATGCACTTGGTCTTCGCACCACCTCCGGCGTCGACATCTTTGGGCGCCGACTACCAGCTCACCAAGATGCTAGGCCTCGCGCCCCTCCGTCAACCGCCTCATGATGTACAGCGGGGCTGCTTCATCGGCGCACGGTCTTTTGGCGTCGCCAAGGACTTCGCCGAGAACAACCGCGGGCGAGGGTTACGGTGGTGTTCTCCGAGATCACTTGCCGTCACGTTTAGAGTGGGCCATCCGAGTCCCACCTCGACTCCATGGTCGGGCGGCGCTCGGCGCGACAGACGCGCCGTGGCGTGATCGTCGGGCCCGACCGGGCGAGTGCGTGGAGCGACGCTGCTCCAACTCATGTCCGGCATCATGAGACCATCCTCCCGAACTCCGAGGGTGCCATTGACGGGCATCTCCGCGAGGTTGGACTCACGTTCCACCTGCTCAAGGACATCCCCGGGCTCATTTCAAGAACATCGGCCGCGCCGAGGAGGCGTTCAAGCCGTTGGGCATCGTGGATCGGAACTCCATCTTTCGGGGCGATCCTTGACCAGGGTGGAGGAGAAGGTCGGGCTGGACAAGGAAAGGATGCGCCGCGAGGGAGATGAAGCCGACGAGCCGGGACCCACATGGCGGTGAAAGGTCTTTGCCAAGCCAAGAGCCGCATGGCCAAACCACTCCACCGTGGCTGCCACGTAGGCCAAACCACCAAGGAAAACCGCCCAAGGGGGTTATTTAGACGGTATTGCAAAGTTTAGGGTATTGGTTAACCGGTTTTGAAGTTTGTGGCAATGGTTAGACACACCCCAATAGTTTAGGGGTTAAGTAGACTTTTTCCTTTCATTTAAGGTGTCTCTCTTGGAGATACTCTTAAGTGGTAAAAGTATAACATCCAATTTAGTGGTAGGGCTTAATAATTCTAATGATTTTCACAAGTGTTGGTGAGTATTTATATGCAGGTGATAAACCACCAATGTTGAGGGAATAATCTATACCTACTAACAAAGAGAAAATTTCAGTACCACATCTTTTTTCCACCTCTTTTTTCTGCCTACGCGCTTTTCCGCCTACGCGCAGGAGTACGAGTCTTGCAAAACCAGGACTTTCATTGTTTCAATCTCAAGAAGTCGGATACGGACAGATTTATAATAAATATACCAACATGCAAGCCAGAGGTGGAGAGGCATACGCGCCTAGCTAGCCGCCGCAGAACGTCTTCTCGACGTGCTCGCCGATGCTAGAATCTGAATCCAGCGCATACTTGCATATACGCACTGCGTACACACAAGTATCATTGCATTGCATGACCATTGCCACGCCGCTGCCGCAATACTACTCGGCGATCAACTGACATTATGAAACAAGTAAATAAAAAGAGATCTAAATCCAATAAAAACGCAGTAGAGTTGGTTCGAGGCCGACGTTGGGCAAGAAGTTTCCTAAATCTAAGGATAAATTGAAAGATATATATATCTACAACATAAAAAGAATAAAACGCGTGGACACTTTTTGTGCGACAATTGTTTTGGTACTTCCAGCCTATCTCCTCATGCGATACCGCAAGTCCAGGCTTGATAGGTGGGAGGCAAGGAAGGAAAGAGATATCATGCATGCGATCCTAATGACCATTAAGAAGGAAAGTGAGATCCCATGGTGTGATCCGCGGCAAGGAAGGAAAGAGATATCATGCATGCGATCCTAGGCCAAGAAGAAAGAAAGCCCCAATCACCCGTGGTCCATGCAAGGAAGGTCAAAAAAGAAAATCCCCAATCACGCATTCCAACTGCATGCCCTGAGTCTTCATCATCACTTATTGTCAACCTTGACATTGTTGTTGTCAAGTAGTTAAAAAAACATAGATATAGGGATTTTTGGTTGTGTTATCTAGATAAATCACCCGATGTATATGGTTGTTCAGTTGCATCTATTGTGGCTAAGGATGGCAGCGGATTGGGTTCGGGGGGTATCCGCTGGTTTTGCGTTGAGTTTCGGGTTTGGTGTTGGTTTTTCGCCCACGGTTTTTAGGTTCGGGTTCAGTTTCAGTTTAGTTTTTCACCCGTGGATATCCAATGAATATCAAAAATAAATCATTTGGAATTTAAACTCATATTTATAATATATTAATAATAACTTGTTTACTTAGATTATTAAACTTATTCAAATTTGAGTCATGAAAATATTTGTTAAAAATATTTATACATGTGAATATGTGTATATATATTGCGGGTTTTGGTTATCCATTTGGGTTTTGGGTATCTGTTCGGGTTTCGGGTATCCGGGGTTTGGTTTTGGTTATGAATTTCCACCGAATCGGTTTCAAGGGTTCGGGTTTGAACCGGGTTTTGGTTTTGGGTGCACGGAGACTCCACCCGATCCGAACACGACCGGTTGCCATCCTTAATTGTGGCTCTAATAACAGTTCACGCGTGCACCATTAGGAGATAAAACTAAGACCTAAAAAGAATGAAAGATAATGAAAGTTTATGTTTCGTCCATATAAATTATTATTTTAGTCGTATGTATTAAAGGTGTATAAACTAGAGTTGGTGAGCCTTTTCACGTCATGCTATCCATAAACTTTGTTGTTTGATCAAATGTCACTTTAACATTGGTATTTAATTTCACAAGATTGTTATCTTACCATGCGATGCGGTGTTTTACCATGAAAGTTTAGGTATATCAAGAACGTGCGGGCACTAACCTAGTATATATATATATGTATATTCGATATCAGAAAGAATCGAATCAATGAAATCAGAAAGAATCAAATCAAAATCAAACGGGACACGCCTCCGGGCCGCCTGGGGCGCCCGCCACGGCTGTGGAGAACTCAACCCAAGCAAACGTGGTGAGGACCAAGCGGTGGCACACCGTGAGGCCGGGCCAGAGGTCCGGCGTTGCACGGTTGCCTCGGGTGTCCGCAAGAGCGCACGCCGCCATGGTGGAGCCGTGAAGGTTGCGAGATGAAGGACACGGGTCGCCGGCGTCGCGGATTTGGGTCTTTGCCGGTGCCGCCGGATGGATCTAGGCACCACCGCCGCAGCCGCCATCGTCAGGCGAGATGGCCACAACCGCAGTTGAGGCCGCTAGACGCAGATCACCACCGGCGTGCTCGCCATCGTCGCTAGAGCTCACCTCGGATGCAGCCTACACACGCGAGAAAGTTCCGGTCAGCGCCCTCTCCTTCCCGCCGCACAAAGACAACAGAGTGGTAGCGTCGGTGTTCTGTGGAGCGGTGCATACGAAGCCGGGTGGAGGGGATAGGATAAGAACGGACATGTAACACCGCCCAATTTGGATGGGTGCAGAAAGTGCACATGTTTAGTACCACCTTTTTGGTTAAGCAAGGGCGAGCCAACTTATAAGCCTTTACCTTCCGGGCCATATCACCTTCGGGTTAACCCCTTTTACACAAAGCGAGGGACGAAAGTGTAAGCAAGGTGCTATGTGTATGTGTGCGCACCCCTCGGAAGTGCTGTGCGGTGCAGCTTTGGAGGGCAGGGTGTTACAATGTTCTCATTCTTTAGGTAGTTATTATTTTGTTACTAGATTAGAACATATGGGCCTCAATAAAAATATAAAACCAAACACAATGACCAAAAAGTAGTATTTGACATCGAATCATTTTTTATTTTAAAAAATAACTTTGGATGAATTTGATGCCCATCGTCAGTATCCTTGGGTTTTTTAAAAGCAATCAAAAGCAAAATTAAACGGCAAGGCAAGCTTTGGCCAGACAAAAAACAATACAACTAAGCCTTTAATCAAGAACATTATTATATCAAAGCCTCTAATCATATGTCTTTGATCCCCAAGACGTGGAAATACATCGCGCGCAAGTTTCATGCTTCTTTAACTTATAATTGTTTTTGATAAACATTCACCGTTGCAACACACGAACATGGTGCGTGTTATGCCCTAAAATGGCGGAGCAACAAGCTCGAGTGTGTTGTGACTACGCACGACACACTTTTGGCACGAGTACAAAACAATAAATTACACGTACGTCATCCCGATGCAACGCACGGGCATGTTTTGCTAGTATATATAAAAGGGGAAGTGAACACACCCCTTATCCAATCACATTCAAGCATAAGGAGTAATGGGCCTATCGAGCATGAAGCTCGAACAAATTTGGCCCAACCACCGAAAACCAACTTGAGCGCCCACTTGCCAACGCCGAGGGCGAAGGGCGGCACGGGGCGCCCGCCTGCTGGTCGGGCGAACCCCTAGTTCGGCTGAACCCACACCCCCTCCCTCACGCAAATCTTCCACTTGCGGAAGGTTGAGGCTATTGTGACCGTTTCCTACAGAAGTTACCGACCCAAGGAGGACAGATGGTGGCAGGAGGTGAAAGACGCCCCTAGGATGCTTGGAGCATCTCCACACCACCAAGTGACCTCCCTACTATTAATAGAGCACCTCTTCTTCTCATTCACACACACATGGGAGAGCTTTAACAGAATTATAAGAGACTAGCATACGTTTGTATAAGGGAGAGAGTGAGGGAGAAGGAAGGAGGAGTTCCGGAGTTGTCGGTACCCTTCCCCCTACTTTTGTTCCTCAACCAGTATTTTCTTTATAGTAAGTATTCATTATAATTCTTTAGTGGTATAGTTCCTAGTTAGTACTTATATCATTGTGTTGGTATACTGTTCACTAGTCATTTGCTTTAGTATAGAAATGTTTATACTAGAGTAGTGGTTTAATAGTGTAGACATGGTGTCAAGATTATTAAATGCCAGTATTTGTGGTGTATCCCACAGTTTGGAGGAAGTTGTAAGGTGGTGATAGACCTTAGTATCCATGTAGGCCTCCCTATCCGGGTACGGTGTATGTCTAAGGTTGTGCTTTCTATGTGACCCTGTACAGTAGATTATCTTATCTACCCATAGCCAGACTATCCCAGTGCCCTTGGACGAACCTAATATGAGCCCAACACACACGTTCCCTGTGGATTATTATGATATCTCGGAATACTCCTAGGTGAAGTGCTATGACGGTATTCCCTGCGCTTATAGAATCTTTTTGTGTGCGTTAACAAATACCGACACCCCGCACGTGTGTTAGCACAGCTAGTGCGACGAGAAGTGGGATCGGGGTAGGGCACACTGGATCCACCTCCTCTGCGTGAGTGCATGCATGCCGACGATGAGGGTGCTCGCAAGGAGATGTGTGTGGCCCAACACCGTCATGTCCTCAATCTTGGCATGGGTCCCCATGAAGGGCAATTTCTATACAGCAGTCAACCAGTAGATCGATCTAGTCGCCAGTCCCCCCCAAAAAAAGAAAAGAGTATCCAATAAAGAAAGAGCAGACTTCCAAAAATGGACAGAGTAGCCTTCCCAAAAAAGGAAAGAGTAACTAAACAAAAGGAAAGAGTAGGGTTAGGGTTTGGGTTCTGGCTCTTTCCTTTTTTCGATAATCTTTTCTTTTTATGGGATTGCCCACTACGGCCCTTTTTGGAAGTTTAGGATTATTTTTTAGTCCAGAGAATCTTGTCATTTAGAAGTTGATTGAGTGATTGTCAATAGTCAACATTTTACTTCTATTTTTCTTTATCTTTTATGCTTCGGCTATGTTCACTGGCACACTTGGAGTGTGTCGAAGACGTATCTCTTGGTTTGTGTTGTATAGGTGTGGAGCTCGGATATGGTAGCTGACGGCGAGGTGAAGGGGCCAAGGAGGACGTGCCGGGCCGACGGACCGCGGAGGTGAAGGACAGACGTGAGGCTTAGACCAAGGGACCGATCATTTGGGTGGCTAGCCATGGTGGCTAACATCCGGGACATCGATGAATGCAAGAGGACGGGCGGGACCGCGGTTGATCGGGTCAAGACGGCGTAGCGCGGCAAGCGTAGCGTGGTGGCTTCGGCAGCCAAGACCGGTGGCATCGCGCGGGAGGTTTGTGGTTTGGGCCTCAAAACCACCGCTGGCCGATTTGGTGGTTTGGGCCTTAAAACCACGGCGGGTTTTGGTGGTTTGGGCCTCAAAACCATCGGTGGAAGGTTTTTGGGTTTGGGCCTCAAAACCCGGGCGGATGTTCCGGTGGATGGAAGGACGACACATGGCGGCTTCTGGGAGCTTGTGTGGAGCAATGCTATAGATGAGGAGGCGCGGTGGCTGTCGGATCAGAAGATATCCAAGTCTAACCATTATGCCCCTGGCTAAGTGGTTTTGACAATTGTATCAGTAGGGGTAGGATGGTCATTCGTACCAAGACTATAAATAGAGGGCAGCCCTCCATCTTAGGTTGCCTCTTTAGTTTCCGCCAGATTAGGGTTTCCCAAGATGTAGTTGTTTTAAGTGGGAGAGGTCCCGACAACTATTTTGTGAATCTATTCGTAGGAGGCACACCCCTCAATGTGTGCATGCCCTCTGGGCTTTTGGGGTCAGATCATGTCACCCGTGTGTTGTGATTTTGCTCTGTGTTTTGTGTTCTATTTTCGCACCGCTTTTCTCGTCCCCTTCTGTTGTTCTTGTGTTCTATTTTCACACCCTTTTTTTCTCCTCCCCTTCTAATGCTCGATTCGTCGTCTGTGGATCGTTTGGTTCGATTCTTCTTGTTGTGATTCGTTCTACTTCATGTACCTAAGAGATTCACCGAAGGAATTCGTTTGAATTCGCACGAATCAATAGATCAAAGCACTTTTGTGTTTGGGTTGGTTTTTGGTTAGGGTTAGAACGTGATTTGAGTTTTCTCACAATTTGATCTGGGAGATCCAAAATTTCCAAGGGAGAAAATCGTCACCCACATGTCTAGATCATCTAGACCTAATTTTGTGACCTAAGCTCTTGATTTGATAGGGTTTGATTCGAGTTTTGGGTGAGAACCGCCGTCGGGTGTGTTCCTGTTTATGGATCGCCGGTCAAGGGCGGACAGTCCGGCCGTCGGGGACGAGCCAGTTGAAGATCTCTAGTTTGCTTTTGGCTAATTGATGACATCCTAAGGACTAATCTCTCAATTCTAAGTGTTTAATTAGATTAGAGATTGGCCAAGCCATGGGTGAAGCATGGTGGTCATGGTGGATGGATTGGAGTGATCCAAAGGATGATCATGTGCTCACATGGTGTGGAATTGCGATCGAGGTGATCAAATGGGCTCAAGGAGAAGGTATACCATTAGGGCCATTTTGATTTCACACTCAAGACACCATAGAGGGTGTGAGTGATTTAGGGTCGGTAGTCAAACTATAGAGAGGGGAAAACATCGGAAACATTGATCCTCATGTGCCTCTAGGTTCAAAAATTATATGCATGCATTCTAACCTAGAGGGCTAACTCAAAACCTTTCACATTCATTGTGAAAATGCTAACACATGAGCACATGGAGATGTACACATGGTGGTGTTAGCACTTTTCGAAAGGTGGAGAAGTTAGCGGCATCGACGGGCTGTAAAACGATAGTTTTACATGCGCCGGACGACTCACGCGCGAGGATCAGACGCTGCCAGCAGTGTTGGCTGTAGATGGTAGTTAACGTCAACTTTTTACCATTGACTTCTGCATGAAATGATACAAAAGGAATCACAAACACTAGTTGTAGGGTTTGAATCTAACTGACTCCATGAGTTTGGTGTTCTCACTTGTCTTGCAGGTTTTCACCGAATAAAAGTACCTCAAATGATGAATTAGAGTGGACCATTGCGAAGGACTCGCTGAGACGATCAAAACGAACATATTACTTGCCACATTTGGAGTCTAGAATCAAAAGTTACGAACCACGACCATTAGTATGAATTCCAAGGATCTAAAAGACACCAGAGAACACCACGCCGAAGTCCGGGCCCACTCGCCGCGAGGGTGGAGCCGCTTTGGCACCACCAATGGGGCCGCACGGCACCCCCCAGAGGAATCACGTGTCCAACTTCGGGAGAATTCTTCCACCGACCTATGGAAACCCTAGAATCATATCCAATCGTTGATTTAAGTGGGGTTTTAGGTCGGTTTGATCCAACGCCTCGATTCATCCCTCGGGTCTATAAATAGGTATGCACCTCATCCCCGAAACCCGAATTCATTAGCTAGAATTCATTATTCATCTCACCGATTAGAGAGGGATCCCCATGTAAGGAACTCTCTCTTTCTCAATGTAGATCTAGGTTAGACTCTTCAATGTAATAGATTAGATCTAGTTGAGAGTTAGGGAGAGCGTAAGTCGTGTCTCGGCTCTAGAAGAGTCTTGAGTATGGTATGTCTTTGTATCTCCTTTACAAGACTTATGCTTTAATATATTTATCTTCTTTATTTACTTTTATGCCTTTCATATATTTATGGTTAGTGTAGTATTTATGCTTTAGCATAGATCTCCACTCGCATTGAGTGCTCTAGTTATTCATGGTAGCTAGAGTAGTAATCACTAGCGTAGACTTGGTGCCTATCTTATAGGTTACCCGAGATTGCACCCAATCCCACGGGATAGTTTGTGGTAGCCCTAGGTGGCGACAACCCCGATGGCCGACGTATTCCACCACGTTCAGGTTGGTGTTTGTTGGACTTCAGTCAGAGCTTCCTAGCCCCCTTCTCACCCCTTTCAGTGGCCAGTGTTCCGATGTCCTGAAGTTTTATTGTGTGATTGTTATATCTATCCATGCTTCAGTTACCTTAGAACCAAAGTAGTAGAGAAGTATTTAGGAACCTTTGATCTCTTCTGTTGCCCTCTTAATTAGCTAATCTATTCATTTATCATAGTATTGTTTTAGTCATGTTTCATAGATTACTTTTATACTTTATTATTCATAGTCCTATTTATATTTATCATTTATCACTTACCCCTCTTTAGTCTAGTTGGTTTGCTAAGTTAGTAGATACATGATTGTGAGTTATTAAATTCTTTACCCAAAGCTTCCCCGTGGATACGATACTCTAGAATACTCTCCTAGGTAAAAGCTACAATGGTGTTCTATGCGCTGCGAGAATCTTCATTACTCTTTTAGCACTTAACAAACATCAACATCCGCTCGGGCAACGCGGCGTGCTGCGCCAGAGCGTCCGATGGGTTTGCGCCGGACGCCGGGCGCTAGGGTTCTAGCGTCCGACGCGTGTTAAGAAGCGGGCGTGCCGGTTTCGACAATTGCGAGCGTCAGACGCTCGAGGAGCATCCGGCGCACCCTTGGCCAGTGCTCGGAGGTAGTGGCAATTTACATCGCCTCTGGACCACGTCCGGCGTGCAACTGGCGCGTCCGGCACCAGCGTCCGACGCGTGTCTTGACAGCGCGCCAACGCTCGAATTTCCAACGATCAATGACACATGGCAGCTCTAGAGCGCCGGGACGCCACTATGCCTACGCGCCCCCCCGGCCCGTCCCGACGCCCTGCGTTTTCTCGGTTTGAAGTAGGGTTTCACCCCCACCTCTATAAATAGATGGGTGGTCGGCTTGTGCTCACTCTCTTGGACATTTTCACTCATTCCATACACTTTGAGCTGAGCAAAATCATCTCCCCACTCTCTCTTCTTGCTTGTGAGCACATTCTTGAGAGTTTGGGTGAGATTCAAGTGCATTGCTTTGAGAGTTGCATTTAGAGGCACTTGAGGGTCGTCGTTGCCAGTGGTTTCTTATTGCTCTTGGAGAGCACCACTCCTAGACCGGCTCGGTGACTATGGAGACGTTGGGAAGAGAAGGCGATTGTTCTTGCCCACCTCTCGGTGATTGTAAGGGGTTTGTGATCTTCCCCAGTGGAGTGCCAAATTGATACTTTAGTGGATTGCGCGTGTCGTTGAGTTACCTATCAATTGCGTGTATCAAGAGGGCCTAGTGAGGCAAGACGCGTCAGCGCCACCTTGATCCATCGTTGAGACGGTCATTCGTTCACGGTAGTTATTGTAAAAAATTAAGTAATTATTTTCCTATAAAATCATGGATAAATAATATAAAAGATTATTATTACTAATGGATTCTACGAGTTTTGGTGCACACTTTCGTTTTTACAGTGAACACCGAAATATTCCGTAATATTTAAGAGAAGAGGAGAAATAGAGAAATAGAAGAAAAGGACCGAATCAAGGCGATTAGTATAAATTCCGAGGTCTAAAAGACAAGAGAAGACAACTCGTGAAGGCCGGGCCCCACATGTCGGGATGTGGGGCCGGCGGCACCGGCAAAGGGACCCAATCGCCCAGCTTCCGGAAGCTTCCCACCACCGACCTTGAGATCCAATCTAAGCCGCCCAATCAAGTCGGTTTGATCCAAGGGCCGAGATTCATCCCACCGGCCTATATATAAGCAAGCGGGGTACCCCCTCGAAACCCTAATTCATTATCTCTCGGTTGTAGAGGTGTCCCAATGTGAGGATATCTCTCTCTCGGGGATTAGTGAATTAGAATTAGATCAAGTAGATTAGACATGTAATTAGAAGTAGAGAGAGTGGAGCCGTGCTCCGTTCCGAAGAGTCTTCGGATTATGGTATGTCTTTGTATTTTTTCTACAAGACTTATGCTTTCATACATTTATCTTCTCTATTTCTTTTTATGCCTTTCATATATTTATGGTTAGTGTAGTATTTATGCTTTAGCATAGATCTCCTTCGCATCGAGTGCTCTAGTTATAGATCATAATTAGAGTAGTAATTAATAGTGTAGACATGGTGTCTAGACTAGAGGTTACCCGAGATTGCACCCAATCCACGGATAGTTTGTGGTAGCCCTGTGTGGTGACAGCGACCACGATGGCCGACGTATTCCACCATGTTCGGGTTGGTGTTTGTAGGACTTTAGTCGGAGCTTCCTAGCCCCCTTCTCACCCTTTTTCCGTGGCTAGTGCTCGATGTCCCGAAGTGTTATTGTGTGACTGCTATATTTATCCATACTTTAGTTACCTTAGAACCAAAGTAATAGAGAAGTATTTAGGAACCTTGATCTCTCCTCTTAATTAGCTGATCTATTATCATTATTTATTATGTGTTATTAGTTTTAGTCTTTATTAGCATTTGTAGTTTATTCTTACCAATATGATTTACACTTACCCTTACTTTAGTTTAGTTGGTTTGCTAAGTTAGTAGATACATAATTGTGAGTTATTAGAATCTTTAACCAAAGCTTCCCTGTGGATACGATACCCTAGAATACTCTCCCGGGGAAAAAGCTACAATGATGTTTTGTGCTATGTAATCCTTCTTATTCTTTTAGCACTTAACTAACGTCAACAAGCTTTTTGCGCCGTTCTTGGGAAGCAATTGGTGTAAAGATTTTAATAATGATCTTGATATCTCGCTAATTTAGTATATCACTAGCTTTAGTAGGATTACCCTTGTTACGTTGAGTTGTAGATTAGACAGGACACAAGATGCCATTGCGACGTTCCGGCAAGATTCCACAAGAAAAGAAAAGAAGAAACTTTGAAGAACCCAGGATTAGATAAGAAGTCGCCGTCACAAGAATTCAATGCACACATCTCAAGTGACGTACATAGAAGTCGCACATCATTGTAAGTATGATCAATAAAGGTGAGAAAGTCTTGCTCATGGACTTTAAATTTATTGAGTAGTTATTATTCAATTTCTTGCATTATTATTGCATGTTTACTTTTATTATTTCATGCATTCCCTCCATTTAGTTCGTGTTTTCTTATATTAAATCCAGTGTAGAGTTGCTAATTGAATAGGTTGCTTAGTCTTGATTAGAGTAATCTAGCTAGATCACCTAGTTGGTAAAGTAGTGACTTAGCTTTTTGAGTAAATTAGAGACTCCCCAAGTAACTAGAATTGTTAATAGGTGGCTTGCCAACAAGTAGAGCTAGTGCAACCGTGATTATTGCTTGTGGTTTATCTAACAAGTTGTTCTAGTGTTTTGTATAATTTTTATTAGGCTATTCACCCCCTCTAGCCATTTAGGACCTTTCACCAGTCCAGCCCGTGCTCATTTGTCATCGTTTCCATCGTGGACCTCGGACAAATCCGACTTTTTCGCGGACGATCCGCCCTCACGGCTCTGAGCACCGCCAGGGTGCGGTGGAGTTCGAGTTTTGGTTTTTCAACGGCGACAGTCCGACGTTGTCTCTCAAGTTTGTCCAGCCCAGCCTCACCCGTTCGGTTTTGTTTTTGGAATTTGACCGCCGGACGGTCCACCCTTTCTAGCCGTACTATCCGACGTTCATCGTCCTTGCATTTCCAGCAGGGTCCGTTTTCAGTTTGTTTTTGGAATTTTTGCCGGCGGACAGTCCGGATCCTTATCGCAGACTGTCCGCCGACTTGCGTGTTGTGCTGTTTTTCCTTGGTTCCGCTCGGTCTCGTGTCCGATCTCTTTCCGGTTGATCCGATGTGCGTCTAGAACATTTTCTAGCGCATCCACCTAGTTAGCTAGGTCGTGATCTTCCCCGTGCGTGTGTGGTTTGCTTTTGAGGGGACGTGAGAGCTACAAGTTCATCAATTCGAAAGAATTTTTCGAGGCTCCCATTTACCCCCTCTAGTCGCCTTTTCGGTCCTTCATCGATATCTTTGGAAAAAGCAACATGCAACCGATGAATTTCCCCGTGTGCCCTTTCCAACGGCAACAATTGCTCGATGAAATGCTAACGCCGATGAAATGCTAGCATCTACCTACACGGGTTCGTGGCGAAACACGTGTATCTCGCCGCCTCCTTCCATCCTCGTGTGGGTGCTCGAGCTTGACGTCCCTGTTCTGATGGACTAAATCGCACCTAAGCCCGACATGACGTAGGCGCTACATGCCGGAAGTACCAAAGACCGCCGTCGACCGTCCGGTATCCCGAGTGATGCAATGGGTCTTGCAATGTAGCAATGGGCGACCACACCGGAGTGTTTTGTTTTTCTAATGCGGACCGCAACCACTACCACACAAAGCGTTATCACCGCCGCCCCCAACACCGCCGGATCAAGGGTAGCCGGCGGTGAAGACCCCCCTTCACCGGCAGGTCAAGGGAGGCCGGTGGTGATGACCCCCTTCACCGCCCGCAGGCTCTAGGCCGGGCAAATGAAGAGGGGTTATCACCACCGCCCGTGGTTTGGGGCCGGTGATGCCCGTCCCCACCGTCGACCGTGGCTTGGGCCGGCGGTGAAGACCCCCCTTCACCGTCGGGTTGTGTTACGGGCCTCTTGTGAAGGGGGTGGGGGAGAGGACTTTTTTTTTTCATATTTTTATACTAATTTTTCACTAAAATTTATATAGAGCCTCCCATTTCTTTATATAAGCTAACATGGTATATATGAGCTAAATATAATTTGTATAGAATTTTTAAAAATATGATTTGAGGCACATGTACTTCAATTTGGAATTATTTTAAAAAATGATGAATAAATTCGTTTTAAATGTCCGAGAAACAACACTTTTGTGTACCAAGTCGCAATGCAAATTCAGGGATGCAAAGCTAAGTTGTGTCCAAAATTTAAGTGCAAATGAGTTGGAAAAATTTCCAAATATTTGTTAGGTTTTAATTCAAATTTCTATTAACAACTTTATTACAAAATTTAAGTGCAAATTCAAATTGTTTCATAGGCTACAAAGTCAAGTTTTGAAGTTTGTACACCATAAACTCTTTCGTTCCTCATATTCACTTGAAATTCATACATACCCTTACCTTCAAAGCATCAGGGAGGACACTTCGATTTTGTAAAAAATAAAAATAAAAATAAAAATAACTGGAGAACAATTAGCTGCGCATCGTTGTTTTTACTAGAATAGTCCAAATAAACACCATAAAACAGTAGTTGAGTATTCTTCAAGCCTTATGATATAATAGTGGGAATATTTTACTATTGAACTGTACCTGATTTCATATGAACCGGCATTTTCGCTTCCAGTTGAGAGACTGTCAATGTGGGATGAGCTAGCCTTGAGAGATTACAAAAACGAACTGGCGTGAGGGATGAGGTGAGATTCAGCAATGCAAGAAAAAAAATGAAGGCCACGCTCTTACAGAAACTATATATCAACCAAAAAAAGTAAGGTACAGCTAGCATGATGATTTTCTTTTTAAAAGCTGGATGCACGAAGAAGTAAGGAATACATTTTGCATCTCGGAAAGGCCTGCCGACAAGTCATTTTCTCATTCAATGATGCATGCCACAAGTAAACGATCTGACTTGAGAGCACACTAGATTCAGATTGAATGAACAAGCACTACTATATAGAACAAGGCTTTAGCCACGGTTGGAAATCCCCAATACTACTGGAAAGGGAACCGACTGGGAAAATGGTTCTAGTGAGAAGGGGTGCCTATACTCCCTGTTAAATAACCGGTTCTTTAGACAGACATTAGAGCAACTCAGGGGGGACCCTGGGTCACCTACCCCTAAATTATAGGAATTTTAGCAAAAATTTATCCTCCTCGTGTGGGCGCATATAGGCTCCTATTTTTCATACCACCTCAAATTTTAATCTGAAACCCTCAGATCTGGAAACCCCTAAAACCGTGGGTCCCACGTGACTTCTCCACTTCTCTTCTCCTTCCCATCGCGTGGAAGGCCGCAAGCGCCGCCGCCGGCGCGCCGCTCCGCCGCCCCGCCGGTTCCCTCGGCTCCCTGCTCGCCGTCAGGCCAGGACCCGCCGACGAGGGCGGCCTCCGGCCTCATCCTCCATGGAGGGAGAAAATCACGGATTCACGGTCTTGAGGGCCAGCCACCGCCGCCGTCGGCCGGTCGTGAGGTCGTCTGGTGCGCTGCGCCATCGTCGGCGCACAGGCCGGCCATGCAGGTCGCGGCACTGCGCGAGGCCGTGGAAGGGCCGTCGGGTTCGCGGCGGGCTTGGCCTCGTCGGGCGGAGCCGCAGCCCAAAGGTAGCGCCGGGCCACGGCGCGGTGGCCAGCCACGGGGCGTGAGGTCGCAGCCGCCTGTGTCGGGCCCAGCCACTTGCCGTCGGGCAAGCTACGCGGGGCCTGGGCGATGCTGCGTGCGCGTCGCGGTCGCGGCGCGCGGCCGTGCAGAGGACCAAGGGAGCGCCGTCGGTGCCTAGGCTGAGCGCCATAGCCGACCGACGCGCCGCTCGCGGCGGGGGTCATCACCACGGCCACGTCGACGCGCGGGGACTGCGGAGGCTCGGCGCGCGGGGACTGCCCCAGCTGCACGAGCGCGCTGCACGACCTCCGCCGAGCCACGGCGCCACCGGTTCGTGCGCCCTCCGCCGAGCTGCGGCGGCCGGCCACTCTGTGCCTCCCCGACGGCGCGACGCCCCGCGGCCGGACCCAACGTCACAGGCCTTTTTTTTTTTTTTTTTTCTTGACTTCCACCGTAGTTGATGCTAAATTTGAGCCCTATTCTCTGTAATTTGGCATGCAAATAGAAATTTGGCTGAATTTGAGGGGCCGCTGGAGATGCTTTCTTAGAACCGGTTGTTATTAACAACAGGTTCTAACAGCCCATCAACTTAACCGGTTCTAATATTTATAAAACAGATATTCCCTCTTATAAGTTCACTAAGATTTATCCTAAGTCAAACCCTTTATCCTTGATTACTAATATATACTAAGTACAATTTTATATACATTGACAGCACAAAGATCGACACTATTAATTCATATATGAACCGAATTATAGACAACCATACATTCTGTTCATTGATGATAATATGTAGATAGTGCTACTGAAAGTTACAAATTGTTGGCTTGTGGCAAACCTACTATAACTTAAAATTAAGTATTCAACTTCTAATAAAGGGGAATTGGCTTTGTGTATTCTCGCACAAAAACTCATCAAGATACAGGCCAAAATTTTAATCATGGTTGCACAATCAAGTGCAGGTGTGCAACATAGAACACCAGGGAGTACACTTAGGTTTTGTATTAAAAAAAGTAACTGGAGAACAAATAGCTGTGCAATGTTGTTTTAGAAGAATAATCCAAATAAACACCATAAAACCCTAGATGAGTATTCTTCTAAGCCTTATTGAACTGTACCTGGTTTCAGACGAACCGGCATTTTGGCTTCTAGTTGAGAAGACTGTCAATGTGGGATGAGATAGCCTTGAGAGATTTACCAAAACGAACTGGCGTCAGGGATGAGATGAGGAGATTCAGGAATGCAAGAAAGAAAACAATGAAGGCGAAGCTCGTATTTATATCAACCAAAAAGGTAAAGGGACAGCTAGCATGGTGTTTTCCTTTTTTAAAGCTGGATGCATTGACAAGTAAGGATCAGACTTCAGAGCACATTACATGATTCAGGCTAAATTAGTAACTAAAGCTATGTAAAACGCTCAAGCAAAGAGGCTAGCATGATGCTTTTCTTTTTTAAAGCTGGATGCACGGACAAGTAAGGAATACATTTCGCATCTCGGAAAGCCCTGGCGACATGTCATATTCTGATGCAATGATGGATACCACAAGCAAACGATCAGACTTCCGAGCACACTACTTGATTCAGGCTAAAGTAAATCTTAATAAAACACTCGAGCAAAGAGGTAGCATCAGATTGAATGAACATTCACTACCATAGAACCAGGCTTTAGCCATGGTTGGAAACCCCAGGCCCCAATACTCCCGGAAAGTGAACTGCCCTCGGAAAACAGTGAGGCATTAGAACGGTTGTTGTTGACAACCGATTCTGATAACCCATCAGCAGAATCGGTTGTTGACAACTGGTTCTAGTCTTTAGAAATCAGATGCTCCCTCTTATTATACTTATAAGTTAACTATGATTTATCATAAGTAAAAACTTTTATCCATGATTACTAATATGTACAATTTTATATACATTGACAGCACAAAGATTGATTCTATTGAATTCATTTAGGAATGGAATTACAGACAACCATACATTCTTTTCATTGATGGTAATATGTAAATAGTGCTACTGAAAGTTATAAATTTTTGGTTTTGTGGCAAACATAGATAACTTATAATTAAGTGCTCAATTTCCAATAGGGAATTGGCTATGTGTATTTGCACACAACCTCATCTAGATAAATACATGCCAAGATTCTAATCATGGCTGCACAATCAAGTACAAAATAGAACACCTGGGAGAACACTTAGCCTTTGTACAAAATAGAACACCTGGGAGAACACTTAGCTTTTATAATAATAATAAAAAAAAAACTGGAGAACAATTAGCTTTGCATCGTTGTTTTAGAAGAATAATCCAAATAAACACCATAGAAATCTAGTTGAATATTCTTCTAAGCCTTATGATAATAGCGGAACAATATTTTATTATTGAATTGTACCTGGTTTTAGACGAACCAGCATTTTGGCTTCCAGTTGAGGAGATTGTCATCGTGGGATGAGATAGCATTGAGAGATTACAAAAGCCAACTGGCGTGGGGGATGAGGTGATGAGAAGATTCAGCAATCACTGCCAGAATCCGGAATTGCCTTGGCGGCCAAAAACCGCCAAGGCAATATACTAAAACTGCCAAGAAAATAGTTATTGGCGGTCGGCCGCCAAGCAAAATGCGCCAAGAGTAGAGAGCCAAAGGAAACTTGATTTCCTTGGCGTGTCTACCAAGAATCACTTTCTTGGCGGTTATACTTTCACCGCCAAGTTAATAGCTTTTTCTGGCGGCAAAAGAAGTGCCAAGTAAAGGTTATCTTGGCACAAAGTAAAGGGATTATCGCCCGCTCTCGATCCGGATCTAGTCGAAGGCCCCCCCCCTCCCGCCACCGGCGAGTTAGCCGGAGAAGGCTAGGAGGCGGGCCCCTCGCCCCAATGTCTAGTAGTAGTAGTACTTTAGTGCCTTTATGGCTTGCTCCCATGGTGGGAAGTCCTGGCTTGTGGCTTCCATCACCGCCGCCGTTGCTACTGTTGCGGTCTTCCTCGTCGCCGGCGCCATAGAAATAAAATAAACTCGCCATCTCATGCAGCCCCATCTCCGCCCTACTCCATCCATGGCTGCTTGAGTTCCGCGCTACCGCCATCGATCCATTTGGGCTTGTTGTCGATCTGTCCGATCTGCAGCCCCCCGATGTTCACCTCGCCTCCACCTCTTCTATGTAGCCTTCGATCCTGCCGATTCATGCTCCAACCAGGCAACTCCTCCTCGGGCGGCGACTCGGCGACCGCCTCCACATGGGATTCGACTTTGGGCTTCATCCTCTACCTCTGGCAACGGCAACAAAAGTATCCTTCAGCCACCTGGCATGCTCTGCTTCAACGACTCAGTCGACCCACCTGCAACCGTTGCTTTGCACGGTCAATCCATTCGGTGTATGCGCCATCAACGCCTCTGCGACCCCCGCCGGCTATCTCGTCCTAGACAACACCTAGGAGGATGTTGTTGTTGTAGCTTATCCGGTCGCAGGACCATGTTGTATCACGGTCTTCTTTGGGGGACCTTTCTGTAAAATGGCTGCTTAATATATAATATATGCAGTTGTAAAAAAAAAAAACGCCAAGTAAAGCAGTTATCTTGCAGCCCCAATCCCCAAGATAAATAGTTAATTCTTGGCAACCCTTTTCTTGGCTGCCAACCGCCAAGAAAATGCATGCCACCACCAAAAAAAAAATATATATCAATCGATTTTAAATTATACACACATACAGTTAATTAACCATGTATTTTGCCAACTCATCTTATCACATACATCAAAAGCAACATCTCATTTTTTCATAAGCAATAAAATGGCTTATCTCCAAGATAAGAAAATTCATTTACCCTACAATACAATCCTCGAGTAAACCCATGCATCTAAATTGTCACTATCAGTTACCAATATTATCTAGACTTAAAATTACCCTCATATCACTACGGACCACAGCGAACTTCCTTGTCCAGGACCAGGTCATCAGAACAATTCCTGCAAAAGATAGCTTCATCGCTCAGTTCTACTCAACATAAACACACTTCCAAAGACATATCAAAGTGGCCACATCAGACACCAGGCTTGCTAGACTTGCATATTACCTATTTTTTCCTACAAATTTTAGATGTTTCAGTTAAATGATTGATTAGCTACTTCTGGGTCTGAATTGGGGGTTGATAAGAAATGACAAAACAATACAGAATAGCTAACAACTTATATCATATATTCATGTATAACCAATGAATATCACTGTTTTATATAAAACTACTAGCTGAACCAATACATGTATGCACGACTGAACATCACAGCCCCAAAACAAATATCTGGTTCAACACAACTAACTGTGGTGCTTTTATTATTATCATGCCATTGCCATCTCCTATCATGGTTTGTTACTACTAGCTTAGAATAAAGAAAAACTGAAATAGTGTAGCATAATGAATGGAAAGCTGAACGAACCTTACTGGATGCACTGTTTAAAAAAAAAAAAAAAAAAAGAAAAAGACAGAATGCTTGCACAAGTGCACTTAGAGTAGATGCTCGTCAGTTGACGTATTGATGCATAGCCTCAAATAGTCAAATTAGAATCTAGCATCCAACGTCTGCATTTATCTATAGGCTACCAAGGCTCGAGAAATCTTGCAGGCCAATATTACTAACATTTCTAATGCTGGCATATAAATAAATCAGCATAAACAAATTTCAAGGTCATGCTTCTCTCTTCATGACACACTACTACCAAAGAGAACACATTGAGTGATATCCCGACTAATAGCAGCGTAGAGCTGACAGTGGTGACTTAGTTAAATAATGTCATGCATCAACAATCTAATCTCAGAATGGTTTCTCCTCAAATCACATATACATATTGCATCAACAAACTAATTAACTAATTAATCACATATAGATATGGCACATATCTTTCATCAGAAGGAAAAATAGGGGATTTGGGGAAGAAGGTTAGTCACCTCACCTGTCAGAAGTGATGGCCGCCCACCGCGAAGAAGAGTCCGCTTGGCCATGGGCATGCCGAAGCGGAGAGCTGCACCAGCGCCGGCGAGTTTGCTAGAGTGCTCTAGTTGCGGAGATCTGGCCCCCTCACCTAGATCGGCTCGCCGTACCCCGTCCTCGGTCTCCTCTGCGGTCACCACCGATGCAGAAGGAGGGCCGACCGAGCCGCTGCCACACAGCTGGGCGACGCCCACTCTACCGCGTCCTCGCGCGAGCCCTGCCAAGCCACCTCGCTCCGCAGGCTCTGATGCATCCCAGCTTGCCTACCCCACCCGGCGGCCGGCGCTCGTAGGTAGCCCAAGCTCCATCCCGGCTCGGCCCCTCCTGCAGATGGGAGCGATGGCGCCCCAACTGGTCCCTCCGACCGATTCGGAATACCGGCGGCGCGGCGGCGCCTCGCCCTGGTGCCACTGGAAGCGACGGACGGACTAAGGGTCTGTTTGGTGACCTGGATGACTTGCCTGGCGAAAAATATTGCGCGGAAATTTGATGGAATCTGCCGACGGCCCAGTAGAGAAGCAGTCCGTTTGGTTAGAAGCCCTTGTGCCGAGAAATTTAATAGAGAGAGAAAATATATTTTTCTTGTGTATATAATATTGATTAATATCATTTGAGTAATATATATAATTAAAGTAGATAATATATAAATATAACACTAACTAATTGTTTACTTGATAACTATTTATTTTACGGATTAAGGAATGGATGTTATACGGAAACAAAAAAAAAAAGTGTTTTGGGCACACCTTTATGTCCTGATGTTGAGACAAACAAAAAAAAAGAACCAAGATTAAATTACTACAGATACAGAAAAATAAAAAAAGAAACAAATACGTTACGACGCACTCCAGGCAAATGCTATCCAGGCATGCTGCTGCCAGGCAGCCGTTTTTATCGCCTGGTGGATGGTGCCCTCGCCTGGCCCAAAGGGCAGGTATCGGGGTTCCATCCAAATGCACTCCGTGCAACATCCGGGATGCCGGTCCGGGCAATTTGTTTAGGGTGCCAACCAAACAAGCCCTAAGGCTGTATCGCGGGGAGCTGGAGGCAAAGACCGGTACAAACCCACGTAGAAGCCACGTTGGTGTTTAAGGAGAAAAAATTTGCAGTGGCATGCGCCACATGCTACGAGCCGGCGATGCTGCGGTATACGTGGCGTGATACGAAAACCACGGTATCCGTGTCGGGACCACCACGCGTGAGACGGACATCAAGATGGCAGCGGGTAAATACCCCGGCGGGTAGTGCCCACCCGCATTACGCACCGCTAGGAGTAAATCTTACCGTCCGGGTTACGGGTATCGCATGCGGGTAGGAAAATCATTCCATACCCGCACCGCGGGTAAATTCTACCGCCGGGTAACCCGTACCAGCGAACATACCGAGTATAACATATGAAATGTTTTATAAATTCAAATATTTAATAAATATTAGGTCAATATATGTGCATAAAAGCAAATCTAACATCAATTAGCAACAATACTAGTGTTATATATGTAGACTTTAGTTGAATTGGCTCAAATTCTAGTGTTATATGGGCCAAATTTATTAGGATTATTAGTGATATATGCGGGTATTTATTACCCGCGGGTAGGCGGGTATGGGTAGCATACACCGCACCGTACTGCAGCGTGCACTGATGGGTAGAAGATTTCTTCCAATAACGCACCGCGGGTAGAAAAATCATTCCACACCCCGCATCTTTATCGGGTAAAACCCGTCGGTACTCGGGTTTCGGGTACCCGTTGCCATTTTGAGACGCATGTGCGGGGGCGGAGGCGGGGAAAGCATCGCCCGACCCGGGCCCCACTAGCGGTATTAACTAAAAAGCGGTTATATCTCACAAACCAAAAATCCAAATTAAATTCCGATTACACTATTAAATTCGTCTCAATAAATACTTCAAAACTAGATATCACATGGATATATTTAGATAAAATTACAAGTGGACCCCATGAAGATAGTTGGTATACGGTAGAGATATAAAGAAACGATGGGTGCGGGGAGAGAGTCTTTGTAAAAGATGAAATCTTGATGACTAGGATGTATAGAGTAAGTATATAGAGAAACATGAGTGCGGGTAGTCTAACAAATCGGGGTGACCTCATTTTGTGATGTTGGATATCCATCGGTGAGCGGGCGGCGGGGCGGCGGATGGGGTTCGGGGCGGGTATTTTCGGTTTTGGTCTTTGGTTTTTCGCCCATGGTTTTTGATTTGGGTTTGGGTTCGAGGTTCGATTTCGGATTTAGTTTTTCACTGTGTATATTCAATGGATATTTAAAAATAAATCATTTGCAATTAAAACTCATATTTATAATATGTTAATAATAACTTGTTTACTTAGATTATTAAAGTTATTCAAATTTGACACATGAAAATATTTATTAAAAATATTTATACATGTGAATATGTGTATATATATTGCGCTTATCCATTAGGGTTTCGGGTATGCATTCGGGTTTTGGTATCCGCGGGTTTGGTTTTGGTTAGGCCGTCTCCAACGGATGCACGATAGGCATAGCAAGTTTGAGCGGCGCCGGTGAAATCCCCCCGTGAGGCAAAGCCATCCGTCTCCAACGAGCTACGCAAAGCCATCCATCTCCTTGCCTCGTCCACGCCGGTGCTCGCCGCCGGCCCGCCCGCCACGGTCGTCTCGCCGTGGCGCCGGATCCCGCCCGGCCGGTCTCTTCGAGGCCGCTCCTCGTCGGCGGCGGATCCCCGATGATCGCTCCTCGCCGCGGCCGCTCCTCATCCCCATCTCCTGCCAAGTCCGGCTCACGGGCGCCGTCCGGCCGTGGCGCGTCGGGCGTGGCCAGCGGCCTTCGGGTCCGTTCCTGCCGGCCGGTTCGGCGTGGCTCTCCCGGCGCGCGGGGCGGGCCCTCACTCCCCACGGCGCGCGGCGCGCGGGCGGACCGCGGCGGCGCCAGCGCGAGGAGGGGCCCTCGCTCGCCGCGGCCGTCTCGGGAGCGTGCGGGACCCCGGCGGCCGGCGCTTGAAGCGCCGCGAAGCTCCGCCCGCCTTGGCCGAATCTCGGGGCCGGGCGGGAGCCCCGCCCGGCCCGGCGGGCGCGCCTGAAGCTCGCCCTTGGCCTCGGGAGGCCTTAGCGGGAGGCGGTGGCGGCCACGGGCGGCACGAAGGTCCCGCGGTCATGTCCTAGTCCTGGCTCCGGCTCCGCGGGGCGTACGAGGTCGGCCGCGGCCACTTCTCCCCTCTCCCCTTCACCTTTCCGGTGCGGTGCTCTCCCACCCCGTAGAGCCTCGGCGGCGCGTCGTGCGGGGGAGCTCCGGCGTCGCGACCATGGAGGTGGCGGCGGCGGTGGTGTGGTCTGCGGCGTCAGCGCGGTGGAAACGGCCCGGCTGAAGTGCGCCGGTGCGCCTCGCCTCTGGCCCACCACTACGGCCTCCGAGGGGATGCATCGACGGAGGAGCGCCGCGCATATTTGCGGCCTCTCTCCTTGTATGCGATACTGCGCTCGTTGAATGGATCTTTGTGTTGGAGGTTGATTTTGAGATGCAAACTTTCTTGTGTCGGACTCATATTTGGCCACGCCTCCTCATGTTGGAGATAGCCCTTTGTCGCCTTTGGGACTCTCAAAACCCGCGGTAACGACCACATCGGCGTTCTGAGAAGACAAAAGCCGGCGGTGCGATCTGGATAATGCCCCATGGAGTTCGACACCGGTGCGGATAGCGAGCAAGCGGCGAGATAGTGTGTGTCTCGATGCGATCAAGGTGAAGAATCCGGCGATGGCGTAGAAGCGCAGCCACGGGAGAGAGGGAGGAGAGAGATGATATCATGCAGCGTGGGTCCCACTGATTCAAGTACCAAAAAAATATTATAATTAGTAAACCAAAAAGCCAAATTAAATTCTGATTACACCATTGAATTCATTTCAATAAATTCTTCAAAACTAGATCTCACATTGATATATTTAGATAAAATTACAAGTGGACCCCACATATGGTAGGTAGTATAGAGTAGAGATATAAAGGAGGGATGAGTGCGGAAGAAAGTGCCGTAAAGGAGGGAATCTTGATGACCAGGATGTATAGAGAAGGTAAATAGAGGAACATGAGTGCGGAGTTTATGAATTTTCACCCGAATCGGTTTCGGGTTCGGGTTTCGACCGGGTTTTGGTTTTGGGTGCACGGAGACTCCACCCAATCGAACCCGACCCATTGCCATCCTTAAGAGGAAGGGTGCTGCATGCGGGATGATTTTGGGATTTCATGAGCATTTGACCTCATCATAGGGCATGTTTAGTTCCAAAAATTTAAGATTTCTCGTCGATCGAATTCTTGAGCACATGCATAGAGCACTAAATATAGTTAAAAAAATATCGAATTACACAGTTTAGTTGTAGAAGATGAGATAAATCTTTTGAGCCTAATTAATTTATAATTTGGACAATAATTACCAAATAAACACGAAAGTGTTACCGCTACCCAAAAATTTCGCGAACTAAACACACCGTTTTCTCACGGAACTAGGCTGCTGCACTGCTACTAGCTTCTCCATGAGCTGTGGGCCATCCAGTAGTTTGACTGAGTCTAGCAAGCCAGGCCCACAGTCAGCTTCTCAAACCAAATTGCAGTTGTCGAAAATGTAAGGAGCTAGATAATTATTTTGTTAGAACGAGGATGCGAAAGCCATCGGATCGGGGATGGACGGCTAGAAATAGTTGGGCCAATTGGGCTGAAACGGCCCTAGTTTGCTTAACGTTTTTCCTTTTCTTTTCTTTTTCATTTTATTGTACTATTGTGAAGTGATACACAAAACTAATTATCTTATATATACCAATGTAATTTTTATATACATTAGACTACATATAGGTTTTGCCTCTTAGAAGTGTCAACAATTTTTTTTTTTGACACATTTGGTATTTTCTATTATTTAAATGATCATCTACGTGCTTATTGAAACCAATTCCAAGTTGAACTATGCGTACCTCCAATAAATTTTGAAAAATTACACAAAAATCATATTTAGGCTCATATGTTCTATTCTAACCTATATCTTGAAGATAGATGGAAAATTTAATTGTCATCTAGGAACAACTCAAACTTCTATCTCCAAATTACCACAAATAATTACAATAATATCTATAGTTTATCAAAAAATAATCTACAAATTGACATGACAACATATTTTTGTTCCATAATCTTTCCATAAAAGACTTAAAATGGTTTCCATAAAGTGAGACAATACATTGTTCACAAAAGGATAGGTACTCAACATATAACAAGACATATGCCATACATGTGTTAGTGAACTTAACAAGACATCAAGACTATATGTATGTTTTAAGTTAAAATAAGCATATCATATATGTTAAGTCAATATAGGTACTCAACAAGTGAAAATGTATATAGCAAGCATGTATCATATAGGTTAATAGGCGAAAATAAGTATCAACAAGTATGTCACAAACCGGATCGTTACAGGGGTGACCGCGTGGCCGGTGCGCCGGCGGGGGCGGCGGCGGCGAAGGCAGGGCGGCGCACGCGTGTGGGGAACGGAGAGAGGAAATAGATTTTCTTTATTGCTTGTTGACCTGAAAGATTCTGAGACCCCTTACTTTTATAGCCCGGCTAGTGGGACACCGTAAACCAAGCAATCTCTCTAAAAGGTTTCCTTATAAAGAAAATCTCTCTTCGACGACCACTTCTACCTCCCGGCTTCCTCGTCTCTCTCCTACAGGGACTGCTGGACGCTACGCTCTGGGGAGGAGTTATTTGGACGAACTACCTCGCTGCTGGGCGCCTATACGGTGCCACCGGCGACCGTCGTGCCAGCGCCATCCTCCTCGGTGGTGTGTGGCCACGGTGCCACCATGTGAGACTGCTCTCGTTGTCTTCCTCGGCGGTATGGATCACCTGTTCCTCATCATCGACAACGTCTACATCAACTATGGCCTTGAGCGAGGGAACACATCAACTTTCTCCATCCATGTTCGACATTGGCTCCTTCATGTATGCGATGCGATGCTAAACCTGGCTGCCTCACCTCCGACTCGGCGGGACAACACCATCGGGCGCCTCATCCCGCTCGCCGTCACCCCGTAGGCCAACGACCGCTTCTTGTTCTGGAGAACCCTCCTCGAGACATGATACATCGGCACCTCGAGGTTGGGGTTCAAGGGAGCTCACGCTGCGGCCACGGCCTTGAGGGCTGCGACACGGCCGGGATCGCCATCCGCGATACATCTACCCGGCTACATCGGCAGCCTCCACAACCTCCTAGAGTTTGCACCACTACGCACTTTCGGGGAGAATATCATCTTGAGGAACCCGGTACATGGTAAATTGGTTACGCAAGTGGAGTTTATCATGCGGGCACCCCGGATATCCCTCCGGGCGTCACGGTCAGTGGACCTTCATCCGGCGTGAGGACGCCCTGGTCGGGAGAAGGGGAGAGATGTCACATGCCCGGGAGATAGGGCCCGGGATGGCAGGCCCAAGAGGCCCCACGCCCAACAGGGCGCCCCTCCGGGGTGCGGCCCGGTGGAAGCGCCCCGGGGGCCGTGCGCGCCCCTCCCCCCCCGCCCCGCCGTCTTCCGCGTCTTCTTCAAGAATTAATAAAGTAAGAGTTCGGTTAGGATTATCTTAGGACTTTTTGGTCTGCAAGGGATATTCAATTCTATAAGGAAAACCCTTATTAGGAAATAAATATGATTGCTTGTAAAAAGTATTCTAACTCTATAAGGAAACCTTTAGAAGAGATTGCTTGGATTACAAGTCCCACTAGGAGGGCTATATAAGTAAAGTGCGTAATCTCTTAGGGCAATAAGCAATAAAAATCAATTTCTCTCTCTCTCTCTCTCTCTTCCTCCTATCGCCGCCGCCTCCACTCCTTACATGCTGCCCTGCACGCGCCCCTTGGCCGCCCCAGCGGGCTAACTGCCCTGCTAGGGCGCTCGACCACGTGTCACCCTGGAATCGATCGGTGCGTGACATTTGGTATCACGAAGGCCACTACGATCCACCCACCACCATGGGGGCCCGACCACGAAGAAGATGCTCACCGACGACAAAGCGGTTCTCCAACTTCGCGCCCGCCTCGACACGCTCGTGATCAAGTAGCTGTCCTCTCGGTACTAATGCGGAGGAGGAATGCAAGATCAAGATTCTCCGATGGGTTGAGAAGGAGATGAAGTCGGCCATGGAGGACTCGGGCGTGCCTTCATCAAGGCGTACATGGAAGGGCAAGGCGACCCTTAGCCGGGCTAGCGGCCGAGTTGGAAAAAGAGGATGGCCACCATCACGGACTTGGCCGACGCCCGGGAGGGCGCCCGCCCCGGCGCATGCGCCGCCCGCCCGTTGACCACTTTCCGGCGATAGCACCTGTTGCACAAAGCTGTCCTTCCCGGCGATGATGGCAAGGGCGATCCCTCCCATGTCTCAATCATTGCGGCCGGTTCTTTGGGGACAAGGTACGCATGACCCGCGAGCAAGTCGGTATTCATCTTACCATCTCACGGGAGAAGCACGCGGTGGTACATGTGCCTATCCACGGGAGAAGGCGTTGGATCGATTGGGCAAGCCGCCCGATCACGTCACGGCGCTTCGATCCAGCTACCCGACCCAATCCGGCTGGGTGAGCGGCATCGCTACGGAGGGACCGACACCGTCGGCGAGTACATGGAGCGAGTTCTCGGCGCATGTCGCCATGGCCGGGCACCTCGGCGACCAGCGGCGGTCAACATCTACACAACGGGACTTGGGAACCGCTGAAAACCAACGTCGAGCTGTAGGATCAAAAGGACATGGAGATGGCCATGTCACTCGCTAGGGCGATATGGCGCGCCTCTCCATCCTCTGCGCCCGGCAAGGCGATGCGGCGGCGGGGCAAGGCACGGCGCCTGTCCCCCTCACCACGGCGCCGGCGGCTCGACATCGGTGGCGATGGCGACATCGACTTCGACCGTTCAAGCGGCGACGGAGGAGGAGATGGCGGGCGGCGCTTAAAAGGCGGGGCGTGCTTCAAGCGTGATCACGCCGTTCTCCGCGGGTCACAAGTGCAAGCACTGTTCGACATCCGTCTTCAATGACTAAGGCGGCGATAAGGAGCGCGTGGGCGTCTCGTCTCGATGGCATCGACCTCGAGTCTATTCGGGGACCCTAACTCCCGATGCAGCGGTGCACACTCACTCTACTTCGCCGGCATGATCTCGGGCATAAGGGTCGGCATCGTCGTCGACTCGGGCGCCACGCACAACTACATCGACCCAGCGTGGTGACCACGGCGAGGGTACCCGGAACTCATCCGGTCGCGGTGATGATCACCAGCGGCACCGGCGCCGCCGACCAGCGGGCGGCCGCCGAGTCCGCTCGTATCGGCAGCGGACATCTTTGACATCGGCGTCTCGTCATGCACATGGGCAACAGCGTCATCCTTGGCATGCCACGGCTAACAAGCACGGGAAGGGTGACATGGGACTTCGTCAACAACAAGCTACGGTGTACTATCCGCGAAGGTCGGGCTAGGGCGTTCGTGCGGCGCCTCCCGGGCGCCACGGGCGCCAGGACCGGCCCCCTCGGTCGGGCCCCGGCGCGGCGTCGCGGACCGCCAGCGTCAAGGCTGGGCAAGCGACCCACGACATGCCAGCGCCTTGGACATCTGCGACACATCCACGGTATCTTCGTCCGGCCGACGAGGCAACGCGGAGGAGCGGCACCTATGGCCGGATCGCCCTCGACATCACCACGGGCGCCGCTGCACCAGCCTAGACACTGGAGGATGGCTTCCTCCTCTTCGACGACCACTTCTACCTCCCAACATCCTCGCCTCTCCTACCGGACCTGCTGGATGCTCTGCTACAGGGAGGAGTTCACCGGAAGAACTACCTCGCTCTAGGCGCTTATACGGCGCCACCGACGACTGTCGTGCCAACTGCCATCCTCCTCGGTGGTGTGTGGCCACGGCGCCACCATGTGAATCCGCTCGCGTTGTCTTCCTCGACGGCATGGATCACCTGTTCCTCACCATCGACAATGTCTACATCAACTATGACGCAGAACAGGGAACACATCAACTTTCTCCATCCATGTTCGACATTGGCTCCTTCATGTACGGTACGATGCTAAACCTGGCTGCCTCACCTCCGACTCGACGGGACAACACCATCTGGCGCCTCATCCCGCTCTTCGTCATCCCACCGGCCAACGACCGCTTCCTGTTCCTAGAGAGCCCTCCTCGAGACATGATACATCGGCACCTCGAGGTTGGGGTTCCAGGGGAGCTCCGCTGCGGCACGACGCCGAGCTGCGACACGGCCGGGCCGCGCCATCCACCAAATACATCTACCACGGCTACATCGGCAGCCTCCACTACCTCCTAGAGTTCGCACCACTACGCACTTTCGGGAGAATATCATCTTGAGGAACCCGGTACATGGTAAATTGGTTACGCAAGTGGAGTTTATCATGCCGGGCACCCCGGATATCCCTCCCGGCGTCACGCGGTCGAGTGGACCTTCATCCGGCACAAGGACGCACCTGGGTCGGAGGGGGGGGAGATGTCACATGTCGGGGAGATAGGGCCCGGGATGGCAGGCCCAAGAGGCCCACGCCCGGCCGGGGCGCCCCTCCGGGCGCGGCCCGGCCGAAGCTCCCCCTAGGGGCCGCGTAGCGCCCCTCCCTGTCGCCGCCGTCTTCCAGCGTCTTCTTTGGGAATTAATAAAGTAAGAGTTCGGTTAAGATTATCTTCGGACTTTTTGGTGTGCAAGGGATATTCCAATTCTATAAGGAAAACCCTTATTAGGAGGTAAATAGGATTGCTCGTAAAAAAGTATTCTAACTCTATAAGGAAACCTTTAGAAGAGATTGCTTGGATTACAAGTCCCACTAGAAGGGCTATATAAATATGGGGTCTGTAATCTCTTAGGGTAACAAGCAATAAAGAATCAATTTCTCTCTCTCTCTCTCTCTCTCTCTCTCTCTTCCCCCCTTGTGCGCCACCGCCCCCACTCCCACGCCGCCGCCTGCCGCGCCAGCCCCCGCCGCCACCGCCCGGGCGCCGCCGCCGCTAGGCTAAGGCCAGCCCGCGGTCGTCCCCGAAATCGATCCGATGCGGACAAAATTGCACGCTTACTAGGGCGGTGTAGCCAAACTTCCAAGAAAATTGCATGTTTTCTTGGCGGTTTTTCTCGAATCGCCAAGGAATATACATTTCCTTGGCTGTTTATTAATACACCCAAGGAAAAATTATATTTCTTGCTGATCCAATTCAGCCGCCAAGGTAATTCTGTTTTGGGGTAGTGAATGCAAGAAAAAAAAAAGAGGGTCACGCTCGTACCGCAAATATATAACAACAAAAAAAGTAAATGATACAGGTAGCATATGATGCTTTTCTTTTTAAAGCTGGATGCTTTGCACCAGTAAGGAATACATCTCGCATCTCGGAAAGCCCTGGCGACATGTCATTTTCTGATGCAATGATGCATACCACAAGCAAAGGATCAGACTTGCGAGCACATACTTGTTTCAGGCTAAAGTAAAGCTAAATAAAACGGTCAGGCAAAGAGGAAGTGTTAGATTGAATGAACAATCACTGCCATGGAGCCGACTTTACCCACAGCTGGAAACCTACCAGTACCAGAAAGTGAACCGCGACAGGAAAAATAGTTCTAGTGATCGAGGAGGGGCTATACAGGAAAAATAGTTCTAGTGCGGAAGACAGGCATTGGGACCGGTTGTCAACAATCTTTATTTTCATTCTCAAAAAAAAAAAAAAAAAAAAAAATTGAACCTGCGATCTCCGGCTTCACAGATGTCTTGCATATATTGATATTCCGGTGATTCGAACATGCAACCTTTGGCTTCGTATGTAACCTCCCTACAATTTCATTACCCCATGATATGTGACTAGAGTTGAGATATTTTTGTTTTAATTGGCTACCTAAATGGTCTTAAATAAAGAAAACTTGTTGAGGGTGTTTAGTTGGTGAAATATTTTGGGTTCGGCTACTGTAGCACTTTTCGTTTGTATTTGGTAATTATTATCCTATTATGGACAAACTAGACTCAAAAGATTAAGTCTCACACTTTTTCAGCTAAACTAACACTAGTACCCAAATGATTTTGCGTGGCGTGGCGGGAATTTGATTTTTTGCGTGGCGGGCATTTGAGCCCGTCACTAATGAAAGGTCACGGTAAATCGCGGAATAAGCGTGGCGGGCTACACGGTGCCGCCACGGTTAATAGATTAACCGCGGGCGGGCGAATTATAATGCCCGTCACGGTCCAAGTTTTGAAAAAATAAAAAAAATTGAAAAAACCACGACATGCCCGCCGAGCCCATCTACGGGGCGGCGCCGCCGCCGCGGGATCCGCCCGCAGCGCCGTCGTCGTCCCAGCGGCCGTCGTCGTCATCCCATCGCCGCCCGTCGTCGTCGTCGTCCCAGCGCCCGCAGCGTCGTCGTCGTCGTCCAGCGCATCGTCGTCGTCGTCCCAGTAAATGCCGTCGTCGTCAGCGCCCGTTATCGTCGTCGTCGTCCCCAGCGCCCCGTTGCCGTCGTCGTCGTCCCCGCGGCCGTCGTCGTCGGTGAAGAACCCGTCGTCGTCGAGGGAGGCGGGCGCCCGCGCCGTCGGTGAAAGGAGGGACGCCGTGGATCGCGCGCCGCCCGTCCCGCCCAGCTCGCCAGCGGCGTGGATCGCCCATGGCCGCGTGGAGGGAGGCGGATCTGGATCCCGCCCGGCGTGGAGGGGGCCCCGGCGGCCGGCGGTGGAGGAGCGAGCCGAATTTCGAGAGAGTGGGGTTTTTTTTTTTAAGAAGAAAAGTGAGGGAGATTGAGGTGGCTGGGAGGGAGGCTGGGAGAGGTGGAGAGAAGTGGGAGTTGGAGCACCGAAACCCTAACTTCTTCTTATATAGGTGGCTATCCGATTGGGCCTCTCGGGGCTTTTTGGGCTGCTATTTTCCATGGTGGGCTTTTAAAACTGCCCGTCACGGAAAATCGATTTTGCGTGGCGGGCACCTTAGCAGCGCCCGCCACGAAAATCGATTTTCCGTGGCGGGCGGCGTTAAGGTGCCCGCCACGCAAAAAATCGATTTTCCGTGGGCGGGCACAAAATGCCCGCCACGGAAAAAAAAGCGACGACGTGGCGGGGCATTTTCCGTGGACGAGCAAATTGTGTGCCCGCCACGGAAAAGATTTTCAGGTATCACGCGCCAAAAATCATTTGGGTACTAGTGTAACTTAGTTATTTTATTTAACTATATTTAATGCTTCATACATGCGTTAAAAGATTCGATGTGACAGGAGACTGTAGCACTTTTGGGGTGTTGCATGGCAACTAAACACCCCCTGAAGTTGTATATTCCATTAAGATCTACAGAATTTCATATAGGCCATTTCTCCATGCAAGGTCATTTGAAAATTTTAAAATTCGTTTCGTTCAAATAGATTTAAAACGTGTAGCGCATATGTTAGTGCCAAAATGATCTCAAATAAAAATCTTGTGCAACCACAAAGTTGTAGATGTGATCGAGATCTATAGACCATTTCTTCATCCGAGACCATTTGAAATTTTTTCAAAAAAATCACGCGTTCAAAGTTTGGTACATGCTATCAGAACCGGCTGTAGGTACCAACCGGTTCTGGTAGCCCCTCACACAGCTGCGGTTGGACCCTAAAACCGGTTCTGATGTTGTACACATCAGAAAAAGAGGAACGGGTTCTGGTAGAACATGTTATTTGCTATAACCGATTCTGGAAGTGCCCGAAACCAACATTCGCGTTACGCATGCTAAACCAGTTATGATATCTCATATCGGGCACTAGATCAGTTTGTAACCTGCACATTTGTCTTTTTCCCTTATGCAAAACAATCAGTTCTATTTAATAAGCACAACCAGATTTTGATTTTTTTTTTAGGTTGTAGTGTGCCGGTTTGGTTGCCGATTGTGTTGTAATGAGGGAAAAACGAAGGGAAAAAAACGGTTAAAAAAAAAAAACAAAGATGTGGTTCAACAGTTTGAGTAACAATCCTGAAGGGAAAAAAAAGGCATGGAGAGAAACAGAAACGATCCGAGGCTGGGATTTGGATCAAAGCAAAGTTGGCGGAGCTTATTAAAAAAACATGACAGCATGTGTCACACCCCAAGGCGCCGCCGCCCGCCGCCAACAAGTCATCGTCATCTACTTCGCAATTAAGTAATAGATATTAAGGAAATAAAATAGGAATAAAATAGGAAATCGAATCAAGGTTTTTTTTTTTTTCTTTAGATGTAAGTTTCCCCGGACTATAAATACAAGAGACTTATAATCAGTTGAATCAATTAGAAAATAATCAAGGGGTAAAACCCTAAGCTTTCAGCTCTCGGTCTCTCTCTCTCTCCTCCCCACGCGCTTGCGCTGCCGCCATCACCGCCGCCGCCGCCGCCCATGCCGCCCTCGTGCGCTGTGACGGACCGCAAATTATAAAACACAAGTCGGAAATCGATCGGAAATCGACCAACTTTCCAAACTTGAGGTCATATAATAAGCGCGACCATCGAAATCTCGAAGGATTTCAAACCAACATCGCAACATACAGGATCGTAATGCATCGGTGTATGTTGCGATGTTGGAACTGAAATCCAGGCCGAGATTTTGGATGACCGGCGCTTATTATATGACCTCAAGTTTAGAGAAGGTTGGTATATTCGATCAATTCCAGACTTGTGCTCTTATAATTTGCGGTCGTCACAGCTGGCACCAGAGCTTAATCTATGTTAATCACAACGATTGTTCATCTAAAAACAAAATTAATTGTGAAAACCTATTTGCGAAAACCTATTTTTACTAAAGTGCCAGTGGTCATGTCCCTTATTGCCCAGTTAAGGATCTTTAGGTGGCAAGTATTAGTGGCTAACTTTGTGATTGCATCATATTTTGTTGTTTGTGTTGGGATCGCTCATACGGTTGAATGTATGGGGGCTACTCACTTGAGTAGTTATGTATGGATCAATTGCCTCTACGCAAAGGTAAGGTAAGATGTGAGAGCATGCTCGGGTAACACCGGGCTAGGGGGTTTATTTTTATTTGAGAGCTCCATGTCGGGTAGTTGTGCACTGTAGATATGCATACGGGGTATGCGTATGTGCAGTGTATAAAATGTGTTTCGCGGATGATTCTAATTGCCAAGGTATGTATAATTGCCGCACTATGTCACCCTGTGGGTTAGGTTGGAGGTGACCTTCATATATGAAATAGCCATATATGTCGATAGAAAATTTCTTCTTGCTCACCCTCTAATGCATTCATACTTGGGTTGGGCTGAAATGAATTTTCTGCAGGTACACTAACAACGCGAAAGAAACGTGTAGTACGACTAGAAGCGTATATATGAGAGACGTATGTATGCCACCGTATATCCAGTAGACTACAAGTTTTTAGGATTTGTGAGGACGTATGGTGCGTGCATACATGATTGCTTGTGCATACATCACATTTCATGTGCATCCCTCCCTTATAAAATACTTATCTTGTTTTTGGAAAAAAGAAAAGGGTCTCTTTTCACGACAATCCTCACATTTTCACCCTTGTGTGCAACCCGATATTCACCAAGCGTATGAGTTTGATGATGACTTGTGGGATGAATTACTATGCTCCTGTTTCTTGTAGGAATTAATTTTCTACAATGAATTCAACATTGCATATATATATGATTCCTCTATAATTTTGGTCTCATCAATAACTCACTAGTGATGGATTATCTGCAGATGGCGGACAACTCTCATTCTAATGATAGACGTGAGCCACCACCACCTCCGCCACCACCGTGTGCTGAGGTTCTTATGCAGAAGCTACACAAGGCTGTAGACGAGAGGTACACGACATTATTAGAGCTCATACATTCTGATATTTGTGAAATGAATGGTGTGTTGACAAAAAGGAGGAAAAAGATATTTCATGACTTTCGATTGATGATGCAACTAAGTACTGTTATGTGTTTCTTCTAAAGACTAAAGATGAGGCGCTAGAATGTTTTAAGACTTATAAAGTTGACGTAGAAAATCAACTAGAAAAGAAAATAAAACATGTTAGGTCGGATCGTGGCGGAGAGTACTTTTCCAATGAGTTTGATCGTTTCGTGCGGAGAATGGAATAATTCATGAGCGGACACCTCCATATTCGCCTCAATCTAATGGGGTTGGCGAAAGAAAAAATCGGGAAGCTAATGGACTTGGTGAATGCCATGTTAGGAATATACCCGAGCAAAACTAGCCGGGCCCGACGGCCCGTGGCCGGCCCGAGCCCGTGGGCCCGGCCCGAGCCCGAAAAGTTTTGGCCCGCCTACCGAACCTTATTGGATAGGGCCTAGGCAGAATCTTGAAGCCCGATAAAATTTTTCTTGGCCCGAACCCGACCCGAAATACATTTCTAGCTATTTTGTAGTGTAAAATGCACGGGTAGCCCGCCCAAGCCGGGCCCGCCCGAGCCCGCCCCCGACTTGCCAAGTGGGACGTCATGGGCAGGATTTTTTTGGCCCGAAATAACAAGGATTTTTTCGGCCCGGCCCGAACCCGACCCGGCCCAAAAAATGCTCGAGGTATAGTTAGGAACGTCCGGTATGGCTAAGGCATGGTGGGGGGAGGTTGTTTAGACAAAGATGTCATGTTCTAAATAGAGTTCCTATTAAAAATAGTGACTCTGTATGAAGGATGGAAAGGTAGGAAACCATTTCTCCATTACTTGCGCACGTGGGGCTGTTTGGCCATGGTTAGTGTACCAATTAATAAGATGTGCAAGCTTGGACCTAAGACAGTTGATTGCATATTTTTAGGATATGCGCACCACAGTACAACTTATAAGTTTTTAGTGATAAAATCAGAAGCGCCGAGAGATCTCAGTTGATTCACTTTTTTGGAGTCACGGGACGTCACGTTCTTTGAGAACATATTCCCGATGAATGTTGCATATGATTTACTAAGCTCGTCAAATGAATTTATTTTTGAACCCTCACCCATAATTGAGACAAATATAAATCCTCATGGAAATGATGAGAATGACAGTATTGTAGCCCCCGGAAGGAGTAAGAGACAAAGGGTTGCTAAATCCTTTGGTGACGACTTTACTGTGTATCTCATAGATGATACTCCCACAACCATTGCAGAGGCATACGCATCACTAGATACGGAATATTGGAAGGATGCAGTCCGTAGTGAGATGGACTCCATCACTGCAAATGACACATGGGAAGTAACAGATAGACTAGTGGGTTGCAAGCCAGTTGGTTGTAAATGAGTATTTAAGAAGAAGCTTAGGCCCGATGGTACTATTTAAAAGTACAAGGCAAGGCCTGTTGCTAAAGGTTATACACAAAGGAAGGCAAAGACTTCTTTGATACCTACTCACCTGTTGCCAGACTAACTACAATCTGAGTGCTATTATCCTTGGCTGCTTCCCATGGTCTTCTTGTCCACTAGATGGATGTGAAGACGACTTTCCTTAACAGAGAGCTAGAGGAAGAAATTTATATAGATCGTCCAGATGGTTTTATAGCACAAGGACAAGAGGGCAAGGTGTGCAGGTTACTTAAATCCTTGTATGGAATAAAGAAGGCACCTAAGCAGTGGTATGAGAAGTTCGATAAGACTTTAATACATTTGGGTTTTGCAAATCAATGAAGACGACACTTGCGTGTACTACCACTATGGTGGGGGCAAAGGAGTAATCCTCTGCTTGTATGTTGACGACATAGTGATTTTTGGGACAAGTATCGATGAGATTAATGATGTAAAGTCATTCTTATCCCAAAACTTTGACATGAAAATTTTGGAGAAGCTGATGTGATCTTTAATATTAAACTTAATAAGGGTGAGAATGGGATTATTCTTTTGCGGTCTCATTACGTGGAGAAGGTGTTGAACCGCTTTGGATATATGGATAGCAAACCTTCTCCAACACCCTACTAGCCCATATTCACCCACTTGTGCCTAAGTGTGATTCTAGCAACTAACACACAAAGTTTTGCACCCTAGTTTCCAATTCCTACTCTAGCATGGCAATTCTAGGAATGTAAAGACATGAATAGAATTGCGGAAAAGTAAATGATCAAAGTAAAGAGAGAAAGAAGAAAGTGGCGATGTTTTTGCCGAGGTATCTGAGAGTCGCTACTCCCCCCACTAGTCCTCGTTGGAGCACTCTCACAAGAGTAGTGCTCTCCCTTAGTCCTCGCAAGAACTAAAGCGCTCTCTACGGGCTGATTCTTCGACGCTCCGTCGCGGTTGAATCGCCCACAACCGCTCACAAACTTGCTTGAGCTCACAAACAAGCTCCACTGGGTGATCTTCAAGCCATGAACCACCACCAAGCCGTCTAGGTGATGGCGATCACCAAGAGAAACAATCACGAACTCTCACTTGACCAAGACAAGCCTAATGAGAAGAGTGGATGCACACTTGAATCTCTCAAAGCACTAAAGAGGTCCTTAATCTTGCATATGAACACCTCCTTAGGCTCTTGCTCTCCCTTGCACTCTCAAAAGGTTTCTTCAGCTGAACAAATGGGCAAGAGAGTGTGCAAGGGCGTGGGGATAAAGTATATATAGTCCCCCACTTCCAACTTCAAACTTCAGCCACAAATGTTGTTTCTGCGTACTGACCGGACGCTCTGGTCAATACAAATTCTACTAGCCATTGGTACGGTCTTCAGGGTCCGGTCCAGCGTCCGGTCATCATGACCTGCGCGTCCGGTCGACAGATTGGCCCGGCCTGGACCTCTCTGGAAGTGACCGGACGCTGCCTGACCGGACGCTCCGGTCAGAAAGCCAGTGTCCAGTCACGTCTGAGAAGCTCTTCTTCACCTCTGATTCCGCATCTTCGTAAATGGCTTCAACTCCAACCAATCTCAGGGACTTTTTGAGCTACCTGGTGCTAGAATTATCAAGTGTGCATCACATCTAATCACTAGATTTACCTAGGTCAAGCTACTCATTCGTACCCAAAATAGAAAACAAAGTCCTAACGACTAATCCGATGTCACTCAACTCCTTCGATAATCAGAACTAACCGTCCTTAACCTTGTCGTCCATCCTTGGAAAACCGAAACAAATTCCATCATCAGGGGGCATACCAATCACATTGCCTGAGATCACTATTACCATGACCTAACTCATCCCTGTTTCTGCAAAACACACGTTAGTCATGGTAATTTATATTGTCATCAATCATCGAAACCCACACTAGGGGCCTAGATGTTTTCACTATGATCCTAGTCTAATACTTCGAAAGAGTAAAAGGCTAGGAAAGGATCATCTGAGATACTCCCAAATCATTGGCTCGCTGATGTACTTAGCTAGCGCAACTCGCCCTGACATCTCATTTGTTGTAAGTAAGTTGAGTTGATTTTTCTCTAATCATGGAACTAATCATTGGCAAGGTATCGATAGAGTAATGCGCTATATAAAGGGCACAATGAGCTATCCAATTCACTATTTAGGGTACCCAGGGGGTACTTGAAGGATATAGTGATTCAAATTGGATTACAGATGCTAATGAGCAAAAGGCCATCAGTGGATACATATTCACTTTAGGTGGTGGTGCTGTCTCTTAGAGATCTTGTAAGCAGACAATACTTAAAAAGTCAACTATGGAGGCAGAGCTCACGGGTCTAGAGACAGCTTCTTCTAAAGTTGAATGGTTAAGAGAACTGTTGATGGACTTAGCTATGGTTGAGAAACCAATTCCTGCTATTCTTATAAATTGTGATAATAAAACGGTGATCACGAAGATTAAGAATAGTCAGGATAATGTGAAGTCCACCAAACATGTTAAGCGTAGACTAAAGTCTATCAGAAAATTAAGGAGCTCCGGAGTAATAGCTGTGGACTACATCCGGACGACTAAGAACCACGCGAGAACCCTTTACTAAGGGACTACCACGCACTGTGATTGACAATGCATTGAAGGAAATGGGACTGAGACCCATGTGAGTTAACCTCGGTAGTAACCCAACCTATGTGATCGGAGATCCCGTGAATTAGGATTTGGGAAGAACAAGCCATTGGTTAATGGGAGAGGACAACTTTTCTTAAACCCAGTCCTTTGGAGATGTAGTTCTCTCATTTCTGTAAGGTAGGCTGACCTTGTCTTAATGTGTTCTAAGGCTTTATAGCAAGATACTGTCCTACAGAGTATTCTTGTAAGAACACACCTATGTGAGCTTAACTGTTAGTCGTAGATTATAAGAATTGGGAACTCTTTAAGAAGCTCATGAAGCGAGATAGGAGTATGGCTCATATGCTTCACTCATGGGGTTGGCTACAGCAGACTAGTATCAGTCAAGACTTCAAGTGAAGCCTATTCACACCAAACTACCAATTCAAGGCCTAGTCCATTATGCAGTTATGGATGGGTCTATCTTGTCGTTCTAGGTGGATGTTCAACCTTAACCGGTCTCCATAGAACAGCTAGTATATTAACATTATTGTGGTACAGGGAGGATGACGCGTGCCTTTGGGACCTGGTGGGGGATTGTTAGAAGATTTGGGCTTTGGCTCAAATATTCCCAACAGAAATCCCAAGCCTCACTCACACATGCATGGTATGGTGGGGGACTTTAGTCCCACATTGCTAGTCTAGAAGGAGTGAGGTCAACTTAAATATGTGTGAGCTATCTCCAACTAGTTGTAGCTATTGATGGGAGGAAAAAGGAAGAAACCCACACGCTCGCTCGCCTTGCCGGGCGGACGAAGGGCACGCGGGCGCCGCGACATGCGTGTGAATGATCCGGCAATTTTCCGCCCTCATGCTTGCGGATGGGTGGCTTCCTTTTGCCACTTTCGACATTTTTGCATGCATGGAGAAAATTGGGCTGGCCTATTTGGAAAGACATCTTTTCTTAACTGTGACGCGTGTATATATTGGGGTGAGACGTCGTCCCTCAAATACACAGAATTCATTCTCTTCCTCATGCCATTGCTATGTGCTGTCACCGCCTTCCCCATCCCGTCGCCGGCGTGCCATCGGCGTCGGGAGAGCAGGCTCCGAAGCCCACGTCTCCTCGCGTCCACGCACGGGGTAGGGGGCGTATAAGGTTTTTGGAAAGCACCGTCACGCACCGCTCGCTGGACAACTTATTCCCCTTTTTGCCGGATCTTCATCGACGGACTGCTTCGATGACTTCGCTGCTAGCGCCAACCACCCCAATTGTAAGAATGTCGATCCTCTCTCTTTTGTTTGTATTCTTATTTTCTCTTTGCTAGCACTAGATTACATGCGTATGTCTCATATCGTAGTGCTAGTAATTGATCATATATCTTTGATACATGTTGTTGGTCTTTTTCTAAATTTGTTGGAATTAATATATGTGTCATTGAATTGCTATTATTTTCTACAGGAATTTCACCAGGATCTAAGACACGCGAACAAAACACGAGAACACCGATATACCGAGGCTGCAACAGCTTCACGTTTTCTTTTTCTCTCTATTTCTCACGTTACAAAATCCTATGACATACCTCTACTTTTGTAGTCCGAAGCACCTAACTGGCCAGACATACAAGTCACTACTACAAATTCTTACATTCTTGGCGGGCTCAAACCCCCTTCTTGACGGAAAATGAACCGCAGAACCAAAGCGTAGTGATGTGGGGTTCGAGTCCTTTGCCGGGTCCAAACACCGGCGGTGATTTGAGGAGAGGCTGCCGGTTCACTATCCAACCCGGCAAATAAGCCTTGTCATCGAACACTACCGAGTGCTTCTTCGACGGCGGCATTTTCGATCCAAGCAATGCCGGTTTGTAAGTCAAACGGCGGCGTTGATATTGAGAACACTATCGGGCTACAAAGAACCGCGATTGTGAAGTGAGGGAAATAACACTATCGGGTTACATTGTGCCGGCGGTGTAGAGAAGAGACAACAATGTCGGTTTATTGTGGACGACAATGATCATTCCGTTAACAATATCGGTTGACTTTTAACCCAATAGTGTTATTGTAGTTGACACCGTCGGTTTTGTTAATGCGGCCGGCGGTGATGATTTTTTGTATTCGATGGCGGTTTGTAATACAAACCGATAGTGTTTGTTGTAGTAACACTACCGGTTTGTTTGTCATTCTTTGTCGGGCCCATGCTAACCGACTTTTTTGTTATATTTTTTTTAATTTTAAATTTATTCGTAGAATTAGGTTCTTTTTAGATCCCTAAACGCATGATACATTAATATCATCAAATCATTACAGGATTTAAGAGTTACATACAACAACCACCTAATGTTCTACGAAACTAAACCTACATCAACTTCTAAAATAAGAAAAAAACAATGGCCATAGGCGTAAAAGCATGACATCTTTCTAAGACCAAGCGGCAATTCTCGCAATCTGGCGTATTCACGTGGGGTGGCTTCTCTTCAATCTCCGGGGCGGCTAGTTTGCATCGAGTAGGTGATGAAAGCTTCACCGCCGGTGTTGTATTTTCTGTAACAATTATGAGGGTAGCCTTTGACTTGAGCATAGCGATCTTTCCGGGTTAGATAGATCCCTGGCACGCGACCAACAAACACTATATAGCACGCCATGGTAAATTTGCGGGGTGGACCACTACGTGGGAGAGGCAAGCCCTCGACACAAAACAATCGTTGACACCTGGGCCACGCAGCTCAACCCGCATCGATGGGACCAGATAAGCAGTGTCATAAACGTCGTCGATGCACGCATCATGGGATGCATGCCCACAACGTTACAAAGGCTGGGCCACACTGTGACACCCATGCCTCAGTGTCTGAGGCTCCACGCTTGCTAACCAATGGGATATCGACAACGCCTCCAAGGCTCTATGACAACAGACGTGCCATATGCGCTACGGGCGCCTGTAGCTGTGCAAGGTTACCGATTTTATACGGAGGAGAGACTCACGAGACAGGAGCACACGTATATCTGTACAACAGACCCCATAGAGATTGAGCAATGGGTGCCAAGAGCCTCTGATTCGACGAGGCTGTTACAGGAGCGGGGAGGTACAACGATAACGCCCTGGTACCAGGCACCGTGATCTCCAGAACGGACTCGACACTGCCTACTCCCACGAACAGGCACACCGTATCCCACACAGCGGCACAGGACGGTAACGGTCGTCCCCATAGAAAAAGAGTTGCCTCGCCGCCGGTCGATGGGCCCGCGCGGGGGAAGGACTTTACGGGCGTCGCACGGCACGTCGTTTGATCCTGTGCGGGCGACGCACCTCGCTTAGAGGGACGTGACGGCCGGAGGATCGGGCCCGCCGCGTCAGTGGCCAATGGATGGTGGAGTCCGCGCATGGGGAAGGCCTTTACACAGACCGCGTCGGCACGTGACGGTGGACGAACGTTAACGCCACACGTAGCAGGACGACGTGCAGGCGACGCACCTTGCTTAGAGGGACGTGACGGCCACAGGATCGGTCCCACCACGTCAGTGGCCAGTAGATGGTGGGGTCCGAGTAGGAGGAAGGCCTTTCGCAGACCATGCTGGCACGTGACGGTGGACGAACGTCAACGCCATACGTAACGGGACGACACTGCGGGCGACGCACCTCGCTCAGAGGGACGTGACGGCCGCAGGATCGGGCCCTCCACGTTTGTGGCCAGTGGATGTTGGGGTCCGCACAGGAGGAAGGTCTTTACGCAGACCGCGCAATCACGTGACGGTGGACAAACGCTAAAGGCATACGTAGCGGGACGACACGGCGCGCTCCGCGAGACGCGACGGCCACGACATTGGGCCTGCCGCGTCAGTGGCCATCGAACGGTAGGCCCGCGCGGGGAAGGACCTTACGGACACCGCGCGGCGCGGCGCTCGGCGCTCGGCGGCCTGGCGACGCGACGGCACGACCGCAGGATTAGGCCCGCCACGCCGCGTGGCCAGCGGCTGGTGGAGCCAGCGCGAGAAGGCTCACACGGGATCGCTCGGGGGGCGTGGCGCGCCGACGTCGCGACGCTGGCACTCGACCGGAGCGCGGCCGCGGGATTGGGCCCGCCGACTCGGTGACCACGCGCCGTGGGTCGGCCCGTGACAAAGGCATGCGCGCGGGCCCAGCGGGCGGGGGACCTAGCCGGAAAGGCGACCAGCTCGAAATTTCGCCTCCTTCGGGTGCGACGTTCGGTACAATCGAGGGACCGGAGCGGAGAAAAGCACGGTGCGCGGTAGTCGGACCCGCTGGTCGTCGCAAATGGGCGCGAGCTGGGGGCCTCGCCCGCGACGTCTGGACGCCCCGAGGCGGGCGCGCGCGCGACCTCGCCGACCCGGCCCGGTCGGCCGGGCGCTGGCCTGACCCACTTGGCCGGCCCGTAGGGCCCGCTGGGGCGAAGGCTGGCGGCAAGGCGCCCGTCGATCGACAGATCCGACGGCTCGAGGGGGGAGCAGCGTGGATGGGGGGGGACGCGCCCAGTCCTGGGGCTCTCTTATTCGAGATTGTTCTCCACTAAGTGTGATAAATGCTATTTCTCTCTTCATTCAAGTTGTCCACATCATTTTCCCACTAAGTGTCCAACTAACTTGCAACCCTTTCATGCAATCTATCCATGTTCCCTTATTAATTATTACCTTTATTCTAAACTATAAGATGTTTTGGCTTTTCTAAATACGTTTATTTTACTATGTATCTAGTGTATAACTAGGTGCATAGAAAAAAAAAATTATGAGTGATGAGTCAGGTTGATAAGTTCAAGTGAAAATGACGTCCTCGATCGTTACTGTTTCAGCCAAAGGACACAGTCCTATCTGTCTTCCAATCGAGGGTTAGGTCACCTAACAGCTCCACTTGAGCAGCACCATTGGCTACGTTCTAGAAGCCCCAAAAGCCCCAGCTTGATCCACAGAAAATAGAAAAAGGCAAAAGGTTACTGAGAAGCACGTCACAATCCAGTCCAGGGTCGCTGTTTTACCCCCATCTCATTTTTTGACTTGTCAGCGACACCCCGGGTTAAGCTCTCAACCAGGCGGTCTATGAGAACCCTTCCACGCTACTACTTACGTCGTGGGTTTGTGGTTTTTTTTTTTGAACTTTTATGTTTAATCATCCGCCTTATTCAAAATATTTATGCAAATAATAAAATAAATTAATCAATATTCAAAGTATCTTTATTGATAAAATAAGTCATAAAAAATAAATTATATTTGTGCAAAAAATTTGAATAAGGCGAATGATCGAAAATGATTCGCGGAATCCGGGGTGACAAACTCAATGGGACGGAGGGAGTATGATTAATGATCAAGTCAATACGGTGAATTTCTTTTTGCTAATTGTGATCCTCAGGGATTCTATGAAAATCACAGGTGCTGAAAGTTCGCTTGACTTGTGACTTTACACTAGTACTAGTAGCAATAGCAATTTGCAGGATATTTCGCTCTCAGCCTCACTGTCTCGCAGGTCGAACAAAAAAAGTGGTCAAGTGGATGCGCAGTGGTTAGTTGCGAAGTCGTAGTGCCCGAGCCGAACCTAGCCGAACCGAGCCGAATTCTGAGCCAGCTCAGCACCTCAGCATCTCAGCACCGTACGCGTGTGCACGGGCCCTAGCGACCAGCCACGTGACGGATTCATCCAACCGGCACCAAGTAACGTTAATTATTCCCCGCGAATTCTTTGGAGAGAGGATAAGAGCAAGTATAATGGGCTTACATCAGCCGGCGAAACAACACTCCACATCAGCATCGATCCCAGGTGGAGGAGCGAGAAAGGCCGCGCGGGCGTCTCGCGAGTCGCTCGTTCCTGGCCGCAGAACCGAGACGGAAATCAGATATGCAACTCGGATTGGCCTCGCATGCAGCGCATGTAGATCGGATTGGCTCTGCCTCGCGTCATACCAAGGAAGCGCATTAATTGAACATGGCCCCCGCCACTATCGCTGCATAGCTGAGTATGAGGTGGCACACCAGTCGCCGGCGAGCGGGCGGCTTTATTAATCTTGCTCTAATACTGATATCATCGTCATTGCGACCCACAGCCCAACGAAAAGAGATGTGGGGCCGTCGTCGCCGTTGGGTTGGGTGGGAGGGAGGGTTGCCCCACCTGCCATAGAGAGGGTATTGCCTACCAAGCGCACGCGGATGGGTTAGGTTAGGTAGAGCAGCAGCTCAAGTGCTGATCCTCAAAATTCCCAGCGGGCGTACGTACCGTAGAGTAGAGAAAGGGACAAGTGGAGCAGAGAAACGACTCGTTCAGAAAAAGAATGGAGGAAACGACGTGAGCCTGGGGCCCACCTGTAGAGAGCACGTGCTGCACATGCTGCACATTGGATGCGAAATCGAGTACTAGCGCGAATCATTCCAGTCCGGCAGTCCGAAGTCCACGCTGCATCCCCCGTCGTTCTCGTTCACATGCCTTGTCGTTATCCCTCCCTGATTAGTAATAGTAATCACGCGGCAGAGGCGCATGAGCATGACCACCCGACGGGTAGCAGCCGCTCCAGTCACAGTTCGTGCCACGGGATGGGAGAGAGGAAGCGTATTCTTCAACGGGCAAAACCAACATTCTTGATATGGCATGTTCTTGATCATACCTTCTAAATTGCACGTCAATTTATTCTAAGCTAAATTTCTCTAATTTTAACCAAAATTATAAAAACAATATATTAACATCTACACTACAGTACAAAACAACGAACTATCAGCACATATTTCATAGTACATCTAATAAAACTAGGTTGATGTTGTATATATATGTTAGAAGTTGGAGAAGTTTGACTTATATTAACCTCATCTTGTTTTGCACACAAAAGAATTCTCAAACTTAGCTTGCATGCCTATTTCCGCAGATATATGCACAGAAAAATTTTGAACCACGCATCCTTACATCTATTCCTTATAAAGTGCGATTAAGCATTATGCGTACGAGGGTCAAGGGGCCATCCATGAAATAATCACTTATCAGCATGTGTTGTGGCCTTGAGGGTCAGGTCCAAATGAAGCGTTGTGGTAATGCCGACAACAGTGTCCAGCACCTACTTACCACGTTCCTCGTTGAGGACGCACATGGCGTGCCAGACCACCGCAGCGAAAATATGTTATCCAGATTACTGTAGCTGGGATTCCTTGAGATTATCCACACACTCAGATGAGAAGCTGAAGGCACAAGATAGAGAAGTTGCTTCAAACCGGCGCCGAAGCTATTCTGTGTTTGGGCAACACCGACGAGGATGCGCCGTTCTGGAAGTTCTTCCAACAGTTGAGTGGCATGGTCTCATAGCGATTTCTGTAGATGATGACTGACCATAATTTCACGTGCAGCACGGAAATATCTCTACAATGTGGCCAATTTGGTCCAATAACCAACTAGTGCTAAACTATTTCATTGGCATGCTACTAGAATTTATAACTTAGCGATGAACTGTATTGCATATACAAGTGATAATCTCAAGCTCATTTTCTAAAAAGTGACAATCTGAAGCTGTTCTGGATCTGTGCTGAAGGTTTTAGAGTACCACAAGTAGTTTGCTAAGAATTAAAAATGCACGTAGATAATAAATCTATATTTTCACTTGAAAGATTACTATATTATTATTGCTGAAAAATGAAACCAACTAAATGGTACGAATTGGATGAAACAGCATATGCATACTTATCTGAATCTCTGTTAAATGTTCTATCTGGATACTTTCCGCTTCAGAACCTTAACATCTTTCAGCTTTAGTTTGAGTTTCATCATACCGGCTTGGACTTGAACTTCATTTTTGGACGAATCCATTTTGACTACAGTAGCTTCGTTCTTGAGCTTAGGAACATAGACTGAATCTCCAACTTCGGAACCCCACCTTCATCATCTAAGTATAAAAAAGGAAGGAAACCTTGGAAGTTTAACGAGTTTTCAGAATGTGTGGAGATTAATAGTAATATAAAAGCAAAGAGAGTTCCATATAGTACTCTGTTCTTTACCATTGGTTGCCATGCCCAAGCTGGTATCTATGTTCTGTGTCATTCCAGTGGCAGAAGTATTTGCCAGCAAAGGATCCTTCACTCTATCAGATTTGGCATCATTCAGAGCCTTCTCCTCTTCTTTCAGTCTTTCAGCTATAGCAGATTCCTGGAACTGCTGAAACTTCTTACGAATGATAGAACGGGCCATAACAGCATACTCTGAAATTACTCTGGTCTTCCGTTTTTCTCTGAGCAGAAGTATGGTCTACAATGTTCTTTTGTGCCAGTTCCAAGTTGTTATGAAGCGCCTTGGACTGCCTGAGACATCAATGGATAGAAGATATCATTTGACTGCCAGTTCCAAGGTCCATCTCATAAAGAAGTCACATTAGACAAGCAGGTTACACACAAGGCATGAGAAAAGACAGGGACTCAAAGTTCAGTTAGTAGGCATAGAAAGCAATGATTGAACAACAAGCATCCCTCCAAGTCTGTTTTTTTTTTTTTTTCTTCTAGCGGCAAGGGATTTGCCACAAATTACATTAGAAGGAAGGAAAGGAAAAATACAAAACAACTATACAACTTAGCACCCTGCATACCCCACAACAGATAAAAGTAAAACTACGACCTTCCCCACAGAACAAGCCCCCAAACCACCAGCGGCTGCACACCAAAGATGCAGCCAAGAAAAAACTACCCAATGAAGGGGCACCACAATGTGTACCAGAAGAAGGTATAGCCGTATAGGTTGAACATAACAAAAAAAGCAAGGATGTGTGGCATTGATCATGGAAAGGGAATCACAGCATACTCAAACGTAGAACTGTAGAGTACACAAATCTATGTATAGAGACATTCTCACATAAGAAGATATTGTGCCTCCTGAAGGTGTTGTTGATATTCTTGTTTGAATCTTTCCATGTCCATTATCAACTGCAAAATACGAACTTTGACTGCTTAGGATCATAACAAGATATTTTGGACAACAATTTAACCACTTGCAAGTTCTAAGTGCAGAGAAGTGCCCGAAAAAACATACAGCATTTATCTCTGCACCAGCTGTTCCAAGTAAACGCCTGGAGCTTTCCACTATATCCAAAGGCAAACCCAGCCTTTCAGCAATATTGATTGCATTCGAGCGACCTACATGTGCAACGAAAGCATGGACACAAAAGAAGTTCAAGAATAATGAAATAAGACCAGGTATTAGTGCAAACAACAGTCATAAAGCCATTCAGCTAGTAGGAAGGTTTGAGGACACAAGGATTGATGGTCACAGATATTACAAGGATATGAGGTGTCTCATTAGTTCATTAGGGAAGAACAAAGGTAAGAATGTGTCATGGGCACCGTAGGCAGCAGGAAAGGAAAGCATCAATCGGTGCCATGGCTAGGAGGAAAGATAGGAGCTGTTAGCTATTTTTGGTATTTCCTAGAATTAAGGAGAGATTACCTCCATTCCTCTATTTGGTTGAGCGAGAGGCTATTTATGCTTGTAACCGGCGCATGATGAAAGCAGGCAATACAATATCAATCAAGTCTCTCTCTCTCCCATGTCTCTCAAGATGAGCTCGCCGCTGCACCAACTCGCAGCCTGCGCGTTCACTCACCCGATCTCGTCGGTTATTGATGCACCTCCAGCACAAGTCGAGATCTGGGTCGGCAGCCCGCCTGTACGGCCAAAGATGGTCGTCTCCTTGATTCCGGCACCTACCTTGGTGCTAGACAGATCCAGCATACGTGCAGGCTGGTACAGCCTCCAACCGGCATCCGACATGACGCCTGGGATTCAGCTCTTTCCATGGGATACAGGACGATGTCGGCACCAGCACCTTCCTCTTCCGCTATCCAGTACTGCAGCTCGAGGACGAGCTGGTCCTCAAGGGAGGGGGAGATGTCATGGGCACCGTAGGCAGCAGGAAAGGAAAGCATCAATCGGTGCCATGGCTAGGAGGAAAGATAGGAGCTGTTAGCTATTTTTGGTATTTCCTAGAATTAAGGAGAGATTACCTCCATTCCTCTATTCAGTTGAGCGAGAGGCTATTTATGCTTGTAACCAGACGCATGATGAAAGCAGGCAATACAATATCAATCAAGTCTCTCTCTCTCCCATGTCTCTCAAGCGCCTAGGGCTGCTACCCTAGAACCAAGCCTGCGGCAGAGGGGTATAACCTCGCCGGACAAGACACTATCGCCATGGACCCAAGACTAAAATGAAATCATTAGTATAGAGTTATTCCTAAGGCTTCGTTTTTTCCATGGCATTGACCACTACAGTGTCAAAGCAAATCTGAATATTTAAATGATTCAAAAAGGGAAAGGGAAAAATAACTTGACTGGTATTCCCCATAGTATCTTGAATGTCGGCTTTAGATTCTCTTCATCAAATTCCATGCATGCATTCTCAAATAAGTTATTGCTGAAAGTACTAACAACAAGTTATGTTTCCCCCAAAAATCAATATTGTTTACTATTCAAGTATTAGTATTTGGTAGACAACTAGTTTGTATTTACTAGTGGTGTGAGTGGGTGTGCTTGTATTGGTTCATATCCCATTTTTCTTAATATAATGATGTGCAGCACTCTTGTATGTTCAAGAAAAAAATAGTTTGTATTTACTATTGTTTTTTTACGAAAAAAGTGAAAATATTCCATAAAATCATGCAAAAATATTTATTTCATTAATTAAGCGGTAAACCATGAAGTGGTATCAGCATCAGGGGGACACAAGTGCAATCTATATTGCCTCACAAATAATAACTTGCCCAAGGCTTAGTGGGTTTTCAGCAGTGTTCTTTCAGGTGAAAGCTTTTTTTTTTTTTTCCTCGAACACACAGGAAAGCTGTGTATCATTATATTAGAGAAGAAAAAGAAAGAGTAAAAAACGCTAGTTACACCCACACCCACACACCCATAGGTTGTTCACAAATTACATGCACGCCTTTTTCTTACAAGGACAAACGACCTGGACCGACCTAGTCACTAGGGACATTGTTTCAAAAAAAAAAGTCACCAGGGACAAGGGCCAACAAGGAGACCCCTCTCACACCAGTCAACATCCAAGCAGACTTTTAGCAGTAACATGTGATCCTGGCCAGTAACTAATAAGCAGCAATTCACTCAACCTCCCAAGTCTTATCATGACTGCATAACAGTATAGTGAACATACTAACCTATTAACCACTAATCATTCATGTTTGCACTTGGACCAGCCAGAGTTAGTTCTGATGTTGGCAGCATTGCATCAATGGTGTTATAGATGTAGAAATTTGGTGGATGGATTATTCTGTTGTTCAAATATTTCTTTTTAAAGGAAATCATGAAAGAAGAAATTGTTTATAGGCCAACTACATGGCTGGTCTAATTTAGTCTTAGTTGGTGCTGGATGCGATCATCATTCTATTTGGTGCATAGTGCAGGACCCAAAGCTTAGAAATTATTTGATCCACAAAAAAATTGAGATACAAAGAGATAGACTTAATTTAAGTACACGTTCATTGTTGGAAATTTATTCTACCATAATACAAGATAACTTCAAGCTTGGAATGATATAAACCTGTATTTTAGTGTTTTAAGTTCTCCATGATGAGTTGTTGCTAGAGTCAGAAAGGAGCCAGCTTCAGCAAAAGACTCCAAAAGAGACATCCCCAGAGCGGCTCCTTCAAGTGGGTTTGTCCCAGCACCTACCTAAAAAATGTCACCGCAATTTTTTGAAGAGTTAAAGTTAGGAAGAAGGTGATTGAATCACGAGACAGGTCTTCAGCAACAAAATTCCAGTCATGAGTTTGACTAAGGTAGCAATGAAAACAAATGCATTTTGAGAATCTAAGAATACAAAAATTGTCACATCTGACAGACAAAAATGTGTCACCACCAATGTTTTAAGATTTTGGGCAGGATAATCATGAGTCCTTTATCAGCATGATGTTGTGGTTATGACATGAGCATAATATAAACATCAGTGCGTTTTGGATATTTTAGAACACGAACAATTCCTACATGGCTATGTGCAATAGATATTTGTCATAATCCACAGTTCAGAACATGCTTCTTAAATCTTAGCTTTCTTCAGCATGACTGCATGAGTGATAATAGAGGGAATATCACAGTTAAAAAAAAAAGAGACATGAATTACACATAGAGCATGCTGAAATACATAACAAGCAAGTAATCCATGCTTACAAAAAAAAGGCTATATAGCAACCAATATGCATGTAACATCTATCAAGATGGTAGCTAAACTGCTTACCTCATCCAAAAGGACCAAGGACTCTGAAGTTGACTCTGCACGAATGGCCTAATAGAAGAGGAAGGTTTGAATTTCACATTGATAGGCTAAGGATTCAAGACAGGTAGAAAACTAAAAAATGAAGGACCCTTTTGTGTGATGGTATGTGCATTCAGTAATGCAACCCTTTGAGTTAGGATTTAAAAATTAGAACTAATTAAGATGAATTCTGAAACATACACCAATCTGCTTCAGATGTCCAGAAAATGTAGAGAGTGATTGGGTCAGAGATTGCTCGTCTCAATGTCAGCATAAACAGCATTGAACCATGGAATTTTTACTGGTTCAGAAGCTAGAATGTATAGACCTGCAGCAGAATGGACAATGTTATGCAGGATATTCCAGCTGTGAACACTTCAGACTTTGGTTTGTTTGTTTGGACACTTTGTTGTGCTTCCCCTTCTCCTACCGAAATATGTGCAATGCATGTTCCAAAAAAAAAAAAAAAAAAAAAGAGAACACTTAGAAATGTAGGTGGTAAGTACTTATATCGTTGGTTTTCTTTGCAGCAAAATATGCAGTTGGTGGCTACATTAATCAGACAAAAATCCCAAACATTAAGGAAAATCTGCAACGGCATAATCTACAAAAGTCTGTATAAGTCGGTAATGTTCACAACGGTAACAATGAAACAATATGCATATGGTTAATCCATTACCTATCTTAGCCATCAATGATGCCAGGCCAACCGTCTTCAAGCTGATTGTTTTACCCCTGTATTTGGGCCAGTTATTACCAACACAGTAGTTTCTTCAGCAATCATAAAATCCACTGGTACTGGTTGGTCTTTCTCCAGTTGGGAAACCTGAAAATGGGCGCACAAATTATCCAATAAACTAACAGCAATCATCAGTAATACCGAACAAAAACTAACCCTAAGTTTCATGGAATCAAGGTCTGACGCCAATTGATCTTCTTCTGCAATATCTTGCCCATATATCCTCCTTCTCCGGATCTCCTACAGCATGGAAGTAAAATGACTACTGAATACTGATTGACAAACAGCAAATGAAACTATTTTATAGTCAAGGGCATATTCAGAAGTAAATAGATGTATCCTCGATTTCAACATATCCTTTTTGCAGAATTTTTTTAAAAAAAAAATTACTTGGAGCCAGATAAACTCACCGCTGTGACACTTGCAACATCTCTTTTGGCATGATGGATATTTTCCTGATGCCGCTGAAGAAGTAGAGGATGGTATGCATTTGGCATGTACAGTTTCCATGCCTTCTTAGGAAGCTGAACTGAGGAAATTTGTTTGACAGATCTACCTGTAGCACTAGTGACTGTTTCATTCTCAAAGTTTGGCAAATACAGGTCAGGAAATGTTCCATCATATGCTACACTGTATTTTGCACGAGCTGCGATCTGTAAAGCAAGTGGTGAAAACAATGTGTCAAAAGAAACTTAGGAAAACATGGTCAGAAATGTCATCCCACGGTTTCCAAAACTAAAGCAAAATCCATGGTTTAGACATTTCTATGTTTGAACAGTACTGTCATGAAATGCCAAAAAAAAAACAGTATTTTCAAGAAAAGTAGAATTGACCCGACCGGCCGACCCTCAGGACCCAGATTCGCAGAGCAGATTTCAGATTCCTTAGTAGCTTACACTATGAAGTTTGACAGTCCGTAACGCTAACTCTACCATTTGGGTGGACTGTAAACTAGGCAACTAGCATTTCCAATCACAGATAAGTGACATTTTGTTGTTGTCTGACATTAGCCCCTGCTTTTAGTTAAAACAACAATAAAATATAGCAAATTTATATATTTATGAAACCCTAAAACATCATTTATTTCTGGCTGGAGGGAGTATAGAATACCAGATAATGGTACACAATTTTCTGCCAGACATACAGTTTTACTTAATTGACTAGATCGATCAGTCTATATGCTTCTCATCCTGCTGCCTCAGCCTGGCTATGGATTCTAGCATGGGTTTGGTAGGGATATTTCCATGCTAGGAAGTAAGAAATGCATCATTAGTCAAGAAGAAGAATTATGAAATCCTTTCACTGGGTGCCTGTAAACCGATGCACAACTGTCACCTAATGGCAGCATAAGAATGAAAATAAATCAGTGAAGTCTGTTTGTGCAAATAGTTTGATGTTATCTCAATAATATAGAATGACCATCAGAAACAAGAATAGAACTCAGGAAATTATAACTGCAAGCATTTATGTACTGCAATCTAATCTTAGAATTTTTTATGTTCATTCATATGCGCATAGTTCCTTGTCAATTTTTTTCGCTGAATACCTCAGAACATGAAGTATTGAGATCCATACAAATAATGATTTAGAATAAACCTTATCGAGTTTAATTGCTTCCTGAAGCAGATTCTGAATGTTATCAAGATCAAGAAGAATCTGCATACCTAACGAAAGAAAGTGAACATAAGAGAACAAAAAATTATAAAATCAAATACGCCATCTTTCACAACCTTATCAGTAAGTTTTGATAAGACATCCATTTCAGCTTTTAGCCACTAGTGCTCTTGATTCCTGCAACTCATCATTCAACGGAACAGCAGCAATTGGTTCTATCATGCTTCCAGCATCTGACCCGCTATAGTACATATATGAACCTTTATTAAAATATATTCTTGAATTACCAAATTAAAATAAATTTATAGACATGTTCCTTTTACATACTGGTCAAATTGTTATAAATTTTGGGAATTGTGACGCATGATTCTTCTGCCCTAAAAAAAAAGTATCATTCATGCAGATGTTATTACTGACAAGCATTCAAGCAGACAAATGAGTGCTAAATGATATAGAAATAAACACAGCTTTCCAAATGAATTGAGTAAAATTAAGTCATTTTGTAAAACCATTTAAAAATCCAAATCTCCAAATCTTATGGGAATCAGTCAACCATAAGCAGGAGAATATATACATGTCTTATATATTGCTAGAAGAAACAGAACATGGTGTGAGGAAATTGTCATTAATTGAAGAATCTATAATGTTCACACACCTAGACAGCAATAATCCATCAAAAATGGAAGAACTATCCATGGTTGTTCTAATGCAGCATCTTCCATTTACAATGCATACTTCCTGTAAAAAATTATAGTTTGTAATTCATTGAATATGTTGTTTACTTAGCAATAGGTGAGCTAAATGAAACAATACCGACAAAGGAAGCTTCATCATCAGCATTGCGCATCAACTTGTCCATAAGCTGGTATAACTGTAAAAGTTAAAAACACGTAACTTTTTTAAGAGTTCATCAACGTCAACAGCATTCCATGAAAGAGTAGCTTTATTACCTTAAATAAAAACAAGTGGACACCTTTAGATTGTAAAATGTGCCTTGTAGATGCAACTAGGGCAAAAATATGGACACTAAGCTATGGTGCCTTGTTTAACCCAGTAAACATATATGACAACATTGAGCTTTTAGGTAGTGATCTAGCAACACAGCTTTTATGCTACAGTTATATTGGTGAAACAGAGCTGGTAATTCAGTCAGAAAAAAATAGTCTAGAAGGATATCTTATGTTTCATGCAGCACACCCATGGAGCTGACAGATAAGTCAGGCCTTACTGAAATGGTAAAAAAAAAAAGGGTATCCACCTACCCTGCTCTCTAGCCGCTGTACTTGCTCTCGGTACCGTCTTAGCTCAGGACTCTGGAAAAGAAAGAATTCATTTTAGTGAAGAAAACATAATCCAAGGAACACAATCGCCGAGGCCATAAAAACTGGACGTAAACATAATAGTCAGGATAAGTTATAAAGAACCATAAGAAAAGAAAACCACAAAATAATGGGTATGAGTTACAGAGAACAAATATGACATACTTAGTAGACGCCTAGACCAACTAGTAACAATATATGATTCATAAAGTCACTTCAGTTCAAACATCCATATAAGCATTTTTGATCAATTGAAATTAAAGAATGAGTAAGCGATTTGTGAACGCCTCTGGATTAATCTTAGGATGCCACATCAATTGATCACAAGGAATTTCAAATACGGATGACTGCCAAATTTCATGTTTAACCCTCTATTAATTTAATAAACTCAATTGAGTTATTGTTCAGATAAGGCATTCATAAATTCTCCAATGAAATGCTAGCATAACATCACTGGAAGGAAACAGAACTAAAAATTGGGTGCAAAAACCAAACTGCAGTATCTTTAACAGAGCCATCGTCATCAATGATATCTTGTATGGATTTCACTAGTGACTTGTTAATGACGGCATCTAAAATCTGCAGTTCAGAACAAGTAGATTCAGCACAGTGCAGTGTCATGAATGTTTTTTTCAACGAAATTAAATAATAAGTGGTGAAAAAGATGCTAGATAGAAAGAAAAACACTTACAGTTTCTGTAAGTGTCGTTAATCGACTCACGTGAGCCTTCATCCAGCTTTAAGGCAGCTTTAACATTTACTTGCAAGGATTCAATAAACAGCATCAAGCTGGCAACAGCCATTGCTTCCAGGCCTTTTATCACGGCGCCCCCAGAGACACAATGTATTGCTGACTCTATCTTCAGGTCAACATGCAAACAAAAGAATCAATAATGCATTCCTTCCACAACTAGCATGTCTGTGCCTAAATATGTAAAGCAAACTGTATTGCTAAGAACAGTGCCATTGTCATCATTAACAATTAAGATTGGGACCACAAATAGATTCAGAAACATGTGAGTTATTTTCCATGCATTTCATACTAAATTTTATTCCAGATTGGCATATCATGGATACAGTAGTACATTAGTTTCTTAAAATTAAACATATGCAATAGTATCATAGTAATAAACCAATTCAGAATGAACTTGTGTGTTGTGTCAGGGTTACAGAACTTAACTAGTACAAGACAGAGAAATGGTGCATAAGGAGCAGTTTAGTAGTTACTTCTACTGACCTCTAAGGTTCCTAACAGGGTTAAGAAGCTATAAACAATTTTATTAATGAAATCTATGCTAGTATACCGCCAAACTGCAAATATTTCAAGCAGCCTGAGTTCTCACCGCAACTGTATCCAACCCCGAGAAATCCATCGCCCCACCAGCGTTGTCAAGCAGCCACACGGCCGCCTCCGTCTCCTGGAGCAGCCTCTGGCTCTGCTCATAGCTCACGTCTTCCACCTCCCACAGTTGTTTCTGCACCCGCATACCAAACCATACGACGCCTGGCGTCAGAGACGAACCCCTTCGTCGGTATGAAAAATGGCATCCTGGGAGATCGGAGCGTGATACCTTTGTGGCGTCGCGGCCGTGGGCAGTGCCGGCGAAGGAGGCGACGGCGTCGCACACCTTGCCCCATTCGAGGAGGCGGAGGCTGCGTGCGGACGGCGAGAGCGACGAGGCGGCGGCGAGGAGCGGACGCGGAGGCGGAGTAGCCGACTCGGTTGGGGTCGGACGGTGGGGACCGACGTGGGTAGGAGAGGCGAGGTGAGGACGCCGATGGAGAGGCGAAGCATCAGGAAGAGGCTGTGCCACCTGCGAGTTCGTGATGGGTGAAAATGGTGCGATTTGGGGACGGAAGAAGGAGCGGGAGGAGGAAATTGCCCGTCATTTTTGGATAGGAATAGCTGCAAGCGGATGAAACGACTGGTTTCTCCGCCTTCCACAGTTTCAGTTTTTTTTTTTTTTTTTTTGAGACGAAGTTTCAGTTTCAGGTAATCACGAATTTACAATCAGTGTGTATGAATCGTACTGAATTTCGTACTGTAGTAGAATGGGCCAAACTGAGCCGTGACCCGAATTCGGATGGGCCATAGTGGTTTTTTTTTGACAAGAAAACGGGGGTAGAGACCCCAGGCTTTATATTGCACAGCAACTTGCTGATAAGATGATACAGTTTCTTGGTGGTACAAAAAGCTCCATGGAGCTGAGAGGACAAGATTTAGCATGAGTAGCATTACAACGAAGAATAGAAAGAGAGCTGGATGACCCTGCTTGTTTGAGAGCCTCTTTAGCAAGGTTGTCAGCTATTGAGTTGGTGGTTCTAGATATCTTAAAAACTTTGGCTTTCAAATCCTGCATCAGAGCAGATAGTTGCTCAACACTTGGGAGTATTCTCCAGTCGGGGATCTCCTGTTGATGTTGATTGAGAAAATCAACCAACAGTTGACTGTCTGAGTGTAGTGTGGTACTCTCATAGCCCAAATGAGAGCAAACTTGAGCTGCTAACAGCAGAGCAGTTGTCTCCGCCTGAAGGACCGAGGAGCAGTTGTGAACCTGCGCTTTGATTAAAATACCTCCTAGGGAGATATTGTTCTTTAAGTACACACCGACCCCAGCTGTTCTTTTGCTGAAACAATTGTCATCAGGAGGAAGAGCAGCATCAGCAAAGCACTGGTAGGGAGGTAGAGGGACCTGCAAATTGTGAGAAATGGGAACTTGTTCCCGGATTGCTTCTGCATGAGGACTGATATGCCCTGTTGGCTGAAAGCCAAATAAGTGGTTTGAACCACTGGAGATGTCGGGGCAAATGGTTGCCAAGCCTGCAGAAAAATTGTTTAAAAGGGCCTTCACAGCATAAGGTACTTGGGAAACAGACCAACTTCTGTTATTAAACCTGTGATCATTTCTAGCAAGCCAGATATACCATAGGGTAGAAATGAGGTTGGAAAAAGAGGTCATCAGTAGTGTTTACTCTTATTAAAGAACAGATAGCTTGCTGAATTCCGTCCTGTTCATCTGGAATATCTGAGGACCTGAGAGGAGGTTGGAAGGAAAACCAAACTGCTCTAGCAAAGTGGCATTTAAAGAAGATATGGTCATCATTTTCTTCCTGATTGCATCTTGTGCAAGTGGTAGAGATTTTATTTGAATGCTTACCTGCACGCTGGCCAGTTGCAAGGGCTCTTCTTATGAGACGCTAGAAAAAGTTTTTATTACCGGCGGAATAAGCTTACATTTCCAAGATCGTGCTAGCAGTCTTCTACAGGCATCCAATAAACTTCTAGGGCCATCGTTAGGTAGAGGTACCTGCTCTTGCCTGCTTAAAAATTTGAAAGCTTCTTTTGAGGAACAGATACCTTTTCTGGATGGTTTCCATATAATAGTGTCATCACCTGCCTGACCTGTTCTAAACACATTTTGAATAGCAATGGAGACATGGTCATCAAAGATGCGGTTAATAAAATCAAAATCCCAGGAGAGGGTATTGTGACACCAGAGATCTGAAATATTTTGGGGGAAATTAGAAACAGTTACAGGCAGTTTAATGTGGTCATGAATTTCTTTCCAAATAGGGCACCATGGGGTAGACCAAATGCTGAAATTACCACTCTTAACATGAATGATGCAGTTATCAACAAGAATATCCCTTACCTTCATAATAGATGCCCAAAAGGCAGAATTGGACTTACCATTTTTCGCTGACCAAAAGCTAGTGTTGTGGTAGTATTTTTGCTTTTAGAATGGAGGAGAGGAAAGGATTTTTTACCTGTAGCGACATTCCATGCTGCATGAAGAATGAGACTTCTGTTTATAGTTAAGAGATCTCTGATCCCCAATCCTCCCTTCTTGTTTTGGCCTACAGATGTCCCGCCAAGATCTGAAATGGATAGAAGAGGAGGAATTGTCTTCCTTTACCCCAGACCACCAGAAGTTGCTGATGATAGGAGTAATTTTGGAGATAAATTTTTTTGAGAAAAGAATGGTAGACATGTAGTAAATGGGGATAGAGTTAAGAACTGAGTTGATGTAGCACAAACGACCTGCATGGTTCAATTTATTCGCTTTGATCCGTATTAAGCTTACCTTTGAATTTCTGAAGGATGAAATCATAAGCTTTGTTTCTATCATTGTGGTTGAAGATAAGAGGGTGCCCAAGGTAGACCCGAGTTAGGTTTGAGATCGTAAACCGGAAAACAGTTTTTACCTCATGTTTCAGTGTGTCCTCTACATTTTCTTTGAAAATGATAGAAGATTTGGCGAGGTTTGGAGTCCGTCCCGAAGACCCGCAGTAAAAACTCATTAGCATGTCATTTATCTTACCTGCCTCTTCTTTAGTAGCCTGTCCACAAATGATTAAATCATCGCAAAGAGAAGAGAGTGAATTCGAGGACAACCAGGGACCAAGGGTTACTCCTTTTATATTGTCCCGATCTGCCTGAGCTTGCATTCTAATAGAAAGTTCATTTACAGCCACTATAAAAAGATAGGGGGAGAGAGGACAGCCTTGTCTAATACCCCTTCGAGGGTGAAAGGAGGGAGTGGGCTCACCATTTATAAGGACACTCATAGTTGTGGTAGAAATGCAGGTGTGCACGAGAGTAACAAAATGCTCACTGAAACCTTGCCTTCTGAGAGCCCTAACAATGAAACTCCATTCTATTCGGGTCAAAAGCCTTTGCCAAGTCTATTTTAAGCATGAAAGCCTTTTGTTTCCACGATTTGAGGTTGAAACTATGAATAATCTCCTGTGCTATGATAATATTGGCAGCTATGTGGCGCCCTTGAACAAAAGCAGCTTGGGAGGGGTGAATGATGTGAGGAAGATGATGCTTGATCCTTTCTGCAAGGGATTTCGAGATAATCTTGTATGCTACATTGAGTAGACTTATAGGCCTATAATCCATAGGAGTTGAAGGATTTTTAATCTTAGGAATAAGAACTATGTGTGTTTTGTTGATATCTTCAGGAAGGGTTTTTTTAGTGTAAAAAGAATGAACTAAATTGAAAACATCCTTACCTGTGAAGTCCCAAGTGATTTTATAGAAGTGAGCATTTAGGCCATCAGGCCTGGGGGAAGCGTTACTACGCATATCATTAATTAGACGACGTACCTCATTTACATCTGGAGTGGAGTCAGTGAAATTGTCTTGTGTGATGCCTTGATAGGTGACCATCTCCATGCAATCATTGGTCTCATCCTGCTCGGCCCTGTTATTGCATTTGAAAATATCTTTAAAGTAGTTGTTAGCAGTATTAGCCATTTGATCCGAGGGGTAGTAGAAAAGGAGACATCAGGATTAATAAAATAGGAAATAGATTTTTTTTTCCTGCTCCTTTTGATGATGGATTGATGAAAATAAGAGGTATTCCTGTCACCATAGGAGGCCCAATTCTTTTTGTATCTCTCGTAGGTGGTACTCATTTTCTTTTGCCAGAATGGATTCATGCCGGTGAATGAGGATCTTCGGTAGCTCCGGGAGTGGGAGGCGGTGGGATTCATCCGGAGATCAAGGATTTTATTTTCTATGCTTTCCGTGATTTTGGCATTGTTAGGTTTAGTTTTTGCCATTTACTTAAGATCATGTGCTAGGTACAGAGTTTTGAGGTGAAAAGGCTTACTAGAGGATCTGTACCAACTGGCTTTAGCAACCTTGTTGAAGTCCTTTTCAAGAGACCACCAATTCTCAAACCTGAAAATTCTTTTTGAGTATCTGCGCTTAGAGTCAGTGACAGCCAAAAATAGGGCAGTGGTCCCCTTTGAATCATAGGAAGGTGATAGACACTAGTATTAGGAAAATTAGAGCACCATTCCACATTACCTAGAAACCTGTCGAGCCTTTCAAAAGTAGGATTGCTGTTGAAACGCTTGTTGGTCCAGGTGTAAGCAGGACCATGGTAACCCAAATCAATGAAACCACATTGCTTTACATAGGTACAAAAATCAGAAATTCTTCTAACATTAGCGGGTCCCGGGCCCATTTTTTAAGATTGACATTCATGATATTATTGAGATCTCCCATGCATATGATAGGCAAGTCCGGATAAGTAAGAACAAAAGAATTAATTTGAGCCCAAATACCATTAGTTTTTTTATGATGAGGATCACCATACACACAGACTAAACCAAATTTCTTCGTGCAATGCTTATATTCGCATAAAGAGATGAAAAGGTGCTGACTAGCAGATAAAAGATCTACCTCTATATTTTCCTTAATAAGAAGCCATAGCCACCAGACTGGCCTTCAGCTTTTTTTTTTTTTTTTTTTTTTTGAGAATTATACAAGATAACGCAGACGCCACAACACGCACGCACACTCACTCCTATGAACACACGCAATAACATGAGCTTCATGGACATTGAAATGCCTAATTAAATCAGAAGATTTTACCTTTGAATTTCTTGTTTCGGAAACAAATATTACCTGCGCACTTGTAGAAGCGATTAGACGGGCAAGGTGGTTTGGGCTGGCACTAGTCATCCGCCGATTGACACGGCAAGAAACTTAGGCGGACGGTTACTATCCCCACACCACGGGCATTCCTCCTCTCAAATTGAAGCGCCGGGCGCCGGCAAGCAGTCGACGCTCCTGTTCTTGTCCCCAACCCGGCGACCCCAACGCCGCGGCGATAGCAACCATGGCCACGCCTCCTCCGCCGAGAAGGATCCGCTCGCTGCTGGATCTGCCCGACGACCTCATCCCTGAGATCCTCCTCCGCCTCCCGCCGCACGATCCTCGGCGCCTCGTTCGCTGCGCGGCCGTCTGCAAGCCCTGGCGCCGCCTCCTCACCGACCCCGCCTTCCTTCGCCGCTACCGCGCGTTCCACAGCAGGGTGCCCCCCATGCTGGGCCTCGTCTTCCACGTGGAACTCCCCGACAGCGATTCCCTCGCGCGGTTCGTCCGCACCACCTCCTTCCGCCCTCGCACCGTCGACCACGCCGGCTGCTACGTGCGCGACGCCCGCCACGGCCGCATCCTCTTCAGCAACGTCTCCTACGCGGAGAGTGATCAAGACCTCTTGGTATGGAACCCCGTCACGGATGAGCGGTGGGGGGTGGACATGCCGGTCCCGTTCGACTACTGGAGCGTGGCGGTGCTCTGCGCTGCGGCCACGCGCGAAGGGGGCTGCGACTGCAACCACCTCGACTGCCACGGCGGGCCCTTCCTCGTCGTATTCATGGACACCGACGACGATGGGACGTACGCCCGCGTCTACTCCTCGGAGACCGGAGCCTGGAGCGACGCGACCTACGACGCTCAACACCCCAATCACGGCGCGAACATCGACATGATGGATCCCATCGCGCTTGTGGGCAATAGGATCTACTTCCCCGCTGCACACAGCGAGACCATCGTGGAGTACGACTTGGGTCGCCGGGAACTCGCATTCGTCGACCCGCCGTCAGCGCACCAAGGTCACGGTATCCTCATGCCGGCAATGGGCGGTGGTCTGGGGTTCGCCAGCGTGCGGGAGTCCCGCCTCTACCTGTGGTCGAGAGAGACCGGTTCTGATAGAACTGCGGCGTCATGGACGCGGAGCATGGTCTTGGAACTCAACACACTGCCCGGCAATGGGCGGTGGTCTGCGGTTGGCTTTGCCGAGGGCCTCGGCGTCATCTTCGTCAGGACAAATGCTGGGGTCTTCGCGATTAACCTGGAGTCAGGCCAAGTCAAGAAGATGTCCAGCAGAATGCCTGACGTGGTCATTCCTTACATGAGCTTCTATACTCCAGGTAATTTCTAGTAGCCCTGTAAAGAATTCTTGCTTAATTAGTTATGATTTTCAGCAATTTGTCACAAAAAGAACTGTGGATGACTGGATACTTGAGAGAATATGAATGCAGAATGCTATCAAATCAAAAAACTGTGGATGACTGGATACTTAAGAGAATCGAGGTTATGAATGCAGAATGCTATCAAATCTAATATGATCTAAGTCACTCTCTAACAGTCTAACTTACATATGTAGTACTTGAAACTGGCTACATACTGTTGATCCAATTTTTCCTGTAGTCTTACAT